>JASJET010000211.1:3182500-3782500 GCA_034092305.1 Diaprepes abbreviatus | reverse complement strand
CCTGGTAGCTGGTGGTAATGAAATGAGAAAAGTAAATTACCACTTAATTTTTAAGGGTGATTGACGTCTAAACCGTTGGGTTTAGCGATGTAAATAAAGAGCATCTTTTTTAAAGGCCTGGCATCAGTCTTTCAGAAATTATGCCAAAAACTACTGTAGCTGTCAACACTAAAAAATTATGACAAAAAAACAATTTTCAATGTAGGTAAAGTGCCCTCTAGCGGCAAACAATCAATGTGAATTGTTACTAAAATGATGAAGCGCAGAAGACTTAGCCTATCTTTCAAATATTAGTCAAATCGGTTTTCCTGTAAGCGAGTAATTCAAAAAACAAAAAATAAAAACTTGAACTTGGACGGCTTGTAACTCGAAAACGAATGACATTTTGAAAAAAAATTACATGAAGCTCTACCCTTATTTTGTCAAGTAGAATCACCCCCTTAAGTTTAGTGATCGATTTTTGAATCACCCTGTATATATATATATATATATATATATATATATATATATATATATATATATATATATATATATATATATATATATATATATATATATATATATATATATATATATATATATATGTTTATAGGGCTTTCACGGATTCCTCCGTGCGAGCTGCAATAGCAGTGGATACATCCACATTATGCCGTTGTAGTGCTGAAATCACATTCAGCAAACGCACAACTACATGCAACTTCGTGTATAAGTGAAGTAAAATGCAAACAGTAAATGCAAACTTCGCTCCATCATATCCTTTCCGTGTTAGAGGTTGCACAGTTTGAATAGATTGCTAAAGAACACAATCCATCCAATTCCACCACCATCGAGATGATGGCCTACCTGTACCACCATACCGAGAAGAAAGTCAAAACTTACCCTCCCCGTGACACTGTCGTATCACTGTGGCGGGGAGGGTAAGTTTTGACTTTCTTCTCGGTATGGTGGTACAGGTAGGCCATCATCTCGATGGTGGTGGAATTGGATGGATTGTGTTCTTTAGCAATCTATTCAAACTGTGCAACCTCTAACACGGAAAGGATATGATGGAGCGAAGTTTGCATTTACTGTTTGCATTTTACTTCATATATATATATATATATATATATATATATATATATATATATATATATATATATATATATATTCATATACGTTTCCTTGACACCCAAACAAACAACGATCTTCGAAAACCATTATTTTCATTTTCCTACAAATAACAAGAATGACTGGGTCTTAAGGCCTTCAACTTCGTAAATTAACTTTAATAGGTTCACGATAGCAGAAAACCGTTTTGACTACTATTTTACTACAAAATATTATAAAACCTCATTCTTATATGTCTCTGGTGAATAAAAAATTACTTCACGATTTTTAGTGACAGCAGGGGAGATTACTAAAAAAGTTGAAATCAGTGGATACCCAACTTTACAAATAATTTTGGTATTTTTATTTCTATTGCCTTTTGTGGCTTTCGTAATTTACAGGTAAGAAGTTTTATTATTTCGGAAAAAGTGAAATTAATGTTTTAAGTAAAGTTTTTGATACAAAGGTTGTTTCGAAGATTATTTAAAAAATTCTAACAATATCATAAGATCCAATCTCTATGGCAACTAGATCCGATTTAAGACTCAAAACTTTTTAGTAAATCTGGCTGTTAAGATTTAGTTTTATAATAATATAATTTTATTTCTAGGTACAGAGATAAACTCCAACGTTCAATTAATGAAAATCCATTAGTGAAATGTAAGTAAAATTATTACTTCTCATTGTCTTCAATAAGAAGAAAGTTACATAGAATGAAAAGTTTCCCTTTATTAGAAAAACTTTTAGTTATTAACCAAGTAAAAAAACTTTATTATTTCTATATAAAGACAGATTGGCTCTGTTATAAGTCGTTTACATGCAGCCTCCGTCAATATCCAAGATTCCACACCGTACATCAGTATAGAAAATATGTAGCATTTTAGTAAGCGAGTTCTTAGTTGTACATTCAGTTTCATATTACATAATAGTGTTTCATTCGATTAAAATAGGCTCTGGCTTTCTCGATATGTAGAGGAAAGTGACCAAATATGGGATAGTATCCCTAATATGGAATACCGGCAATTCTCTCAAACGGAAACTCACACATGCAACAAACAGTGTTTGTCTCTTTCTTTCTATCCCCATTCGCGCGTACAAGTTGTAACATGTCAGTGGAGCGAGCCCTTTCGTCAGTGTCGCAGTATTTTGTTTTGTCGCTTCCGCATTAGTTTCTAAGGTATGTAAAAAATACGTATTTTTCGTACAAAAAGTGCACATAGTATTGTTTTTATAACTTCTAGAAATACTTTAGTTATTCTGTTGTAGGTTTTAGCGGTATTTGATTGTATTACTTTCTTATATATAAAAATATGAATGTCAGTTTGAAGTCGTTGTAAAATCCAAATATGAAAGGATCATAGTATCCAATTATGGACTATTCCATAATTGGTTCGCTTAAGTATCAGCTGACTTGATGATTTTGTTAATTATAAATTGAAAGTAAATTTTTCATATTTCGACACAATGGCTGGCGTCAACTCAAAAACGAAACGAAAAGAATGGAATTCAGAGCATATGGCAGAAGCTATTAAATTGGTAAGAGAGAAAAAAATGGGTTATTTGATAGCTGCAAAACACTTTGATGTGCCGAGATCTACCTTGTTTCGATTATGCCAGAAAAACGAATTACCCTCAGAAGAAGCCGCAGCTACTACACTTGGAAGGAAAACTGTTTTAGGGACAACCCTTGAAGATCTTTTGGTAGACTACATTTTGACGATGGAGAGCAAATTTCATAGCTTGACGAGAAATGATGTTCGAAGAATGGCGTACATGTTGGCAAGACGTAATCAGTTGGAAAATCCATTTGGTGACACGGGAATGGCTGAAAAAAAATGGCTTAAGCTATTTCTTAAACGCCATAAGGACAAGCTAACAGTGAGAAGACCAACTGGCACATCTTTTGCTAGAGCATTTGGATTCAGCAAGGAAAAAGTAGACTCATTCTTTGATCTCCTTGAAGGCATCTATGCTCAAGAAAACTATGGGCCAAACCGCATATACAATGTGGACGAATCTGGGCTTACCGTCGTACAGAGCAAGATACCCCAATTGGTTGGTCATAAAGGGAAGCGGCAGATAGCTTCGCTTACCTCAGCTGAAAGGGGTTCATTAATGACAATTGTTGTTGCTATGAACGCCACTGGTCATATTGTGCCTCCCTTTATTATATTCCCTCGCAAGAATATGAGTGATCAGCTAATTAGAGGCAGTCCCCTAGGCGCTGCTGGCATGCACATCCATCAGGATGGATACAAATGAACATATTCACTGACTGGTTCAAACATTTCATCAAACATACTAACCCTACTCCGGAATCAAAGGTATTACTGATCTTAGATGGTCATTTTTCTCACACTCGTAACATCAACGTGATAGAGATTGCTAGAGAAAATAATGTAGACATTGTATCCTTACCTCCTCATACAACCCACAAGCTCCAGCCACTAGACAAAATATTTATGGGACCACTCAAAACTTATTACAGTGAAGAAATACGAATGTGGATCAGAGACAATAATAGACCACTAAGCCCTTATGATGTTGTTGAGCTATTTGGCAGGGTTTATTTAAAAGTGCAAACAGGTGAGATTGCAACAAATGGATTTCGTGTAACCGGACTATGGCCGTTGAATAAAATATATTTACCGCGGTCGACTATCTTGCTGCGCAACAAGACACAGTTAAAGATGGTTGTACAGTCAACGTTACACCAATGACATCAAGTCCCCAACCTTTAGGACAATCGATGGTCAATTTTGGAACACTTGATGATTGTGTGCCTTTAACTGAAGCTTCCAAACCCAGACAAGATACAAATATTGAACCTGTATCCTCAACATCCGGATTTTCTCGCAGTAGTTTAGGATTAGTGTCTCCATATGACATCAGTCCAGTATCAAACAAAAAAAGGAAACCTTCTAATAGAGGAAGAAAAGCATCTGTTGCAGCAGTCATCACATTTTCACCTTACTAGAATGAGCTCATAGAAAAAAGCAAGAAGAAAGAAGAAAATAAATTGGCAAAGAACAAGAATCAAAAACAGAACGAGAAGAAATCAAAAGGAAAAAAGCCAAAAGAAAAGATTAAGCCTATGTCAAATTCAGATAATGAAGAGATGATGTTGTTTGATACCGACAGTGAGCCCGATGCCTTGATAAGAAATACAGCTCCAGACTCTGAAGATTCGGAGTGTATTTTCTGTAGCATGCTCTTTTCGAATGATACTCATGGGGAAACATGGGTCAAGTGCCTCATGTGTGGTCTCTGGGCACATAATGATTGCGCAGGACTAGACTCTGACACCTGCATTTGTAATTTTTGCAAATAATGTGTGTTCTTTTCTATGTTATACCAAAGTTTCCAAAAAGTCTCATGTAAGTTAAGGATAATTTTTGATGGTTTTTATAGTATTCCATATTTGGGGTACCTATTCCACATTTAGGTACCTTAATTTTATTTAGTTTTTTTTTAATTCTTTCTTAAAAGTAATCAATGTAACTAAAACTTGTTACAAAATAAAGCACAAATATATGATTGTTAATAATTACTACAAAAAGTTTTTTATTTAAAACTTTTGTGCAAATTATGCGTAAAAAACAAATGGTATTCCGTATTTGGTCACTCTTCTCTATTATTATTTCTATTATTTGCTCCCACTTATCATGTAGTTGTGCTTCCAGATATTTGATGGGTGATACTGTTTCAATAAGAGAACCTCTGACGCGAAATTGTACATTTTGGGGTACGTTTTTGCTTATTATCATAACCACCTTTGTTTTGCTTATATTTAATCTCATGTTGTATTTTTTACAGATCTCATCTACCCTTTCTATCAGTCTTTGAAGTCCTTCAACTATGTCTGCAAGAAGGACAGTATCATCTGCATATCTCAGATTACTGATCAAAACCCCATTTGGAGAGATACCGTCTTTTATCTCTTCAAGAGCTTCCCAAAATAGTTTTTCTGAATAGATGCTAAAGAGTAGTGGGTATAACATACAACCCTGCCCAACACCCTAACGAATTTGGAATGTTTGTAATTTACTTTCCTCCACTTGAACAAATTATTCTTTTTTCCAATAAAGGTTGAAAATAATTCGTAAATCTTTATCATCCCACTGATGCTCTTGTAATGTTTCTAATAGTTTTGATGATTTACTCGGTCGAAAGCTTTTTCAAAATCAATAAAGCAGGTAAATACATCGCAGTTTACATCACGACTTCGCTGAATTAAAATATTTAAACTAAATAGAGCCTCTCTTGTACCTAAGCCGGTGCTGAAGCCAAATTGCATATCGCTAATGCCCTGTTCAAGTTTCGGATATTTTCGTCCATGTATTATTTTAAGAAATACTTTTAGAACATGAAGCATAAGACTGATGGATCTATAATACTCACAATTTTTGGCTGTGGGTTTTTTGGGGGCAGGAATAAAGGACGAAACTAGACAATCATCAGGAATATTTCCTGTGTCATAAATATGATTAAAAAGGTCGATTAAGATATCTAAATGGTCTCCTTGGATTAGTTTAAGCAAGTCACCACAAACTCTTTCTGGTCCTATGACCTTTTCTTTTTTGAGATTTCTTATTAAATTTGTTACTTTTTCTTTTATGATAGGATGCCCTGTTATTATTTCTTTTTCTGTAAGTTTACCTCTGTTTTCGTCATTGAATAATGATTGCATATATCTTTCCATTTCTTAACCTTATGCTAGGCTTCCACACTGCGTAGTCCATTGTCGTACGTAATAATTCCTCTATCTATTTTTCTTCCTACGCCAGCAGATACTTTCAGTTTTTTGTGTAGATTAAACAAATCATGCTGACAGCTTAACAGTCCTCTTTCGTCTCATTGTTTTTTCAACCAATCTTCCTTTACTAGTTTTATTTTATTTCTAATCTCGTTGTGGACATTCTTGTATTTTGTTTGATCTTTATTCTTGTATTGTCTACATTTTTCCATAAGCTCCAAGATTTCATATGTTATTCATTTTTGTTTCTTTTCGTGTTTGTTCCAAGTTTTTCTTTAGCAGTTTCTTTCATTATGCTCTTGACAGCATTCCATTTTATTTGTACATCAGGCATGTTCTTTTTTCTTTCATCGATCTTATTATTTAGATGTTCAGTAATATCGTCTTTGATGGACTCATTTTTTAATTTGTGTGTTTATATTCGTGTGTCATTCTGTCTCCGTTTAAGTTTTTTGGGTTTTAGCTTCAGATTTCCGAGCAATAAGTTGTGGTCGGATGGAACATCTGCTTCGGGGTATATTTTCACTGATGTCAAAGCATTTCGAAATCTTTCGCTTATTAAAATAAAGTCGATATATATATATATATATATATATATATATATATATATATATATATATATATATAACCTTTATGATCGCGTGAAAGACAAATTTGATATATTTTACTGCAATTATTCTGTTGTCAAATCGTTTATTTACAATTATCTGTGCTTGATTTATAGGCTAGCACAGCACACTTATTGTACTATCTGTATTATGTATATAACTTTAGGATTTATGCATAATAGGGACTCTGGTGCTATAGGGTAGTGTAAAAAAATAAATAAATAAATATTCCAAAAAGACAAAATCGATGGGTTGGCATTTTAACCCGCGATGGGGCTGGAGATGCCATCTACACAAAGGGGAACATGTTAAGCGAACAAGTTACGGTTACACGTATGGAAGCAGCTTAACGTGTAGTATCCTAGTCACACTCATACTTGACCCGTTATTTTTTATTACAGATACGGTAGGTGAAGATGTTACACCTTTAACATTTATTGAAAGTGAATACGCAGAGCCTTCGACAAGTAAAGAAGAAGATGAAAATGTAAGTTGTTTTTAAAAGTTTCACTCTGTATTTCAGAGTAATATTTTTGTCTGGGCTGTCTAGTAAAAACTTTTTAAACGTGCTACAGAAGGTATTCCATTTAGATGTACAATATAGTCGACACGCAACACAAACATGTTGCGAGAGGTTGTCTACGCTTTATAAAAACCTTTTACCTTGAAAGGAACATGTCACTTTTTCAAAATAAAAAGATATGTGAAAAATATTTTAATTTTAGATAAAGTGACATCTGGTGGCAGAGTAAAGAACCATTTTTATCACAGAATAATAAAAGTCATTAAGCGTAGTCCCTGTACCAAATATCAATTTTATAAATAACAAACAAACCGCGTGATTCGAAAAATAAGAAAAAAAATCAACTTTGACAGACTGTACCTCGTGAGGTATTTAGTTTTCTACTTTTTGTTACATGACTTACCATGTAGAATCATTCCTCTAAGTATCCTCATGCATGATCTGAACACTCCGTATATTTAACACAAATCACAACTGAATTTTTATTATTTTTAATTTTGGCATAGAAACCGTTTTATGTACAGGGTGAGTCAACGATTGGATGAAATAGATTTGTGCCTTTTCGGTGAAATTAACAAAGAAACTATATTTATTGTTTGATACAGTTTATTTTTACGCAGATTTTAAAAATATTTAGGACTATACAGGGTGAGCCAAAAAACTAGGACAGCATAAAGTTGTATTTTTTTAAACAGAACACCCTATATACGAATCGTATTTTCGATTTAGCTTATAATTTTAAATCTTTTTTATTAAGGATTTACTATAACAAAACTTTATAGTTTCTGAGATAATTAAGTTTAAAGAAAAAAAGTCACATTTTCAAGCATCAATTCAATCCTAAATAACGTTTTCAATTTTGTGACAAATATATTCAAATTTGGAATTTAGCAAGGCCAAGGACAAGTTAACATAATTTTTACCTAATATTTGCAATAAAAGCTACAGGATGTTGAACACATCGGCTCAAATTTGAACAAGTTTAAATGAATAAATATCTTTTTTTTTAAATGGTATACCCTGTATATTTTCATGTTATTTAATAGAGTAATAAAAACCCTAAAAGTTTTGTTCAATATATCCTATACCTATTTATAATAGTTTTTGAGATATTTTAGTTTTTCTTATTTTCCATACTTTTTTACAGAAATAGTCTTCATTATCATAGTAGGCATGTAAAATAATAAAAAGAAACTACAGAAACAAACAGAATGTGGTTAAATATGATGAAATACATTATTCGTTATATTACAACGGCAATAGTTTAATTAAACATAATGTGAAAAAATTAACACAACAATAACGACAAAGCAAATACATATTTACTTTTATACTAAATTGAAACAAAAAATTACCTATTAAATACTGAGATTAATTACTTCTTTTTAATAAGTGTTCGAATAAACGACCCTCTTGTGCAATGCACAAATTTAGTCTTTTTTGCAGATTTTCTCGGACCCTGGACAAAATTAGTGGCGTTATTGTTCTACAGGTATCCCTAATCCTGTTTCGCATATCTTCCACTGTTGTTGGTAAATTAACATACACCTTATTTTTAATATAACCCCATAGGAACAAATCTAATGAGGTGATGTCGCAAGACCTTGGTGGCCACTCAATGAAACCCCCACGTCCAATCCATTTTTGCGGATATCGTTGGTCCAAAAACGCACGAACTTCACGATGGTAATGCGGAGGCGCACCATCGTGCTGGAACCACATACTGTCGAGCTTATCCCTATCGAGACCTTGAAGGAGTTGGGGTAGTTTTTCTTGTAGAAAGTTCAGGTAACTATGGCCATTTAGCGGTTCATTAAAAAAGTGGGGTCCAATAATTCGATTATGATGAATACCACACCAAACATTTAATGACCAGTGGTTTTGATGTTGCACCTCTCTAATCCAAAATGGGTTTTCTGTGGCATAATAATGCATGTTGCGTCTATTTACGGCACCGTTACTTCTAAAAGTAGCTTCATCAATAAACATTACCTTGCATGATAAATTTGGATTTAATTGAATCTCCGCATTTATTGTACGACAAAAGTTTAAACGACTTTCAAAATCCTGTCCATGCAATTCTTGGTGTAATTCCATGTGATATGGATGATACCTATATTTCTTGGTAGTACGATTAGCGGTGGATTGTGATGTTTCACATAATGCTGCTAACTGACGGCTACCAATATAAGGATTTTCCTGAACATTTAACAATACTTGTAGTTCTTTTTCTTCATTAGTTACTGGTTTGTTGACCACTTTACGTTTTGGATAATCAACAGTACCAGAAGAATCAAATCTTTGCATTAAGTTTTGAAAAGTATGGGTATTAGGCTGGCGTCGATCAGGATACTTCATTTTGTAAATTCTTTGAGCAAGAAGGCAATTTTTTTGAGCCTCTGCTATTGTATAAATCATATCTATTAACTCATTCTTTAGAAAATTCATTTTACAATATAAGATGAATGCAAAAAAAAACCAAACTACACTACATAAAAACCAAAAGAAGCGATTGCGGTTATAAATTTGACACACAGAAAAATGTTCTTTTACATTGTTTTTGCCATGGCTACTATGATAATGAAGACTATTTCTGTAAAAAAGTATGGAAAATAAGAAAAACTGAAATATCTCAAAAACTATTATAAATAGATATAGGATATATTGAACAAAACTTAAAGGGTTTTTATTACTCTATTAAATAACATGAAACTATACAGGGTGTACCATTTAAAAAAAAAACATATTTTTTCATTTAAACTTGTTCAAATTTGAGCCGATGTGTTCAACACCCTGTAGCTTTTATTGCAAATATTAGGTAAAAAATTATGTTAACTTGTCCTTGGCCTTGCTAAATTCCAAATTTGAATATATTTGTCACAAAATTGAAAACGTTATTTAGGATTGAATTGATGCTTGAAAATGTGACTTTTTTTCTTTAAACTTAATTATTTCAGAAACTATAAAGTTTTGTTATAGTAAACCCTTAATAAAAAAGATTTAAAATTATAAGCTAAATCGAAAATACGATTCGTATATAGGGTGTTCTATTTAAAAAAATACAACTTTATGCTGTCCTAGTTTTTGGCTCACCCTGTAGAGTCCGAAATATTTTTAAAATCTGCGTAAAAATAAACTGTATCAAACAATAAATATAGTTTCTTTGTTAATTTCACCGAAAAGGCACAAACCTACTTCATCCAATCGTTGACTCACCATTCAGACTAAAACGTAGCCTTTTTCTCTCTAAAAATTCTAAGTTATAATTTGAATACTTACGAAATACCCATTGTCAAAAATACAAGAAGTTAAACATACATAAGAAAATAAATTCGTCCATATAATATTAAAAAATTTTTGTGGCTATCGGCCATTTTATTATTAATTAAAAACATTTTTAGGACATTTGACGTTTCAGTTTATTTATTTCTTAAACCATCTGCAGAATTACAATTAAACACTAAAAAGAGATTCAAATGTAATTAATTTTTATATGTTACAGAAAATTTAAATAATAAATTGTGTTTACGCTGGTAAACAATACGTATCTAATTCGTAATCAAAGTCAGTGAAGCTATCTTCGCTCAGATTAATTATAATTGGTTCCTCTATCCCACCGATCATGATATTGAGTTTCTACATTTTCTTTTATTCTTTTTTCATATGGATTTTTCACAATTTTCTGCAGTAACTTTATTCAAAAAAATCTTTCAAAAGTTCAGTGAAATTACTAATTTTGTAAGTTGTGTTATTTCTAGCAACTCTGCCTTTTACTTAAGATAGATATTTCCTTCTTCAACGGACATTTTCCGGACGATCTTTAAGAACAGATTTCCTATCTGATTTTTTCCAGCAGAAAGTAAGTTCTCCCGATCTGCATTGATTTTAGTTAGAATTTTGTCGACGGTTGGAATCTGCTTCTCATTTTAAATTATATGTACAACTTCTTTTATTGCAGTTTACATCTCTTCTTCCAACGAGGTTTTTCGTCTGCCTGTGATTGAATATGGCTTGGGAGTACTAACAGTTCCAGTGTTTTTTTCTCCTTCAGTATTCGGTAAATAGTAGGTTTTCCAACTCCTGTCATGTTGGAACACATCTAAACAGAGCTTTTAACATTATTATCTAGATATTGATATCTTAAGGCTTCATAAACTTTCATTGTAATAAGTTTTTCGTTGAGGAAAAAATGCCCTGGTTTAACGATTTTGGAATAAGTATAGATGTGGAAGCCATACCTTAGGGTATCTCACTAATCTCAAATAATATATAATAACAAGCACAAACAAGATAAATCACTTAGAACACACTGTAAAGTGTACTTTGATTACTGATAGAAGTTAAACTATCAGAAATTTTATTGTTGCAGTAAATTTATAAAAGCTTTTAATATTTAAATATAATTAGATTTACGGCAGTTCTCAGTTACCTGTGGCACTGGAGCAGATACATTGGAGATTTCCGTAACAGTTTTATTACTCTCTCTAGTTCTTGAATAGAGTATAGGAATGTGTATGCTTGCGATCGCCTCTCCCCTTCCCAAGATCTTTGAGTTCAAGAAAATAGAACCGATTCTGCCTCTTATACTAGAAATGTGTATGCTGCTCGCATCCTCCCCCCCTGTCGGCAATTTGTTTTTTCTTGTGATCGCTCTCCCTCTCCAGGAGCTTCAAATTCAGAAAAATAGACCCGATCCTGCCTTTTACACTAGAAATGGGAATGTTGCTGGTGTCTCCCCCCCGTCGACAACTTGCTTCCGCTTGCCATACTCTAATTTTCTATTTTCTGATATCACAGCCTGCCCGCTCAAAGAGAGAGGCTAGATCCGCCCCTCTATAACAGTGTAATTAAATGAGACATGATACTGCATAATTACTATTATTATTCTGAAGATTGCTACGTCATTGGAAGTCTACCGACAATAAATTTCAAAATCACGTCATATGAGGCTAACTCGCCGGTCTATTTAGTAAACGGCCAAATTTTAAAAATTTTGAAAAACTATTTTCCGAGAAATCAATTGTTCGTTGTGGAACACACGGTATTTAATTTCAAGCCAATTTGATAGCAAAAAATATTTAATAATTCTACGTTTCAGTGTATTTATTTTCAAAATAAAACTACCCTTCCTACCATTGTTGCAGAAAAGAGTGGAGGTTTACCATAGTCTGACAACTAAATATTACCTGAGATAAACTGTTTTGAAGTCGTAATAATTAAAACATGTTTACATCATTTTTTAGGTTCCCATTTTGTCAACGAAGCCAATTCATTCTAAACGCGTCAAAGTTGAAAAGCTTAGGAAATACATCAAACAATCTTTGGATAATAGAGAATTTCATCGACAACACGAAGTAAGTACACAAGTTTAGTTATTTTTATTCTTATATAGAAACAATTATACAGGGTAGCGCAGTAGTGGGACAAACTCCCCTTTCTTCCTTATTTTTTACAAATTTGAAAAAATGTTTTGATGAAAGTTATATATTATGAAAATTCCTACAATTTAAAAATATTTTCAAATATACGTGGCATTTCATGACGCGGGTACGCATTTCACCCCATGTATACCTGTAACTGTAAACTTCAGTCCTTAATAGTTCGAATAGTTTGTTCCAGAGGGCGTCAGCCTTTCTATACTGAAAACTTAATTCCCGAGTTGGCCTGTGAGCGTCTTAATTTAATTTTTATATAAAAACAGTTAATCAAACTATTATGTCTTTCTATAACTAAAGAAATAAGATAGCATCTGTAAAAAAACCTGAATGTCCTTTTATTCATTATGATGGTATTTAAATCATTCTTTTTTGCAATCGGGAAAAACAGTTACTATATTAATTCCTTTCACATGTCAAACGAAATGTTACCTTATAGTGAATTTATTTGATTATTCTTTTGTGTCCTAATATTGAGATAATCGTTCAATATTTTAATACATTTTAAAAGTATTTGCATATACCATATGTTAAAATTTCCGTCGACATGTTCCATGTCTTAGTTTATGTTATCATAAATTCTGAGTTCATATATTTAAAAAAAAAGCATTTAAACAACTCAAAGATAATAAAGTTGAGATTATGCTTAAGTGCGACAATTGATTTATTTTTCCTTTACACTTTCTTAGGTGGTAATAAAAAAAATATATACTATCCCGTTCTCACGGAAAAAATCTGTCCACAAAGGGATTAATTAGGATCAATCAAGTATAAAGTTTATAAATTAAATAATCTCGTATAATAGCCTGTATCTATAAAACTAGCTGCTATCATTTTAAGCTTATATATCACTGAAACGTTTTCAAGTATATTTCAATAGAAGTAATTAGTAATGTTAAGGTCTAGTGTGTTCATAAGCATATTTGTGTGCATTTAATTAATAAAAAATTTGCTAGTATGACGGTGCCTAAAGAGAAAATCCGATAAAAACGTCTAGCTTTGTCAAATAGATAAGTAAAAAAGGCAGGGTAGCACTTGAAAACCTTTTAGTGGAGCGACCTTCACGTAGGTTCTGCGACTACGCAAGTTTTGTGCAAGAATTGCGCGCCACAGCGTATCCTCCATCTAGCGGAGAAATATAACTTTCAACCTTCCGAGTTATGTCAAGAGACATGGATTAAAGTTTGGTTCCGATTGATTATAAAATTTACATTACTAAAATAGTCTGAGCGAGAGGTAAAGATTTTGTCCAGTATTGAATTGCTAAAAATATTAGCTACAATTATTTAATGTCCAATATTTTTTGAAACATACTGGTAAAACTCTCCAAAGTAGGATTAAAATATTCCAACTTAATTATATATAGCAGCGTCACATCATCATCCCTCTCGAAAGCAGGCAGTAGTTAACACATTAGTATCAAGGTCTCTCCGCCTAACAGAACTTGACACAAAACAAGACGAAATAAGACACATTTCAACAGCTCTGGAACGGAATGGTTTCTCACAAGCAGATATAAAGAAAGCCATAAACAGACAAGAGAAGACTACAACAAAGACCAAAGACCAAGATCAAACAATTAACAAAGCCATAATACCATACATAAAAGGAATAACAGACAGAATCGGAAGAATCTTAAGAAAACAGTCCATATTTAAACCACAAAAAACAATAGCCAACATCCCGGGAAATCCCAAAGACAAGACCAACCTTGAAAATCATGGTGTTTACAGCATTCCATGTGCAGATTGTCATCAAACTTATATAGGACAAACAAACAGGCGCATATCAGCAAGAGTCCAAGAACATAAAAATAGCCTCAAAAACAAACAGACAACCTCCGCCTTATTCCAACATCACCAAACAACCGGACATACCATCGACTTCGAAAAAACAAAAGAAATAGCACCAGTACAGAACTACAAGGTACGCGTCATAAGAGAAGCCCTAGAAATCGAAAAAGCGGGACAGCTAAATAAACGAGACGATGCTATAAATTTTTCATCTACATGGAAAACATTAATAAAAAATCAAGAAAGAAAACAACAAAAATTAACTAGTACACGAGAGACCTGCATACAAGAACAAAATATATCGCACTCGGGAGAGGGGAGGAGCCTGCGAAGCCTCCCATCCAAACAGGCAGCGAGCCAGCTAAACAAAACTCGAAATTCTTCAGAGGCCACCGTCAGTTCTCAGCGAGTAACGAGACGAACCGCACTTGAAAATGCCAAATGAGATTTTAGCGAAACGTCGTGAAAACGATTTTTTGAACGAACGGATTGAAACCCGGAATAACCAAACTATTCATTCTACCATCTACAATTTGACTTTAGCAACAATTTCTCCTTGGATCGAAATAAAAATTAATCAAAAAATAGTAGTCACGTGATTAGTGTTTAAAATGACAAGATCAACACTAAGTCAAGCAAGTTTTAAACCCTAAAAATACAAGTATAAAAAATTCATTTTCTTTTATTACTGAACCAGCAAAAATGTACTCAAAATTTACAGTGAAATGTAACAATAAATCATATTCCAATTATAATAAACTTGCTATATTATACAGGGTGTCCAATAATTAAAACTAATCAAATAAGAACTTGTGTCTTTGAACGAAGGGAAAACACGTGACAACAAAAATACAGCTTTTCGTAGTAGAAATAGATTTCGTTGTTGGAAGTGTGGCCAAGAGGGGCATCTACAAAGCCATTGTACTCACAACACTGTTCCTGACAGACGCCCTGATGGCTATCGGCTTCATATTGCTAATATAGGTGATGATGTTCGAAGAAGTAACTTGGAAAATGTCTTTGCTCCTTATGGTAAACTTAAAGAGGTCTGGATAAGTAATAGTATTCCCTGTTTTTGCTCTTTATAAAAATTTAAAAAATACAGCAGTTGCCATCAAGGCTTGCGATGGAGTTGAAGTATGAGGTTGTCGCATTAGAGTGACTTATGCCAGACCGAGAAGAAGGGGTCAGAGTCGCCTTTACTATTCGAATAATATGCGTTGTTACCAGTGCAGATACAATGGTCACTTTTACAGATATTGCCCGGAAATTACTGTTGGTGGAAGCGATAGAAGAAATGACCATTCCGGAAGACGTAGAAAGAATACTCGCGACAACCATAGAGAACATGACGAGAGGTATTGTGACCGCGAAAGGTGCTACGAAAGAAGAACGTTCTACAGGTCATCCTCGACAAAGTACGTCGAGAGGGATGGCGACCGTAAAAGAGACTCCGGAAGAAGAAAGTCTTCCAGGTCATTCTGGGAAATGTGCAGATGCGACTACAAATAGAAAGCGACAGAATGAAGATCCGCTATGACGTCAAAGCCAATACTGGTGGATTCATGGTTGGTGAAAAGGTGTCGTTGTACAATCGTAAATGAACCAAAAGACGTTCACCAAAGCTTCAGAAGTCATGGTAAGTTCCGTACAATGTAGTGACTAAACTAAACGATCTGATATACTGAATTCGGAGAAGCCCTCATGCGAAGATGAAAGTCGTGCATCTTGACAGATTGACCCATTATCAAGATCAAGAAGATTGATCGGGACGATCATTACTTGGAAGGGGGCAATGTAACGAACTTTATAGTGTTTTACATTTCATAGTATTAGTTTTTGTTTATAGTTTGTATGGTTTTAGGTTTATTTTTTACGAGTTCATAATTTATGTAATTAATTTTACCTTTGTTAATTTCCTCAGGAGACGTCTATGAAAGCAGGTCTGGAACTTTTTAGAGAATTATAATTCCTTATTTTCAACATGGAACGCCTATGATAGAAGGTCTAGAAATCGCCGGATTATTCCTTTTTCTTAGTTTTATTATACCCTGTAGTATGGAAATACTTCTAGAAAATTAGAGAATCTTCTGGTATCGACCAAAAGGGTATATAAAGGGTCCACATCGGCTTTCGGAGACAGTTTAGTTTGAGAGCTCGTCAATGCAACTTGAAAGTGTTTGACATTGAAGTTGACAATAAAGAGCTTTTGAAATAATAAAGTGTGTTCAATAATATAGCGTGTATTCAAAAATCGACTGTCCGGTAGAATATTATGACCGAAACCCAAAAAAGTAAACTATAATTAATAACTGCACGGTCAACAAATAGAAACGAAATTACATACATACGTAACAAAAATTAACATGAGATGTTTCCACGTTTATTTACCAATTTGAAAATTCCTGTCTATTATTGACAAAATAAGAAAGTAATAGCTTTTCTATTTCAGTTATTTCCCAAAGCACAAGTGCTAATACAGAAGGACAAGAGATTTACTTGTAATTACGGAAGTTTACCTCAAAATAAAGGAAAAAACCGGTACAACAACATAGTCGCATGTAAGTATACATACAGGCTAGCCCCATAATGGGATAAAGTCTTAATAGCTCCTCTATTGTAAAAGTAAAGAAAATATTTTATGTACAGGATGAGTCAACGATTGGATGAAGTAGGTTTGTGCCTTTTCGGTGAAATTAACAAAGAAACTATATTTATTGTTTGATACAGTTTATTTTTACGCAGATTTTTAAAATATTTAGGACTCTACAGAGTGAGCCAAAAAACTAGGACAGCATAAAGTTGTATTTTTTTAAATAGAACACCCTATATACGAATCGTATTTTCGATTTAGCTTATAATTTTAAATCTTTTTTATTAAGGGTTTACTATAACAAAACTTTATAGTTTCTGAGCTAATTAAGTTTAAAGAAAAAAAGTCACATTTTCCAGCATCAATTCAATCCTAAATAACGTTTTCAATTTTGTGACAAATATATTCAAATTTGGAATTTAGCAAGGCCAAGGACAAGTTAATATAATTTTTACCTAATATTTGCAATAAAAGCTACAGGGTGTTGAACACATCGGCTCAAATTTGAACAAGTTTAAATGAATAAATATCTTTTTTTTTAAATGGTACACCCTGTATATTTTCATGTTATTTAATAGAGTAATAAAAACCCTAAAAGTTTTGTTCAATATATCCTATACCTATTTATAATAGTTTTTGAGATATTTAAGTTTTTCTTATTTTCGATACTTTTTTACAAAAATAGTCTTCATTATCATAGTAGCCATGGCAAAAACAATGTAAAAGAACATTTTTCTGTGTGTCAAATTTATAACCGCAATCGCTTCTTTTGGTTTTTATGTAGTGTAGTTTGGTTTTTTTTGCATTCATCTTATATTGTAAAATGAATTTTCCAAAGAATGTTGCACCTCTCTAATCCAAAATGGGTTTTCTGTGGCATAATAATGCATGTTGCGTCTATTTACGGCACCGTTACTTCTAAAAGTAGCTTCATCACTAAACATTACCTTGCATAATAAATTTGGATTTAATTGAATCTCCGCATTTATTGTACGACTTTCAAAATCCTGTCCATGCAATTCTTGGTGTAATTCCATGTGATATGGATGATACCTACATTTCTTGGTAGTACGATTAGCGGTGGATTGTGATGTTTCACATAATGCTGCTAACTGACGGCTACCAATATAAGGATTTTCCAGAACATTTAACAATACTTGTAGTTCTTTTTCTTCATTAGTTACTGGTTTGTTGACCACTTTACGTTTTGGATAATCAACAGTACCAGAAGAATCAAATCTTTGCATTAAGTTTTGAAAAGTATGGGTATTAGGCTGGCGTCGATCAGGATACCTCATTTTGTAAATTCTTTGAGCAAGAAGGCAATTTTTTTGAGCCTCTCCTATTGTATAAATCATATCTATTAACTCATTCTTTGGAAAATTCATTTTACAATATAAGATGAATGCAAAAAAAACCAAACTACACTACATAAAAACCAAAAGAAGCGATTGCGGTTATAAATTTGACACACAGAAAAATGTTCTTTTACATTGTTTTTGCCATGGCTACTATGATAATGAAGACTATTTCTGTAAAAAAGTACGGAAAATAAGAAAAACTGAAATATCTCAAAAACTATTATAAATAGGTATAGGATATATTGAACAAAACTTTTAGGGTTTTTATTACTCTATTAAATAACATGAAAATATACAGGGTGTACCATTTAAAAAAAAAGATATTTATTCATTTAAACTTGTTCAAATTTGAGCCGATGTGTTCAATACCCTGTAGCTTTTATTGCAAATATTAGGTAAAAATTATGTTAACTTGTCCTTGGCATTGCTAAAATCCAAATTTGAATATATTTGTCACAAAATTGAAAACGTTATTTAGGATTGAATTGATGCTTGAAAATGTGACTTTTTTTCTTTAAACTTAATTATCTCAGAAACTATAAAGTTTTGTTATAGTAAACCCTTAATAAAAAAGATTTAAAATTATAAGCTAAATCGAAAATACGATTCGTATATAGGGTGTTCTATTTAAAAAAATACAACTTTATGCTGTCCTAGTTTTTTGGCTCACCCTGTAGAGTCCTAAATATTTTTAAAATCTGCGTAAAAATAAACTGTATCAAACAATAAATATAGTTTCTTTGTTAATTTCACCGAAAAGGCACAAACCTACTTCATCCAATCGTTGACTCACCCTGTTACAGGTACATTTTAAATGGGGATTGTAATTATTATGCAGAACAGACAACAACCCGCCCACTCTCAAACTTATTTATAATAACTAAAGTTCCCTATGCCAGGGGTTCCCAAACTTTATCAGTTGGCCGCGCACTTACAGATTTAGGATTTTGTCACGGCGCCATAGTTGAAATATGTATACAGTCGTGTTCAACAAAGTGTCGTACAATGTTTGTGCTTTACAACCTACCTACTATATGGTAACAAATCATAACACTTCATTGAACACGACTGTACATTGACACTAATGACACATAAATGAAAACAACCACAATCTGAGGATCATATATAGGTATATACTGAACTGATATATAAAAATATATTATTATTAAAGAAAAGTAGTAAAAAAAAGTCAATGAGACGGGTGGGCTTGGTGATCTCCACACATTTTTTCAAAGCGAGGGATAAAGCTCGACACTACCACTCTCATTTCCCAAATAGCACACTTCAGTCCACTGGATATCCATCGTTTATCCAAAGCTGAACATACTGGGTATTCATGGGATGTCCAGAATTTGTCACTCAACATCCAATGGATATCCACTGGACTATACGATTGTCCCACTCATGGATGTCTTTTTGGATTACATTTATTGTCCAGGTATGGATCATTTTTGGATATTAATAGAACTAATTTTGGATGTCCATATAATGTACATTCTTGACCCGATTGTGGACATATTATCCGATGGTATTGTGCTTTTTGGATAAATAGGTCATAATCTATTGTTCCCTCTTCTTGACGTTCCGCTAACATGAATGGTAGATATTTTCAGAAATTGCTTAGAGTCCGAGAGCTTACAGACTCCATGCATTATTTGTATCTCATCTGACATCTCTCCGTCTAGTGTTATTTTTGCTTTCTGGTGTCGGTAGAGATTAACTATTATTCTTATATCTCGATCATTCAGATTCTGTTTTCTTAATATTTCAATAAGTTTTCCGTGTTGGACAGTATCAAAAGCCTGCTCGTAGTCTATAAAACACGCGAACCCATCTACACCCAGATAGCACAAGATTTCCATTGGATATCCAGAATAGGTGCATATAATGTCCTGTTTGTCCATGGACCGTTTATGGATGTCCATTAGATGTGATGACCTAATCTATATGGACGTCCATATCTGGATGTCCAGTGTAAGTCCATCAGACGTCCATTAATTAAATTTTGGGTTGTCGGTAAAATCGGATACTGTAATATCGGCCTGTAGAATTGTCATTTCTTAACCCGCCGGCCCGCCATGATCACAAAATATCCCTTCAGATATTTTGTGCCCATTATTGTGTTGACGTCGAGCTAAAAAAAACCTTTGGAGTTTTAGTTGAGCTAAAATCAAGTGTGCTTTTTATTTGAAGAAGATGCCACCGTTAAAGGTAAGTATAGTTATTTTTAATTTAATTTTTTTAATTATACCAAAAATTACCGAACGAAACTACAGACATGCCCGACGAAAAGCTGATAATTTAGCATCAAACTCGCACTAATTTGAAAGTGAACAAAATATTCAGTATCAAAACACGTATGTTAAAATATAGCTTTTGTAGCTATACTTTTTCATACAATTACTTATTTAAATGGAAATTACTATAAATAAGTGCAAAATTTTGATAGGCCAATGAATTTTGTATCTTGTTGGTTAAAATGGAGCACAGATAGAGTTATAAATTTGTGTAATAATAAAATTGTAAATTTTAGAGAAAATTCTCTCTGACAAAGTCATTATTGAGTAATCAGTCTAATAAGATTGCTGGCATTAATAAATGTTATCAAAATTTATAATGGAATAAAAGCTATAGCAAATTTGAATAATTATATTAATTTTTTTATGACTATTTTGGATTAAATGCAAGTAAAAGTTTACATTGATGTGTATTTTTGTGCAGTATAATTGTTTAAAAATATATAATAAATTTTTGACAGTTCGACTCTAGGGTTAGACTTATAATTTAATTTATTTTAATTATTTTTTAGATGAATTTTCCACAGATTGGTCCAAATAAAATTCCTATGTGAAAGCCAATTTGTACCAAATTAGAGAGGATATTCAGGTAATCTTAAATAGGGAAAAAACAACAAGTATCTACAAAGAATTTTCTGCAGGAGTTCAACTATCCTTTTACTTAAGAAAATAATCAGCTGCCTCAAGTCACATAAGATCTTCAGGACAATTTAAACTTCAAAGATGCAGTAAGTTTATTACACTTCTCCTGAAATAAAAGCTGAAACTTATTCGAGTAATGCTTCTTTATGTGTATGAGTCTATTGATAAAAAAAAAACTTAATTTACAGGATTATTTTATATATATTTTTTTACTTTGATTCTTAAAGTCAAACATATTCTTAGGTTAGCATATGTGGAATTAACATTTAATTATCTCAATAAAGTAATATAATTTTAGGTTTTACAATTAGCGAAAATTGGAGGAAATTATACCTATTAACTTATTAAAAGATATTTTATTGTAACAATGACAGATAGCCTTTCCAAGAATTCTACATATGATGGAACAGTAAAGTGCCCTTTAAAAAACTTATGTTCACTATTTGTAGGTAAGTTACCACTTAAATATAAAAATTTGATGAAAAAAATCTCTCTGTTTTATTTGTCATACTCGTAAATAATAAGAACAAATTAGGTGTCAGATTTCACACGTTGAACTCTAGATCCTCTTGTTCTGATAATACCCAGACAAAAAGTGTGTTAAAATTTTTTTTCTGGCCTTTTGGTTTAAGCACTCTAAGCAATAACGATGCATTTGGTTTTATATATATATATATATATATATATATATATATATATATATATATATATATATATATATATATAGAGAGAGAGAGAGAGAGAGAGAGAGAGATATTTAAATTCCTACAAAACCATAAAATACTGCATCATTTAACGTTAAACCTTATTAATTTTCAGCTGCGGGAGAAGAATGGGGGGCCGATAAAAAACAGCCGAAGACGAGATTAGACAATGGCAGAAGAGATTAAACGACAGAAATAAATCTAGAAAAAAATAATTATTGTAACAATAAAAAGTCTTTATTTAAATAATTGGTATATTTTCTATTACCCAATTGAAATTGTACCTATTACTATGGAACCAGATAACTTATTCTTAGCGATCCTTCTACAGCTTAAACAATTTAAATCAATTGAAGCTATATTTTGTAGTACTTGCAATTCGACTAATTATAAAATTTTATATTCTTATATAGTATTGTACTAAAAACTTGACAATTTTAATCAATAAGTGTAATATGTGGATCCAGTTCCTGTTACCTGGTTCGCTAATGTAATTTGTATCTGTTTAATTTTTGGGACTAATAGGGCCATCTATGGTTACTTGTTATCGACGTTTTGATGACATGAGTGGTCTGTCTTCAGAAGTGCAGTTTAATTAGGTACTGTAAGCTCTCGGACCCTAAGCAAATTCTGAAAATATCTACCATTCACGTTAGCGGAACGTCAAGAAGAGGGAACAAGAGATTATGACCTATTTATCCAAAAAGCACAATACCATCGGATAATATGTCCACAATCGGGTCAAGAATGTACAATATATGGACATCCAAAATTAGTCCTATTAATATCCAAAAATGATCCATACTGGGACAATATATGTAATCCAAAAAGACGTCCATGAGTGGGACAAACGTATAGTCTAGTGGATATCCATAGGATGTTGGTGGACAAATTCTGAACATCCCATGGATACCCAGTATGTCCAGCTTTGGATAAACGATGGATATCCAGTGGACTGAAGTGTGCTATTTGGGCAGACACATCTCAACATCTCTGCATCAACACCTGCAAGCTGAACAGAGCCACAAATTTTATAACGTCAGGTTTTTTCAAAATTGATAGATCATCCCCATACATGCACTACAAAGCATAAGCCATTTTTGGGCATTTTTCATATCTATATAGAAACACTGCATCCAGTCTTATGATATTTCGCACTCACCATGAATATGTCTGATAAACTTCACAAATATCAAGCAACTGACTGCATCGCGATGCACAGCGCGGAGTAAATTAGACCCTCGAGTGTTGGACGTATCAATTAAAACGGTCAAAACAAGTATAGTATTCTAATACGCAGCTACAATTTTTACGAAACTAATTGTATATTCTCTTAATTTTTTAGTTGACCATACCAGGGTAAAATTACATACAATTCCGGGTGATGAGTATTCAGATTATATAAATGCTAACTACATAAACGTAAGTAAATGTTTCCTAATCATTTTATTACAATACAGGTATTACGAATCATACTTGTAAAGAATGTCCCAAAATTTACCCAGATTTTACGCAACAATACTGGAATGACCACAATTATTCGCATTTGAACTGTCAAGTTTTATATCCTAATGGAATTTAAAATCCACGTCAACTTGGCAACATCGCATCACGTGCTTAGATTTAAATCGTATGCAACCAACCATACATACCTAGAAACAATATAAAACGACAATGGTTTTCTTGCGTTTTATAGAAAATACTTATTTTTCCGCAGTTATTTATGTAAATTTGTTTAAAAAAATGATTAAATATTGTATAGTGTTTGTGTATTTTACAATAAATGTCTAAAATGTAAAGGTAGTGATCGGAAAATACAAACAATATGAGTGAAAATATTTTTTTTTTCGGAAAAATCACGCGAGATCGGCGAAAAATGACAACATATTCATGTTTTACGACCCAAAAATAGGAGATATGTAAAAAATCATCGGAAAATTGTGTGTTTCCAACTTCCTTACTGCTTACAATAGACAATAATAGTTAATAATTTAAAAGTAATAAGTGTCTATCTTATCTATATCCAAGCGGGTTAATTGTTAGTTTTAATTGTTTTTTAGAAAAATTGAAAAAGTTAATTGTGATTGATTTAGTTGAAAGCTACAATTAACATACATCCCAAACAGCACAAATACGTCTTAAAGACGTCCATAAAACGTTTGATCTCAACATTCAGAACGTCTTATGGATGTCCATTAAAGTCGAATGACGTCCATAAGTCGTTGTATAGACGTCTTATGTTACAAAAGGTAACGTCTTTAAGACATTTGCTTACAACGTCTTATGGACGTCCCTTCCCAACATTAAAACAACATATTCCACCAATAAAATTATGTACATTAAAAAGGATCCCTTTAATTTTGTTGTTTGTCTTGTTTACAAAGTCAAACCGTAATTATTCAAAAGTCCAAGAAATAACTTTAATTAAGAAAAAATCAAGAGAAAAATATACACTACCATTTTAAATAACTACAAGTTCCGCATGAATAATTTGATTTAAAAAATATGTTCAACATAATCTCTTTATACAAAAAAATACATAATTTAAGCATAATGTAAACTTTTTCTAATTTGAAATTGAGGAAGTGAGGTAGAAGAGCAAATATTTTCAGAACTACTACTGTTCGAACTATAAGTGAAACTATCAAATTTAAGCCTTAGTTTATACCTTCGATATAATAACTCTAAAAGGTAGGCTATTAACAAAATAAAAGTTTATTGAAATAAAAAGTACACAAATCTTTAAATAGTTTTAAAAACAAGAATTTTTATTTAGTCGAATAACAAATCTGGTCTGATGCCTTTTCAGCCTTGTTTGGATTGAAATTTCCTCATTCTTCCGACTTTTTGCCAGTCCTGTTGTCTCTGTAGATCCTAATAACAAACTGATTTTAATTTTATAGGATAAAGTTTATCATTTGTGGGAGTAAATTTTTTGATATTTTTGCGAATTTTTATTATTGTCCTCTACTATAGAATCGTGACTTATGCTATTTCAAGGTTAATATGTATAATGAAAGACAGAACTTACTCATAATAAGTCTCGCCAAGTTGGAATCGTAGAACTTTCTCTTTCCTTTTCGTACTAATCAACTGTACACGGTAATTTTACAAGCTCGCTTTACAAAGTCATAAATGCTTCCTACGCCCAGTTTTGAAATTTCTAAAACCTTAAACAAAATTCCTTCTTGTAATTAACAAAACTCTATTTTCTATGTTCGTTAAATATAAACCAATCATCAGGAACAAAATAAATCTTACAGGTTTCATTAGTGGAGCAATCCATAAACAAACATTTCGCCTTCCACTTCATTAGTAATATTTCTTGTAATATTTAGGACCGGGTCTGGATGAGCTGTGCAAGCCTTTTTCGCACAGATAATATTTTTGAAGATTTCATTTCATACTTCTAACATAGAGTTACTACAAAAATATAAGCGGTAAAGCATTCGGGAATTTCCTGTAACACAACCTATAAATAACGTTACTGTTTTTCCTAAGTACATATGATTCTCGATCTTACCTTAAGTATTACATAAACACGAATAAAACAGATTTTCAGAGGCACATAGATAAATCAACTATTTTAATAAAATTCTTCCAAAAGGTAAATTTTCACAGTCGGCACCCCAACAACATTAAAAATAAATAACGACATGACGAAACACAAATACAAAACTGAAAAATGACAATTGACAGAAACAAAAGGCGGGTTTTTTAAAGTTATAGTTTCGCTGGCATCATATTTATGTGTGTCATTGTTATCGGTACATCAAACAGTCTGTGACAAAAAGCACCAAAGTATTGATAAAAAAGATCACGTAAAAGTTCTATTAACCAAGGTCGTAGTGAGGCTACTAAAAATTTGTCGTTCAATCAAAAATTTTAACCTCAACTTGTATTCAGCTGAGCTCTGTGCGGCGTTGCAAACTTATTACCCAACTGCGACAAAATCCATACGGAAGGAAATGCTTTATAGTTTTTATCAACTAAATTATACACAACTGTATTTATTTTTATATAAAATGTAATATGTAGACTTTTAAAAGATATCTTAAAGACGTTGTATATAGACGTCTTTTGGACGTCTTTAAAACAACGTCTATAAGATGCCTTATTTATGTCTTAAGACGTTCGGACATAATCTGGATATAAAAATGACGTCTATAAGACGTCTAGTGCTGTGTGGGATTAGTTCAATTAAATTAAATGCAACATACAATTAATATTTTAATTGCAATTAATTTTAATTAAAATAAATTAATCGCAATTAAATTTTCAATCAATTAATTAATTGATTGAAAATTTAATTGATTAAAGCCCAACTCTGCATAGAAGTAACGATGGACAATTTTACCTTATCTCTAAAATTGTAAATAATACCAACCAGATTAAAAATGACTGCTTTAGCTCATTTTTTATTTCATTTAAGGATACTGTACTAGGATATTAATTTTTTTAAATTGATCGTCAGGGAAAATCTTAAAATTTATAAAAATTGTAGGGATATAAACATCCAAAAGCATATATAGCAACGCAAGGACCTAAGAGCAACACTGTAAACGATTTCTGGAGAATGATTTGGGAACAGAATGTTAAAAATATTGTTATGCTTAGCAAGATATACGATGGCGATAAGGTAAGTTGTGAAAATAAGGTGTAACAAGTCAATTGGTTCTCATGCAATTCATCGATAAAGAGTAGACTTATACATAAGAATATGAAGAATTGACCACATAATTCTAAAACTTTTTGTATGATTTTCGGAAACTCGGCAAGAAAGGAAAATATTAAA
Organism: Diaprepes abbreviatus; assembly: GCA_034092305.1. Taxonomy (NCBI): domain Eukaryota; kingdom Metazoa; phylum Arthropoda; class Insecta; order Coleoptera; family Curculionidae; genus Diaprepes; species Diaprepes abbreviatus. The sequence continues at coordinate 3,755,907 of JASJET010000211.1, read as the reverse complement.
TAGTTATTATCTACTTCTACTAACCGAAACATCAAAATCTCGCTGGGGTCACACTTGACATTTCAGGTTTTTTTTTAATCTTTAAAAACTGGAATAATTGAAAACTCTATTACTTGATTACATTTTTATTTTACATTAAATTGTAATGATTTCAAGAATAGTTAAATATCTCAAGAACGACTTGAGTGAAATCTTTTTTGAGTCACTGTCTATATTTCAAAATATTTTTAAAATGTAGAATGAATAGAAAAGGAACAAGTTCAAAAGCCGAGACTTTCTCTAATAAATATCAGTTAGATAATAGATAAAAAATTTTGTTTAACACTAACGATTTAATCAAATAAATCTTCTGCCACCGTAATATTATTATTATTTTATCCCTTACATATTGTCTGTATCAGGGGTTCCCAAAGTGTGCGTCGCGGCGTCCTGGGGCGCCGTGAAGAGTAAACAGATTAATTAAATTATTAAATTCAATCATAAAGGAACGGTTGAAAATCGGTATAAATCAAAAGCTAATATGGAATTAGATACTAATATTTTCAAAGAACCACGATTTTGTTTCGAGAATCGATTGCGATACGAATCCACGAGTGTTCAAAGACTACATGACATCCTTAACGATAGACTAAACACTAATTTCTCTTACATTCCATGCTCCCAATAGTAAACAATTTTATTAATAAACGACAAGATTAAGATGACATGGCATCCCTGGTGGGGAAGAAGATGAAAACGCCGGTTTTGCACCGGTACCATAGACAAACTTAAAGAGAGTTTATAAGGTGGTAAGAATATAAAATGCATCATTTCTCTTGTTCAAAGTGCCGTTCTTTTCAACCGCAATGGACTCTCAAAACAATTTTGTTTTGAAATGTTCTATGTTGACGATTTGCTGGCAGTTGTCGAAAATAATTTTGTGTCTATCTGTTTATTTCTTATGCTGAGTTTAAGTACTTCTAGCCTTGCGATATTTTTCTATTGGTTTGACGTATGTATATTTTACTACAAATGCCACGTGTGCTCTTGTACATTCCTTGATGATCCATGTAAATGTTGTCCGTTAGGTTTCTTAGACTTATTATTTTGTCTGGTTTATAGGCTGTAGATATGTTACGTTTTCGAAGTAATATGCTAATTCTATCCTTTATGCCGATGATTTATGAGAGTACGGTATAGTTTTATTGGTTTCGTGGGTTGTTATGCTTTGTAGCCATTTTATCCAAGAGCTTTTTCTCCGTATTGTAGTTATTTGCATTTTTTTTAAATTTTAGTTAGACGAAGTTTTCAATAAATTCTACTTGTATTTGTATAAGTAAACAAGTTTCATTTTAACGTTGAAAATAAGGTTTTGTTAATTTAACTGTATTCCTTAATGTAACAGTTACGTAATCACTTTCCTGTTTTTAGAAACAATGTGAAGGATATTGGCCTGAAGAAAATGAAGAAAAGGATTTCAAGGGGATTAAAGTAAAACTTACCGATATCGAACGTCAATCTACTTATGATGTCAGAGATTTTAGAGTACATTGTGGAGCAGAAAAAAGAAAGGTAAATTTATGATAAACAGATGAAAATTAACCTTCTATCATGTGCAAATGTAGCTGCATAAATTTTTGTAAGTAGTTTTTTTCAAATATGCTTTTTCATAAGAACAAACCACTCATTGATAACTCTTCATGTTTCTTTCATATTCTCTAAAAACTTTTAATTCCTTACATGACCAAAAACTCCAACGCATCATACCGAATTCTACGAATAAACCAATAAAGTTATTATTTAACTAAACTTCGACTAGCGTCTAGCAATTTACATCCATATTTTTTAAAAATAGGAAGTACTCAAAATGTAGGAAAAATTTTGTTACTGATAAATATTTAAAAATAATCTAACATAGAGTTTTCGTAATTATCACTACGTCAACGTCAAATTTTGTTACTGATAAGTACTGTCAACCGGAGTGGCTTGACGATAATTTTAACTTATTTTTGAATATAATTCCAATAGGTCTGAAGCAAGGCATTTAATTTTCTGGTTATGTTGTGCCTAGATAGTTAGCTACATATTTTGAAGGCTCTATAATACCCGTCCCATCTAATTTAGACAGGGAAATAAAATGTTCCCACTCGCCCCTTTGTTGAATGGTGATATGGAACATGTGTTAATTTCACAAATAATAAAACTAAGGGTGAATCCAGACGACAAGAAAAACCTAAGCATAAGTGCAGCGTAATAAGATATAGGTCAAATTTCAAGCATTGTGATTTGTTAAATTTAAAAAGACCAAAACCGCAGATTTTCCGTATAAATCTGCCTTTTCCAAGGTCATTACGCAAGATGTTGTTGAACAGCCCAGTGGACTAAGAGGATAAATAGGCTGTCTATATTGTTATAAGCTTTGCTTTTTCGCTCCCACCAATGTTATAACTTTGCTGGTTCTGCTTTTGGTTTATCACTGGTTTCAATGAATTCAAATAAATTTTCTAAAGTCACTTTTAATATTTTATTAAAATGTTCACTAAATAATGAGGTAACAACAGTTTTTCTTCTGACTTACTATTTTAATGTCACTCTTGTAGTGTTTTAATTTTAGTTCCCTCGTCTTTATGTTCGTGTCCTAGTTATATCCTATTTCTATATCTAAATTATTGTTTTACAATCATAGGCGTACTAACAAATATAACTTATAACTATTTATTTACATGATTACTGAAATGAAAAAGTATGTATTTATGGAACGATAATACAATATGAACAAAGCTAATGGTCTCTGTAAAAAGTAAAGTTTTAGAATTTCGGAGATTAAGGCATGCTTTTGTTTGAGCTAATTAGAATATAAATTTACTTTTAGCTAATTAGAATATAATTTAATTTTCTTAGAGAGTATTAAATATTAGACAATAAATATCTATTAATCCATAAGCGTAACTTAAAGATATTTTAATAATAATTTGTAGTAATAATTGGTTTACAACAATATTTTCTTGACTCTTCACACAATTTAATTTAAAGAACAAATCACGTGAAGAATGTCATGAAATGGTTATAAAAGACCAACAATTGCTAAAAGAAAATAACAAGCAATAGAAAATACGAAACTAAATTTATTAATATATTAAATTAAAAATTCACTCTTTTTGTTAAGGTTTCATTCATTTATTTTGTCTTACTAAAATGATTCATAAATATTTATTTATTACTTATATTTTTCTCTTTCAATTTCAAAGCAATTAAAATGTAAACATTGCCATTGATGGAAATTTGATAACAGAAATCCAGTTAGGATCATATGTAACATATTTTTCTAAAAACTACAAACAATTGTCATTATTAAAACGATTATTAAAATTACACTGTTATATTGAAATTCTCGTCTTCAAACTTCTTGGCAGTCTTTTAACAGGTAGAAGTGGCAAACTTTGGAAATACAACTTCTTTTAAAGAGTCCCATATTAAAGCACAAGTTTCGTGAATAATTTCAAAACACTGTGTTTGCCAACTCGGAATTCGCACCGTAAATTGGACATGCTGGTTTCATTAGCTAAATATCGCAATGTTATTTCCAACCTAGTAATAGGGGTATAGCTCCACGCATTTCCATATTGTGTTTCCTAATTATTGGCCCAACAACAGCGAAGAGCTCTTCAAATTCATTGATAGTAACATGAAAATATTTTTAAACAAAGAGGATCATTTTCTCGAATTTCTTAAATTAAATTATTAGTATGTCCAAGTCTTTCTCTAGTGATTGCTTCAAACATAGACCAAACTCAGTGGTGACGACTTTTCTGTTTTTTTTAATCAAGAATATATCAATAATTTCCTTACATTTTGTAACTTTTTTTCTAGATTACAACACTGCTGCAATTAATGTTTTATTTGACTTCATTTTAATTTTTAGATAAAATATAAACAAAAATCTTGATAAAAGTAGACAAAAAACTACTCCTTTTATGACTGCGGAATGAAATACCCCGTGTGGAGAAACATTTTTAACATAAAAGGGCGTAATACGATTACGTTCAAATTTTTCTTCTCGTCTGGACTCACCCTAACGATATAGATCATTTATACATGTTGATCAGATAAAAATTGTTTAATTTTTTTAGATAGTTCAAATTCAATTTAAGTCATGGCCCTCAGCGGGACAACCGTTGTACCCTCAAACCTTGGTACCTCTCTTGCAGAAGATGCTGACTCTGCCGTACGTTGCAATGTCGCCGATTTTAGTTCATTGCAGGTAATACACATTTACACAATAGTTAGATACTGTTAAATGGTCTTTAACATTCGATCTTTTGGTCAAATAATTCCACAAAAGTAAAACATTGAATCTAACTGTACAGGTTATATCAAATTCGATATTTTTCTGGGTTTTTCGATAACTAGTTAGCAAAAACCAATGTAAATTCGCGAATTGTTTTTTAGTGAAACTAAAAAGGCTACAAGCAGAACTTAAAAATTTTTGAAGGTACAGGGTAAAATTCAAAAGTTGTCAAGTTGAATACGAGGTGTGGTTAAAAAGTTATTCATTTCAGTTTGGTTATTTTAAGTTGAACACCCTATATATTTTTAGATGATGAAGGAAAGTTTTTAATTATATTTATAACAATATACCACACTCTATGTCAGACTGAAAAGGCAAGCTGGATTTTTCGATTTTTTTTTATTAAGAATCATGGTAAACTATGAATAAAAACAAAACAAGATGTTAAAATACTTACATTTAAACTTAACAGATACACTTACTATTTATTTAATGACAACACAAGGCAATGACAAAATAGTACTTAAAGAACAAAAACATCAACAAAACATAATATATTTCAAATAACACGTTATATCCTTATAAGAAATCATGCATTATTGTCAATGCATCTTTTACAACGCTTTCTTGCACATCTTACTGCATTAAGAATATGAACACTTCTAAATTTTCTAAACGCATTGCGAATTAGTTTAAGAAGTTGTTCCTGAGTATTAATAATTTTGTTATATATTACTTTTTCTAGAAATCCCCATAGAATAAATCCAGTGGCGTTTAGTCTGGGGAGCGTGACAGTCACCTCACCGGTCCATATATACCCAACCATCTATTAGGGATATTACTGTTTAAATACACCCTTACTGACTGGGAGCACAATCTTGTTGAACATAAATGTTAAGTCGTTCTACCAATGGTTCATCATCCAATAACTTCATTGAGATTAATTTCTAATATATTACTGTAAACCTCTATTGAGATTTTTTTAGAAAATGTAATAAATAAGCTTATGAGCTTTTGAAAACAACATATGCTATAAGAAAATCTTCCCTGTTGACTAACATGTTTATATGTATTATCCTTTCAAGCAGAGAACAGGAAAGAACATATCCAAATAGTTTATTTCCTGTAAAATACAACTCGGGTCCCATCTCCATATGCGTTTCGACCACTTTATGGTCTCGTCAGTGGAGCTGTATCGAACCGAGAGCAACATTCGCAGAAAACAACTGCTATATAAAATATAAATTCCAAAGTATATCGGTAGGATAATAAAAACCTGCCGACTTCGATGCCAGATTGAAAAGATCGCCAGTCAATACACATGTACAATTTACCAAAGGCAGTCTGGACCAATGAAGATATTTGCGCAGTGACCGTCCCTCGGGATGAGGAAGTTATTGCTGCGCTGTCTGACTTTTGCGCCTTCCATAACTTATTCCATACCAACTTTATATTTAATATTAACAATGTTATTTTAGATTTAGTTTTGAGTCACGTGAAGTTCGCTGTGAACTCTGAACGGTATGCCATCTGAATTGTTTTGGAGGACGAGAGCGCTGTCATGGGTCCTGGGGTTCCTGAACTTTTAGCTAAATATTTCAGCAAAGTGTACACTGATGTAATAGTGAAGTGCACGATGATGATATAAATGTCTCCAACTTCGCCATACCTATTTCTGAAATTTACGCCGAGCTGAATGGTCTTAACCCCTGTAGGGATCCGGGCCCTGATGGCGTTCATCCAATACTACTGAAAAACTGCTCGTTCGTTCTGGCTCGCCCATTTCATCTCATTTTCAATGAATCTCTTCGGCGGGGTATTTTTCCTCAATTTTGGAAAACAAGTTTTGTGGTTCCTATTCACAAAGCCGGCAGCAGGGCGGACATTCGGAACTATAGACCTATTAACATACTTAATACTATTTTTAAAATCTCCGAAAAGCGGGTTAATTCCTTTCTCACCTCTGTTTTTAAGTCTGTCGTCATTGAAGAGCAGTTCGGTTTTTGTGCTGACAGGAACACTGAGGTGGAATATGGTTTCTTATGTGGGCGTTTTGTCTGATGCCTTGGAGAGCTGATCCGAGGTCCACTCGGTGTATACCGACTTCTCGAAGGCCTTTGATAGGGTGTCTCATGGGATTCTGTTGCATAAGCTTCGGGGGCTGGGTGTCTCTGGTCCACTGTTTGGTTGGATTGAGCCTATCTGAGTAATCGGCGTCAGATGGTGCGGGTGAATGATTTTGTATCATCTGAGATATCAATGTCTTCAGGGGTCCCTCAGGGATCCCACATTGGTCCATTCTTGTTCAACTTATTCATTAATGATGTATCAATCTGCTTAATTTACAGATTTATGCACCGACTGCTGATAAAATGGAAGACGAAATAGAAAACTTTTATAATGAGCTCCAACAGACACTATGCTTCACAAAATCTAGAGACATTACTGTTGTAATGGGGGATTTTAACGCAAAAATCGGCCAGGGTAAATGTGATTCCATTGTCGGGCCATACGGCCTTGGAGTGCGCAATGATAAAAGAGATCGTCTTATAGAATTCTGTCAAGAGTATAATCTAGTAGTAACAAATACCTTTTTTAAGCTACCTAAACGTCGTCTCTATACATGGAAGTCACCAGCTGATAAGGGCAATAACATAGTTAGAAACCAGATTGATTACGTCTTGATAAAAAACAGATATCGAAACGCAGTACATTCAGTAAAGGCGTACCCAGGTGCGGATGTATTTTCGGATCACAATCCCCTTATCGCTAAATTCCAACTTAAATTAAAAAGGATACAAACAAATCATAACATCAAAAAACTAAATATACAAAAATTAAAATCAGAAGAAACGAAAGAAAAGCTAAGACAAGACATCAACACAAACTTAGAAAGAAGACAAGGCAAGCCTGGGTTAAACAATGACAGCGTTGAACAATAGTGGCAGTTTTTAAAAACGTCAATTATGGAACCAAGCAAGAAAGTACTTACAACATCAAGATACAAGAAAGAAGATTGGATGACACATGATATTTTGGAGTTGATGGATTAAAGAAGGAAACACAAGACCAACAAGACCCGATATCAACAGTTGCAAATTCAAATAAGAAGAAAAATAAGAGCAGCAAAAGAAGGGTACCTTTCTGGAAAATGCAAAGAAATAGAGGAGTTGCAAAACAAGTACAACTTCAACTTGCATAAAAAAGTCAAAGAACTAGCTGGAATAGAAAAGAGAAAAACCTCAAACGTATTGCTAGACAAAGAAGGAAACATTATTATGCAGGTGGAAAGAGTACATAGAAAAACTTATGCAGGTGGAAAGAGTACATAGAAAAACTATTTGAAGATCAAAGACACGAAAATTCTTCTATAAACAGTCTGAGCGGTAGCATAGGGCCTGAAATTACTAAAGCAGAGGTCATTTATGCATTAAGGTCGATAAAAACTAATAAAGCTGTTGGTCCAGATGAAATGCCAGGTGAGTTGTTGAAGCTGATCAATGACAAAAATTTAGATTTATTGGTGAAATTATTTAATACAATTTACACGACAGGAACTATCCCCTGAGAAATGTTAACATCAACATTCATATATTTACCAAAGAAAGCAAATTCAAAAGAATGCAGTGACTATCGAACAATCAGTCTCATGTCGCATACTTTGAAAACCCTTTTAAAAATTGTACACGTTAGAATACATTCCAAATTGGAGCTGGATATTAGTGACACACAGTTTGGCTTCCGGAACAGGGTGGGTACAAGAGAAGCATTATTTGCTTTTACTGTGCTTACTCAAAGATGCTTAGATATCCTCTATGTCTGCTTCATAGATTACAACAAAGCTTTTGATAGGGTCAAACATGACAAACTGATAGAGATTCTCAGAAGCAAAAATTTGGATGAAAGGGATTTAAGGTTGATATCAAATCTGTATTACAATCAGCGAGCGGCAGTAAGATTTGGACAGGAAATATTCGAAGATGTGGAAATACAAAGGGGAGTCAGACAAAGGTTGTATATTGTCACCTTTACTATTTAACGCTTATTCTGAAGAGGTCATATTGGAAAGTCTTGAATCTGAACAGCAGGGATAAAAGTAAACGGAGTTTTAATCAAGAATATTAGGTATGCAGATGACACCGTAATAATAGCTGATAGTTTGAAAGACCTAGAAAAAATAATGATGAATAAAAGTTAGTGGAGAATATGGACTCTCTTTTAACACGAAAAAAACCAAGTTCATGATAATTAGTAAAAACAACACCAATAATAATGAAACTCTAATGGTAGGAGGCCAGCACATAGAAAGAGTTAAGAAGTATACTTACTTGGAAACCCTAATAACAGAAAATAATGACTATACCGACGAAAAAAAAAACAGAATCGAGAAAGCACGTGCCAACTTTATTAGAATTAAAAAGGTTATCTGCAGCAAAGATCTAACGTTAGCCCTGAAAATACGACTGACTAAATGTTACGTATATAGTGTTCTATATTATGGAATGGAAGCATGGACACTGAATCGAGAGGCAATGAGAAGACTTAACTCTTTTAAAATGTAGACCTATAGAAGAATTCAGAGGATTTCGTGGGTGGATCGAGTTACGAACGCCGAAGTGTTGAGAAGAATGGGAAAAGGAAGTCGAGATAACAGTAAAACAGAGAAAACTGCAATATTTCGGACACATTATGCGAGGAGAAAAGTACAGCATCTTACGGCTCATAATCCAGGTAAAAATAAGTGGCAGAAGAGGCGTGGGACTACGACGAATTTCTTGGCTAAAAAACCTAAGGGAATGGTTTGGATGCAGTTCAAAACAACTATTTAGAGCAACTGCGTCAAAAATTAAAATAGCTATTATGATTGCCAACCTCCGCAATTGAGAAGGCACTGCTTTAGGTCAAGCAAATTCTTACTCTTTACGGATGACATGAAGGTGTATAAGGTCATCGACAGTTACAGTGCTTGGAGCTTCAGGAGGACCTTGATAGATCTGTTTCCTGGTGCGGAGTGAATGGGATGAGTTTGAATGTTTCTAAGTGTAAATGTATTAACTTTTCTAGCTTGCGTTATCCACTGGACTTTCCCTGGATGGTATGCAGCTGACCTCCGTTGATTATGTGCGGGAACTGGGAGTCCTTTTTGATTTCACCTTTAAATTCGTCCTTCACATTGTTGACATTGATAGTAAGTTCCTCAAGATGTTATGTTTTATTAAACGTCATACTAAGGAGCTTTTCACTATGAAGTCCCTGAGAATACTCTATCACTTGTTGGTTCGAACACAGCTTGAGTACGCTTGAATCACATGTGTACCGGCTCGAACAGCTACAGAAAATGTTTCTCAGATATATTAACATGAAATTCAATAAGGGTGCTGATCTTGATTATGCTGCTTTGTGCTCCAAGTTGAAATTGCTCCCCTTTGCTAATAGAAGAAAGGGTAGAGACTTACAACTTCTCTTTAAAATTATAAACAGTATCACCGATTATCCGTTATAGAGCATTTTGAAAATTGTCACCTTTTGAATTTTACCCTTCTTTATCTTCAAAACAAAAGAAAATTATTTAGTTCTGCTTGCGACATTTTTAGTCTCCCTAAAAAACAACTCATGAATGCTACATTAGTTATTTGCTAACTTTAATAGTTGACGAGAAACCCCATAAAAGTATCGAATTTGAGATTCTCTATACTAAGTATCCCTAAACGTCTATAAATTTAATTTGAGACATTCTACACTCAAATATTATAATTTATAATTTAATAGAAGGTGTGTTACGTTATAGTGCTGGTGTTGGCAGAACGGGAACAATCATATTATGTGACATTTGTCTCAGAATGGCGACCGCAGAGAACGCTGTTGATGTCCTAGGAACGCTGGAGCAATTAAGGTATCAGAGACCAAATATGGTGGACAACGCGGAACAATACATGTTGGCCAATCTCGTAATACTGGCTTATTTAACAGGTATATTATAGTTAAGTGTTAAAATATTCTAGAAATTTATGATCGTACAACAAATTGTGAATCATAATCAAAAAAATTGGGACTAACACTATTTATATTAAAGAAATACAGGATTATTTACCCCATTCCACACGGAATATTGCGACCAAAATACGTGACTTTCAAAATTATTTTCATATTATACAGGGTGTCCCAAAAGCTCTGAAAGTATCAAAGTTGTGTTTTTTGAATGGAACCCCCTGTATATTATTGCATTTTTGGATTTTCCGATCAAAATAAGTGCCTATTTTAATCACATTATCAAAAAAGTGTTCATTTTCTGCCACTTTATCTAACACCCACATGCAGAATTCAGTTCGGTTGTCAAAATCATTTCCGTGAAGCTCTTGACAAAGCTGGATTTTATAAGGATGAAATCTGTATTTGTTAAGAATCCTTGAAACACTTTCTTGGCTAATGTTAGTACTTTCGGATATATGATTCTGACTAATATTGGGATTTTCGATCACTGAACCAAGTACAGGGTGAGTCAACGATTGGATGAAGTAGATTTGTGCCTTTTCGGTGAAATTAACAAAGAAACTATATTTATTGTTTGATACAGTTTATTTTTACGCAGATTTTAAAAATATTTAGGACTCTACAGGGTGAGCCAAAAAACTAGGACAGCATCAAGTTGTATTTTTTTAAATAGAACACCCTATATACGAATCGTATTTTCGATTTAGCTTATAATTTTAAATCTTTTTTATTAGGTTTACTATAACAAAACTTTATAGTTTCTGAGATAATTAAGTTTAAAGAAAAAAAGTCACGTTTTCAAGCATCAATTCAATTCTAAATAACGTTTTCAATTTTGTGACAAATATATTCAAATTTGGAATTTAGCAAGGCCAAGGACAAGTTAACATAATTTTTACCTAATATTTGCAATAAAAGCTACAGGGTGTTGAACACATCGGCTCAAATTTTAACAAGTTTAAATGAATAAATATCTTTTTTTTTTAAATGGTACACCCTAAAAGTTTTGTTCAATATATCCTATACCTATTTATAATAGTTTTTGACATATTTCAGTTTTTTTTATTTTCCATACTTTTTTACAGAAATAGTCTTCATTATCATGGTAGCCATGGCAAAAACAATGTAAAAGAACATTTTTCTGTGTGTCAAATTTATAACCGCAATCGCTTCTTTTGTTTTTTTTTTGCATTCATCTTATATTGTAAAATGAATTTTTCAAAGAATGAGTTAATAGATATGATTTATACAATAGGAGAGACTCAAAAAAATTGCCTTCTTGCTCAAAGAATTTACAAAATGAAGTATCCTGATCGACGCCAGCCTAATACCCATACTTTTCAAAACTTAATGCAAAGATTTGATTCTTCTGGTACTGTTGATTATCCAAAACGTAAAGTGGTCAACAAACCAGTAACTAATGAAGAAAAAGAACTACAAGTATTGTTAAATGTTCAGGAAAATCCTTATATTGGTAGCCGTCAGTTAGCAGCATTATGTGAAACATCACAATCCACCGCTAATCGTACTACCAAGAAATATAGGTATCATCCATATCACATGGAATTACACCAAGAATTGCATGGACAGGATTTTGAAAGTCGTATAAACTTTTGTCGTACAATAAATGCGGAGATTCAATTAAATCCAAATTTATTATGCAAGGTAATGTTTAGTGATGAAGCTACTTTTAGAAGTAACGGTGCCGTAAATAGACGCAACATGCATTATTATGCCACAGAAAACCCATTTTGGATTAGAGAGGTGCAACATCAAAACCACTGGTCATTAAATGTTTGGTGTGGTATTCATCATAATCGAATTATTGGACCTCACTTTTTTAATGAACCACTAAATGGCCATAGTTACCTGAACTTTCTACAAGAAGAACTACCCCAACTGCTTCAAGGTCTCGATAGGGATAAGCTCGACAGTATGTGGTTCCAGCACGATGGTGCGCCTCCGCATTACCATCGTGAAGTTCGTGCGTTTTTGGACCAACGATATCCGCAAAAATGGATTGGACGTGGGGGTTTCATTGAGTGGCCACCAAGGCCTTGCGACATCACCCCATTAGATTTCTTCCTATGGGGTTATATTAAAAATAAGGTGTATGTTAATCCACCAACAACAGTGGAAGATATGCGAAACAGGATTAGGGATACCTGTAGAACAATAACGCCACTAATTTTGTCCAGGGTCCGAGAAAATCTGCAAAAAAGACTAAATTTGTGCATTGCACAAGAGGGTCGTTTATTCGAACACTTATTAAAAAGAAATAATTAATCTCAGTATTTAATAGGTAATTTTTTTGTTTCAATTTAGTATAAAAGTAAATATGTATTTGCCTTGTTGTTATTGTTGTGTTAATTTTTTCACATTATGTTTAATTAAACTATTGCCGTTGTAATATAACGAATAATGTATTTCATCATATTTAACCACATTCTGTTTGTTTCTGTAGTTTCTTTTTATTATTTTACATGGCTACTATGATAATGAAGACTATTTCTGTAAAAAAGTATGGAAAATAAGAAAAACTGAAATATCTCAAAAACTATTATAAATAGGTATAGGATATATTGAACAAAACTTTTAGGGTTTTTATTACTCTATTAAATAACATGAAAATATATAGGGTGTAGCATTTAAAAAAAAAGATATTTATTCATTTAAACTTGTTCAAATTTGAGCCGATGTGTTCAACACCCTGTAGCTTTTATTGCAAATATTAGGTAAAAATTATGTTAACTTGTCCTTGGCCTTGCTAAATTCCAAATTTGAATATATTTGTCACAAAATTGAAAACGTTATTTAGGATTGAATTGATGCTTGAAAATGTGACTTTTTTTCTTTAAACTTAATTATCTCAGAAACTATAAAGTTTTGTTATAGTAAACCCTTAATAAAAAAGATTTATAATTATAAGCTAAATCGAAAATACGATTCGTATATAGGGTATTCTATTTAAAAAAATACAACTTTATGCTGTCCTAGTTTTTTGGCTCACCCTGTAGAGTCCTAAATATTTTAAAAATCTGCGTAAAAATAAACTGTATGAAACAATAAATATAGTTTCTTTGTTAATTTCACCGAAAAGGCACAAAAACTTAAAGTCCTTATTTGATTAGTTTTAATTTTTGGACACCCTGTATAATATAGCAAGTTTGCTATAATTGCGATATAAAATATGATTTATGGTTACACTTCACTTTTAATTTCGAGTACATAAATAACTGAAATACTTCTTAAGTATTTGAAACATGAAAATTAGGTTAGATTTTGTCAAAATTCAAATTACTTAAAAACCCTTAAGGTTTAGGTACTATAAATCTTATTAAATAGTCACTTACTTTGAACGGAGAATTCAAAAATGCAATAATATACAGGGGGATTCCATTTAAAAAAAAAACACACAACTTTGATACTTTCAGAGCTTTTGGGAAACCCTGTATAATATGAAAATGATTTTAAAAATTAACTATATTAGACTCCCATATATCCTAAAAGTAAAACCTTTTGAAAGTCACGTATTTTGGCTGCAAAATTCCGTGCTGTATAGGATGAATAACCCCTGTTTTAATGAAATCTGAAATATAAGTAGATCATGCATAAAAGAATGATGTATTTAAATAAAAAGTATCAAATCGTATGATATGTTGCTATAGAAATACAGTTTCACAACTTTCTATTTTCAGCTTGGAATACAAGTATACCCTGCGACGGTAATTTTGAAACAACGGTGGACACCCTCTTACAGGAAGGCATCGTAAAGAATACCATGACGTATCTCTGTGAAAGCGAGTGGCAAGATGGTGCCATAAAAACGGCGGTTACGGCGAAGGACAGACGAGTGCCAATAGTTTCTGAAAAAAATAGATATTCCTATCTGTTACCAGGTTAGTTCTTTATTTATTTACAGGCTTATGAGTAAACTACGGCAATTTTGGAGATATCTGGAGTCAGATTATGGGGATTGTTTTAAAGTTCATTTTTAAACAGGAATACATGAAATAATCAGTTTTATTAGTCAGGCTACATTGTAAACAAATTCAAACAATAATTTAATCTAATGGACAACAAAAGGTATATCGCACAATATATATATATATATATATATATATATATATATATATATATATATATATATATATATATATATACATATACCATTCGGAAAACATACACACGGGACCACGAACTTGAGATATAAAACTGGACTGCTCATGAAAATAATTTTTGACCCCCCCTTATTGGTCGCCATTCGGTGCAATGATTTGTATGGCAACATTGAATTCCCTAATAGTTTCTTGCATTGACGTGAATGAATGTCAATTCTATTATTCTAACTAACAGGTTTAGACAATAACTATCTCTTTCTATACTATATCTAAAACAATAAATCGCTCTTCCTTGTTTTACTTGACAGGTTAATCGAGTATATTCAATAAAAAAGACCAGAGCTCCGATTCTGTAAGCATATTTTTTGACATTCTCTCTCCTTATCTCTTTTAGGACAGTGATATACTTATGTGTTAATACAGACTGAACAAAGATAGAAAATCCTTATTATGACATCGTCTTTCCCTTTACTCTGATAGAATCGCAACCCAGGATAATTGTTTCTGTAAAACAATATTTAACTTGAATTTCTACTTTTAGTTTCCTCAAAATTAAAATTTTTCTGTTTAAAGCAACTCCAATAAAGCAAATTTTTTTATCTTCTTTGAAAGAGAGTAAATATGTAACAATTTTATTATTTTTAGATAACAAGCATGAAATGTCAGTTGTTATAAATAAATGAAAATGCTTTTTCTATGACTGTTTACATATTTTATTTTTTACAATAAAACTGTTGTTTAGTAAAATAGCTAAAATGTGAAATATGCGCTAAAACAAATCGAGACTAATTTTTTTTTTAAATATCTGTTTTAGAAACATCTTTATTCGGAAGTAGAGTATAAGAAGTTAATGAAAACCAGTATTAAGGCATTTATTTTTAAAAATTTTATATCATGAATTAATATAGTATATTGTTTAATGTAAGGTATCGAAATGTCCACATAATCTATTGCAAAGTAAGATAGTTTCATCATTTAAAAATAGCTTCGATTAGGTCTTTGTTAAAATTATTTTCTCCTCGATGCTTTTAGGGAACTGATATGTTAGGTATTTATATAGGGTTAACAACATTCATAATAATGTTGACATTTCCTTCATAAAAAGGGAGCTTTAATTTAAATGAAGTAAAGTAACATTATGTACTAAACCATTTTTATAAAAAAAAAATTAAACTCTAAAGGGGATAGTGTTAAAGCAGTTTATATTTAATTGTAAACAAAACAACATTTATTAAGACACTTTAAATATAAAGAAGATTGTAAATACAAGAGAATTCTTACATTAATACAATCATTTTTAATCTAAATATATACACAAAGATTTACTAGCAACTTTTAATTTTTACACTAGGGCAAACTTTCAATTTACTTAACTGTTTAAGGATCTGGATTTGGCCTTTTCTACAGTTGAATTTTTGAAATGGTAATCAATCGCAGCTTCTCACTACTTTGACAAAGGGTTTTCATGACACAAATTTCCTATCTGAGCTAAAATCAAGGATTTTTGTTTTATTAATTAATAACATATTCAAACAAAATGTTATTACTTTATTTTTAGACAAAACAAATACATAAAAGGAAAATTTATGTAATTTCCAAACATCCTTAATAATATTGAAAAATTTCATATTATATGCAATCATTTATTTCTATTTTAATATGGCATATTGGTTTTTAAACGTATAATCATTTTAAATTTTAATACCATATCAGTTTCGATATTCAGCTTTATATGTCAGTGGAACATTAACTTTATGGTAAAACGATATTGTTGTTGGTTAATGCCTTCGAACATACCCCTGTAGAAGTAGCATAACGTCAGAACTAGGGCCCGGTTGTTTGAACGCTGAATAACGTAATAATATTTTTATTTATATTTCAAAAAGTGTTGATAAACAGTAGATATTTAATTTCTTGGTACAGACATGCCGATTTTATGCTATCCTTTTCTAATTGCATTATTTAGACGAGTATCATCGGTACGTCCTTCGAACATACCCCTGGGTACGTCAATTCTGAAAACAAAGTATGAATATATGGTTGCCTAAATTTTTATTATTATTTTCAATATGTAAACAATCTAACAATATTTACCGATAAAAATAAGTTTTTAAATCCTCTTTTTGTTAATATTAATTGTAAACTTCGCATTTATAGTAATTTCTAACACTTAAAAACACCGAAAAAACTAACGACAAGCAATTAAACTGAAAGACAAGATATGTAAATATGTTTATGTCTGTCAAACATCAAAAAAGCGTCTCCCCCACCGACCATAAATAGCCTTCAGACAAATCTATTGTTGTTTATATCTAGAGTATGATCGAAGGTTAATGCACACCTAATTCAGGACTTTTTTTGTAGAGCCAGTGTATGTTATTAAGTCCAAGTTTAGTTGCTTCAAGATGTTTACATCAAAGTGCTTCGTAGTTTTTTTCAGGCAGTTTATTTGTAAGAAGCACAACACAAACTTTTTGCACATCTTATTGTATAAAACAATTTCCAGAAAAATGCTCTGAACAGAGTTACTTATCTGATGTATAAAAGAATCATGATCATGACCAATTTGCTTCAGCTCTTGAATTTGAAGATTCTTTTCTCTTAGAAAACTAAAATATTGATAGCATTTAATAATTATCATATATCATATCCATAAGATTAAACTTGTTACCCTTAGATTTACAATTTGATTCTAAGGTAAAATTTTATATAATTATTATTGAATGCTTTATAACTTACCAAATAAATTCCAATTTACTAGATGAGGTATTTGCACGTCTAACGATGAAGAATCACATTTTTTAAAATACAAAAAAAAACCTTAAAGTTCACATTCCTGTTTGAAATTTTCAGTAAAACGTTACATAAAATGTGATAAAATCCATAAAACAGCAAAATCAAAAATAAATTTTTGTCAAAATTACTGCCCTCGATTCATTAGCATGAACAGCTCGGAGCTGTACAGGTGCAAGAAACCCTCGCTTTATTCAAGTAGTGCATTATGCCTCGGCGCTTGTCAGATCTGCTTTCTCCTTGCCCCTCAAGCACAAAAAAAATATTTGATGTATAAAGCCCTAACAGCTATCAGTTATCATTTTTAGATGCTATTTTTGGACAAAAAAACATTTTATATGAAATGGAGACACAAAAATAAGATTATTTCACAAAATATCGAACTTACCTTCATAGTTTTTTTAACGAATTACGAAATATTTATGGCCTAAAATGCCATGACACCAAACAAAATTCAAAACTAATAAGTAATAATATAATATTTTTACCTTTTTGTCTTCAACATGTTTCGCTATGTATATTAAAAAGACAAATTCTGAAAAAAAATAATTTGTAGGTTATATACTGTTCTAATTAATATTTTTACCGCTTTATTCAGATTTGCTCGGAGCTACTCAGGGTTTGAAGCACCTGAGCTTAAAACTCTTGAATCGAGGGCAGTAAATGAAAAGTATTCAGTCAATGTCAAAATACACTTTCCCCAATATCATAAAAACTTAGGGAATTCATTGTTGCCAAAGCAATTATTTGCACCAAATGGCACGGAGCACGGTGGGGTCATTTTTTTTATAAGGGAGATATGGAACACGAGCAGTCCAGTTTTATATCTCAAGTTCGTGCACGGGACCGACAGTACCCGAGTCGCAGGCGTCAGTTCGCTCGTAGACGCCATACAGTGAGCTTTGAAAATGGTGAATGAGATTTGACCGAAACTTCAGCTGTCTTACACCCGTGACAATATATATATATATATATATATATATATATATATATATATATATATATATATATATATATATATATATAATCTATTTTCTTTCAGATGAACCGTACCAAATATTTCTTGAACTTCTGCCTGACCATGATTTGACATCTTCTTACATTAACGCCATCAAAGTGAACAGCTTCAGCTTCGCAGATCGGTACATAGTGACTCAACAACCCCTTCCCGGTACGCTTAATGACTTCTGGAGAATGGTGGTCGAGCAACAGTGCATCGTCATTGTCAATCTGAACGAGTTTAATGTAAACGACCAGGTAAATATTTCCTGCTGCATACGTATCTTTAAACTGATAAAAAAAGTTAAGTCATTTTGTAACTTTTCGTAACAAAAAAATTACTGACTAACTTATACTCAAAACGGTGTATATCTTTACGTCAAAATTTGACAAATTCATCAAACTGGAGACATTTTTTTAGCAACTGTAACAGGATCGGAGTGGCTCATTCTACTGTTTTCTTTTCCGTATATTTAACAAGAAATTTGTCGAATGGTTTATAAGCAAGTTTCACAAAATAAATATCCTTAAGAAAGAAAAATGTTATACACAAAAAATTGAAAATCAAAGTTCCACCTTCTGTATAGACATATCGATAGTTTTCTCGTTAAAAGGTGCAAATTTATAAAATTTTATATAACATAGAGGTTTCTATAAGCGTAAAATCTGTGGCTGTAATAAAGTAATAACAATTTAGTGAAACAAATGAAACCAAAAGTGAGAGTGTTTCTCTGTTTTCTAGAAAAAGAAGAGAAAATTCTGAAAATATAAATACAAAATCGTGTTCTATGACCTCCTAGATCTTCACCAAATCTAATAATTACCCAACAATCTACAAAATTACTAAAAAAATTGTGTGAGGGTTATTTGGCCCATCTTGTTATTTTTTCTTCCAAAATAAGCATATCAGAGATATGTTTCAAGGAACAGTTTCCCTTGTTTTCAGCTAATACTTCTTAGTTAAAATATTTTAAATATTTCTAATCACATTCTGTACAAGCAAGGTCCAGTTAAAAAACTTAAATAAATCTTATAAAACAAACTATTTTATATCGTAATATAATAAAAATATCACAACATTGTTGACAAAGTACATAAAATGCGTTTAATACTATTTTATAGCCGTTATTATAGAAGGACAAAATTTGACACAGTTAGTCTGAGGCAAGGTTATGTAAGTAACAGCTGTTTTTTTTTGTGTTTCCTTGCTCCGGACCTGTGGATATCTTTTCTCTCTTTCATTATTATGAATAAAAATAAGGAGGTAAAACCATCATCTCTTTTAGTATTTTCCGATTTCTGTTGTGTCTGGAGTAGGCATGGAGTAGGTAAGCGTGTTAACCTTCATATTTTTATAAAAATAGTACTAGGATATTGTGTAGAATTATTAAATTTTAGATAATAAAACATGTTAAAAATTATAAAACAAATATAAATGTTGTTTTAATTTTAGAAATAACTTATTTTTATGTACTCCGAGAGGCAGACAGAAAATCGAAATGAACGATCTTAGTTATATTTACGAGGAACATTTTTTTTGGATGTATGGCAACTAAAAACTATTACAATTACTACATTTTTAAAGATATACACCGTTTTGAGTATATGTACATAAATTATGATATTAAAACAGACTAAGGAATTTCATTTGAAACAAAGGATTGCCAACAAAATATTGACTTGGCTGTATTATTAAATTCAATTTGTTTTTGTATGAGTGTACGCGTTTCATTTTGATCTTAAAAACAAAGTTTTGTTAATTTGTATGGGTTAATATTATATATATTTTACTGTCTTTAGTTTTAATTAGCCAAGCCTTAATATTTCAGGTTGTTTTTGTAAGTAATACTCGCATAAGACGAAATGTTTTAGATACGTTTCATGCAAGGATCTAATCGTTTCAGAAAGGTTGCATTGAAACATTTTAGAAATGATGATATGACGCAGAAATAAATGTTTCTGAAAAGATTCCAAAAAACAGATTGCAAGAAACTACCAGAGGGTAGCTATTCTGGTTCTTCATAGGAAGTGATCATTCTCTTGAGAGAATAGGGACAATCCCATCCTACGGTTAATCTCTCGATCGTGTATTACCGTATTCCCGTGGGATGTGATGGGAGATCGGAAACAAAATCTAGTAAGCTATGTTGCCAAGCGTCAATAGTGTATGTAACCATATAAATTGTGCATTTAACCCTAAAAAAGAATGTAAATATGGTCATAACCCTATTTAGCAAGCAAATGTTCGAATTTAAAATTAATATAATAATTAATATTTTTAACCTATTAATGAGAGAAAAGAATTAGAAAGCGAGTTTTATAGAAAAAAAAAATAAATATGTAAAAAAACAAATGGAAATATTTTACTGGTAAAATAGCCGTTATGCGTGAAATTAGTTCACCTACAAAAATGTAAAAGATATCATGCGAAATAAAATTAACATTTTCATTTCCTAAAATACAAATTTAGTTTATTTTCTACTGGGTTGGGAAAAGGAAGATTTCCCTTATTTTTGTAAAAATGCTATTTTTTATACTCCCTATAAATATCAGGGAATGAATATACAAAGTAAAAAAACAAAATGAAATGTGTAAAAATTTATTTCATAAATAAAATACATTCTGCATACTTGAAATATTTATATTCCCATATTAAAAAATTATTATCTATCTATCTTTTGAAAAACATCTAAATTTATTCTTCAAGACACCACATCTTTCAACGGTACTCCATAATGAACAGATATCTATTAAATCTTTCCTCTGGTGTCCTCAGTTGTGAAATATCTTCCAAAGGCTATGACCTTAAAAGAAATCCTGAAAAAATTAAACTTGGCTCACTTTCCTTTATATATTTAAACATATTCTAAATTAATAACAAATTATCAGTTTACTGTACAATTAATTTACCTGAATCTCCAATGAGGAAAAATGAATCTGGGTTTCTTCTATAGATCATTTCCATTATATTGGAAATGTTAGATTTATTCCAAATATAAGAATCATGGGTACTACTAAGAAATTTAGCATTTATATTCATGATTTATAAAGTCTCATCACAAATTCTAGGTCATCTGTTACTGATCTTGTAATTGCAACATGAGTGCCTTCAATGTACCCTAAAATACCAAGGAAATTATGTTTAGTATAAAACCTAAAACATTATAAAAATCTTGTATATTTCAAAATTATCTTACATATTACCTATTTAACACCAGTTTTAATTCTTTTTAAAAAAAAAAACAAATTACATTTAAATTTTAAGTTTACAAAATACATATTACTGCTAGCTGTATATAATTTACAATTTAATAGAAAATTACCCATTTGGACAAGCTCATAATTCATTTAAATTTTGTAGCAATTAGATCCACTCTGAAATAGCATCGTCTCTATTTAAAGCATCTCGGTTTTTCTTCTACAATACTCCAACTGACACTTGAGCGACTCACTCCAGAAATATATTCAACCCAGTTATTTTTTGGTAGCTGCTAGTCGCAAAAAATCCAAGAACCTACAAATATTTATATTTTAATAAAATTATATTAATATGGGTACCTAAATCTAAAAAGAAAAATTAATATTATCTTAACATTCTCCAAATTTTTTAAGAGTAACTAAAGCAGGTAATATATTACAAATATGTATAATCCAATCAAGGAAAAAAATCATTAATGACTTGCTACTCTAGCATATGCTAACTTTATAGTTACCATGACTTCTGGCAAAGATGATGTTGCCTCCTTTCAAGCCCTGAGAATCCTATAAATTGGGTTATTTTTAGTACAAGATATCTTCTTCGATCTTTACCAAGCCAGTAAAATAAATTAAATGAAGTAGAGTCCGCCAAGTTCCACAAATATTTATATAATAGATACTTACCTAAACAGCTTCGTGAATTCTGAATCATTTAAATCTCCAAATCGACGCAACCGTGGTAGAAATCGACGATTATAATTTGCCATTTGCTTTTCCGTTAATCTGACATCCTCAGGTCCATCGTGGTTCAAAATTACTTCCTCAATATCCATTTTATATATGTATATTTGCGAATAAAAATATTTTATAAAATTTACAATATTTTCAAAACAATCATGAATTTTCTTGAACTTTTATAACCTAAAAATACCGCATAATGACAGGAATGACAGTATCGTTCTCTCAAAATCCCGCCGTTCTCTGGTTCGGACTAGTAGAACAAGTTCTCTCAAGATTTGTTGGATGCACGCACGTATAAAGTATATGTACTGATCGTCAAATACACAGAAAATGTCCGGACCATGCTATGCGCCATTTTGGGTAAGGTGAAGTTATAATAACAATGAATACGCTGTCGCCACTGAAAAATTATAACGACTAAACGTAATCGTTTACCTCCCACTGACAAGGTTTGAAGCAATTTGCATTCCTTTCCGAAATTTCATCGACATAAGTAATTGAACGAAACGAATGGTAGAAAGAGATAAAATGACAGTATTATGTTATAACCTTACTCAACTAATATTGGTGTCAATTGATTGTTATGTGTGGATATTTGTCATACTATTGGTCGGTCGTAAAAATAAATTAATAATTTTTATTATATTTTTGGTTGTTAAAAATAACTAGTCCTTAAAAAAGCAATATGTTGACGAACCGTTTCTTCAAAACGTTTTATTTTTTGAAAAAACAGTTGAAATATTAATTAGGTAGTACCCCGTTATTTTCAGTATTTTCTAATTAAAATTTCCTTAGAAAGTTGAATGTTTCGCAAATTTCAAGTAAATTTGAGATTATAGACATACAAAATTATTACACTAAATTTTGTTCATATCTCAATAGTATGAGCGTGCTGCTTAAAAATTGTTTTCCTACGACTAGTTCTAATTATGGATTTAATATAAACACCTGTGTCCGTATGTCCATAACTTACTTTAAACAGTTAAGTGTAACATAATTGTTTTCATCAACACAACTTATAAAAAAAATTGAGAAGTAACAATTTGTAAGATATTTAAAACTTTTATTAAAATAAGTAACATTCAATTTTATATTCAAATAATGTTAAATACAACATTTTACTTCCTTAGGCTGTGTTAAACACTATACTACACTACAATTAAATAAATATTATTGATTATAATTTATTAGGACATATAAATTTGAACCATACAAGCCAACAAACGAGGTCTTTCAGAATAAAAAGCTTATTTATAGTACGTTTGGTCTTCAAGCCCCTACAAATCTTCACAAAATAATAAAAAAGTATATTAAGGGTTGAATAGTATCATTAATGGGGGTCTTCGGGCTGGCCTATGGTTCCGGCCCCTGCTCGTACTCAGTTCCTCTATCACCGGTCAAGTTTCAGGTTTTCTTTGAAACGTACTTGTCAGGACAGGAAGTCTTACAATAATCGGCTAGATGTTAAGTGAATTCATACAATAATTGATTGGTGGATAGCTAGGACGATGGATTTTAGTAATACTACATAGAGCAGAGGTTTCTACCGTTTCAAGTTTTATGAGTGCTGGCTTCCTGCAATTACTGTATATAGGAGGTATGTATTCCTATTAAAGTCAGTATATTGCTTTGTATATATGAGTTGTTTTTCTTCAGATGCCTTTTTCTTTGTGTATTAGACTCCTAAGGTATTTGACCCTTTGTATACATTTTTTGTTTAACAGTTCTAAAGTGCCAATTTAAGATAATTTTGTGGTCTATATTTACACCTAAATATTTGACTGATGGCTTGGTGCATATTACTTTGTTATTAAGTTATTTAAAATAAATTTAATCCAAGGAAAAACAAAGATTATTTCACAATAATAACAACAATGACACTATTTTTTGACTTTTGACGGTTAATTTGACGTGCCAAAACGTCACTTTTACCCAAAATGGCGCAGAGCATACTCCGGACATTTTTCGTTTGACAGCTCCATTACCACCTGTCATCCATTTATGTTCAGAAATCCGTGGTTGGATGTGACCATCGCTTAAAATTACGAGAATACGGTTTCATACTTTTTCGTGAGAACCACGCCCACTTTCCATCAAGATGATAGTTCTCTCAAAAACGAGAATAGGTACTCAGAAAAAGGTGGGAACTTCTTCCATTGGTATTAGGGATGGAAAAAACAATCGATTTTTAAAATAATCGATTATTAATCTATAAAAATCGACCACATTACTGAAATATTTCTGAAAATTTTCATAGAAACGTTCCAGTGAAATATTTTTAAAAAAATTTCGTCGTATGTAGGTATTGTTAATTTATAAATAAAATATATATTCGCACATGTATGAATTTCATTTTGACTGATTGTAAGTACGTAATAATTACTCCCTGTTTGCCAAAAGTTTCTAGTCACCATAACAGCAAAACTTCTAATTAGCTGTGTGTATTTGGCTGAATTTTTTGAAAAATAATACAAATTTACCTTTATGCAGTTTTTTCTATTATAACATCATTTTTTAGACAAATATCCAGTTTTGGCCGGAAGAAGAAGCCAAAATTAATGTTGGAAATGGTATAGAAATTCAACACGTTAAAACCCAAAACGCGAAAGAATTTTCTATTATTACAGTAAGAGTATTTTTTCGACCTAACGAATTTGAGGTAAGTTTCCGTTTGAAAAAATTAACATTCTTCTTAAGACCCTTAAAAGAAAGGTGGACAATTATTTTATGTGATTTGTACTCCATTTCTTTCTCCGTACGTATTTTGACCATAGACGTAGAAGAAATTAAATAAAATTACATTTTAAAATAAAATGTAATTTTATTTAATTTCTTCTACGTCTATGAATGTAATTTTATTTAATTTCTTCTACGTCTATGATTTTGACCACCTTATAATTTCCTAACCTTAATGCCACAGAAGAAAATTAGAGAAATAACGCAGCAAAGCTTTTGAATTGCAACGCGAAGCCATCTATGAGCGAACTGGGCTAACATTGATAAAACAACTCTTTGTTTTATCATTCGTGATGACAGCAAAACTTTAAATTTTATTTGGTAGCGGTAAAATTATTTTTAAAATGTTTTTTTTAATAAAACATATTAATAACAATATTATACAACCATCTGTATATAAATTTGAATAATTTATGTTATCATTCAGTATTTCTAAATGTATTTTCCAAAAAATTTTTTTAAGATTTATTAAAAACACTTTTTACCCTGTCACAAGAGATTTGCTGCGTGCTTTTCGAATTTAAAAGAAGTAGCATTTTTTTAAATTTCCGAGCTAAAAATAAGTATATTACACCTAAAGTCCATAATTTCTGTCCGTGACTCATCGCTCGCATATAGAGTGCTCCGGGTTGTGCACCGTCAAGGGAATCGATTCCAATGGCGCCTATATTTCAGAAAAAAAAATATAACGAAATTTCGTGGAAATACCAAAATATTTTTTTAAGTTAAATTTATTTCCTCACATTTTTATCAACCCTTACAATTTTGTTCCTGGACGGAAAACCTTCACAAAGTGTAAAAGATTCTACCGATTTTTCTTGGTCTGCCGTTGACCTTGGCTGCTGGTAGTCCAAGGTTATCCAGTGATGCCTCAGGTTTCTAGGCAATTAAGCCTTCATAAATCACAAAGTATAGCTGCTCCAGGTGCAGGTTGCACCCATTGCTCCGCACTCTTCCTACATTTTGCTTACAATGTAGGGTTGTCATTTTAAGATATTATATATACACTTTAGGTGCCCTTAAGGTATTTTATGCATATTAATTGAAAGCTTGTTGCTTACTTGCTCCTTGAGTGGTGTCCAGTGCATTTCCCTTCTGAATTGTTCGTTTCGGACCAACCGTCTATTATCATCCTCAAGAGTGTGACGTAAGTAATGTAGGTCACTTCGCTCAAATCACGCACATATAAAAGTAACTGTACTGATCGTCAAATAAACAGAAAATGTCCAGACCATGCTATGCGCCATTTTGGGTAAAGTGAAATTATAACAACAGTGAATACGCTGTCGCCGCTGAAAAATTATAACGACTAAACGTAATCGTTTACCTCCCCCTAACAAGGTTTGAAGCAATTTGCATACCTTTCCGAAATTTCATCGACATAAGTAGTTGAACGAAACGAATGGTAGAAAGAGATAAAATGACAGTATTACGTTATAACCTTACCCAACTTATCCAATTCGTGTCAATTGATTGTTATGTGTGGATGTCTACCACACTATTGGTCGGTCATAAAAATAGATTAAAATTTTTTATTATATTGTTGGTTGTTAAAAATAACTAGTCATTAAAAAAAGCAACATGTTGACGAACCGTTTCTTCAAAACGTTTTATCTTTTAAAAAAAAACAGTTGAAATGTTAATTAGGTGGTACCCCCCAGTATTTTAATTTCTAATTAAAATATTCTTAGAAAGTTGAATGTCTCGCAAATTTCAAATAAATTTGAGATTATAGATATACAAAATTATTGCACTAAATTCTGTTCATATATCAATAGTATGAGCGTGCTGTTTAAAAATTGCTTTCCTACGCCTAGTTCTAATTATGGATTTAACATAAACACTTGTGTCCATATATCCATAACAGTCGAATATCTTACTTTGAAACAGTTAAGTGTAACATAATTGTTTTCATCAACACAACTTATAAAAAATTTGAGAAATAACAATTTGTAAGATATTTAAAACTTTTATTTAAATAAGTAATATTAAATTTTATATTCAAATAATGTTAAATGCAACATTTTACTTCCTTACGCTGTGTTAAACACTATACTACACTACAAGTAAATAAATATTATGATTATAATTTATTACAACATATAAATTTGAACCCTACAAGCCAACAAATGAAGTCCTTCAGAATAAAAAGCCTATTTATAGTACATTTGGTCTTCAAGCCCCTATAAATCTTCACAAAATGATAAAAAAAAGTATATTAAAGGTTGAATAGTATCATTAATGGAGGTCTTCTGGCTGGCCTATGGTTCCGGCCCCTGGTCGTACACAGTTCCTCTATCACCGGTCAAGTTTCAGGTTTTCTTTCAAATTTAGTTGTCAGGATAGGAAGTCTTGCAATAATCGGCAGGATGTTTAGTAAATTCATTCCATAATTGATTGTGGATGGTTAGGACGATGGATTTTAGTCATACTACATAGTGTTTCTACCGTTTCAAGTTTTATGAGTGCTGGCTTCCTGCAATTACTGTATGTAGGGGGTATGTATTCCTATTAAAGTCAGTATATTGCTTTGTATATATGAGTTGTTTTTCTTGATATGCCTTTTTCTTTATATATTAGACTCCTAAGGTATTTGGCCCTTTGTATACATTTTTGTTTAACAGTTTCCAAGTGCCAATTTAAGATAATTTTGTGGTCTATATTTACACCTAAATATTTGACTGATGGCTTGGTGCATATTACTTGGTTGTTAAGTTATATAAAATAAATTTAATCCGGGGAAAAACAAAGATTACTTCACAATAATAACAATAATGACATTATTTTTTGACTTTTGACGGTTAATCTGACGTGCCAAAACGTCACTTTTACCCAAAATGGCGCAGAGCATACTCCGGACATTTTTCGTTTGACAGCTACATTACCATCTGTCATCCATTTTATTTTCAGAAATCCGTAGCTCACATTGATTCATTGGCAGATTTCTCTTAAGAGACCGCTCTGAATCTGGTTCAACCACTGCCTCAACGTAAATGTCCAGTTCTTTGTTCTTCTTTTTTAACATGATCGACACACTTTTTCCAGTCACTAGCCGTCACATTAGTAATTACATCGTTTAATAATATTTTCCCATCTGGGTACTTATTCTCGTTCTTGAGAGAACGATCACTTGATGGAAAGTGGGCATGGTTCTCACGAAAAAGTATGAAACTGTATTCTGGGTAGCTTTTCTCGTTCTCGAGAGAACGATCATCTTGATGGAAAGTGGCTGTGGTTCTCACGAAAAAGTAAGAAACCGTATTTTGAATACGTTTTCGTACTTTTTCGTGCGAACCACGCCCACTTTCCATCAAGATGATCGTTCTCTCAAGAACGAGAATAGGAACCCTGCCAATCCTGCCAATTTAGATGGTTTGTTTAGTTTAGTTCATAATGATACGGCGGCAGTCTTACACATATATTTTTATTTATGTACCCTCACTAAATTTACCAACTGAACTTTAAGCATTGTTTCGTCAAATTTGATGTTTTTTAGAGGAGTCATTGGCATATTTCCATCTTTTTAGAAGCAAAAGTCGGGATTTTTTCTTGTCGTCGACTATGATACGGGGATTGTTCATTACAGTTACCGAATCGGGTTCCATAGTTTACTACAAAAATATACACCAAATATATACTATAATAAACTTTTTTTACACAACACAATATCTATATACAACTAAAGCATAGTAATTAGAATGTGAACTCACAGAATCTATCCATGAATCAATAATTAATGACTAAAATATTCGAACAATGTGAAAACCCATTCTGGACGCTTATTTTCAAGTCTATTCAAGATGGACATTCCGTGTGCCACATTCATTATTTTCGCAATAAGAAACCAAGTACAAGCTCGCGAAATATGACAACAATGCGGTTTAAGCTTTTAGTCCCTGTCCTGTTAATAGAGTGGCAAAGTTTTAAATCATTTGCATTTGCATGAGATATTTATTCAGCCGCTTTGTCGCTTTGGTGACCGATATTAAATGAGTCACTGACAAAAATTATGGATTTTAGGTATAAGAATAAAAACTTTGAAAAAGGTCATTAATTTTAAATGAACTTGAAGTATATATTATTAAAAATAAATATTCCACAGTGATAATGGGATCATTAAGTAAAATTTAATTCATTAGTTATTTACAAAAACATATTTAGCTAATTTTGAAGTTTACTAATTTAAGATATTTGTTAATTTTTCAGCGAACGAAAATGACTATCGAAATTTTGAATTTTAAGTCATGGCATAGTTACCAGATTATTCCAGCGGACATGGACCTGTTTGTGTCTTTTGTCGCTGATTCTACAGTTATTTGCAGAAAATCACATCCAGTTATTGTTACTTGTCAGTAAGTATACATTGCGAGGTAACTCCATTTTATCAAGATAATATCTTGAAAATAATATAGCACTTTAAGAACGGAGAAACGAAGAAGAAATATTCCAAGTTAAAGAGGGACTTCTTCAAAAAACGTGCACTTTATAGAACCACAAATATGAATTCTTTAATTCTTTAATACGTACTGTAGTGAATACACGCTTATTTTACGATAAAATATTAAATGTCGGATTTAATATTGCCCCAAAACTCCCTAAATAAAATAAATTAAATAATACGGTATACAGTGCTAAAACTGCAATTCTTCGATTGCGGGGAAACCCAGACATTAAACGGCACGATGGAGACGCTTTGACTCGGTACTTCCCCGAATTCAGAGTGTGTCGTCATCACTGCTATAAAAGCGAAAAGGCAGCGGCGTACTTAAGGACTTTACGGGTTGCTCTTTTAGAGTCAACTTGTCCTTTTTCCGATTGAGCTTAGCTCCTAGGGGCCACGTTGACTGTTTTATTTTTTAGGCAGCTCGTGGTTCTTAAAGTAGGTTGTCTTTGACAACATAACATTCATACTCCGTTAATACGACAATACATAGGACAATTTTCTTTCCAATATAACCTATATTATTTAATAAATAAATCATTGGGTTATAAACATTTCAATCAAATAAATAGGCACTCTAAAACATATTCATTAATATATTTATACTTCTGCATTTTTTAAAGAAATAAAATGCACAGCAATAAATTTTTCTTTTTTCTTCGATATGTGAATGAGGAGTTGAATTAAATCAGAACAAATTTAAAAAAAAAAATTGATTTCTTTGACTAGTTCTTTTACTTATTAAATTTTCTTGAACAATATTTATTTTTAATTTCTTATTAGGGAAAAGTTTACGAAGGCAGCATCTTTTTGGGGAAAGTAGGAAAAGTAAAACTGAATTTGGGAAGGTTGCGAAACCTCTGTCTGGCAACCCTGTGGGCATCACGCCCTCGCAATTAAGTTGGTTCATCTATACCTTAGATTCCGATCAATTATTTTCGCTAGCAGAAGTTTTTTAAACATGATTGTGCAAATATAAAAATAGAGCGGCGATGCTGCATCAAAGAAAATTACTTATATAATAACATGAGAAATTTATAAAATATTAAATATAAGCAGTTGATTAATCAACAATAGGGAAATTGACTATTTTTGGGAAAGTCTTTAAAATCATGCATAAGTACCTAACGTAGCCCAAAATATTTAATATTATTTTTTAATACAACTAATACTTTAAAAAATCATATATTTTAAATTCCGTTTCAAATTTCGCTCCAAAAAGCCAATGCTTGTCACTTGACCGCTGTGACATCACATGTTGCCAAAAACGGATAAACTGACAAGAAGATATAAAATTGTTTCGTTATTTTTATAATAAAACATGAGTTCTATAAGGGCTGTCCGGTGCATCAGTGTACAAGTACTACAATTAAAACACCTTATTTATTCACATTCCACATTCGGATAATAGGTAAATGTGGCTTCAGCTAACCCGCAGGAATATTCTTCTTTTTCTCAATTACCAATGGCCACGTGTGTTTCGACGGCCAGCCAGTCAGTTTGGGTAGGGACTTTCCGATAGTCGGGTATGTACCCCCGGAAATCCTTAACCCCGCAGGAATCAGGCACTTGTGTTTACAGAATCTAAAATGTATTTTTGTGAAGATAATTTTGATATAAGTTTTGATAATATTTGTTTATTTTTCTTATTTATATTAAAAGTTATTATTTTTCAACTTCTCAAAAATGAAAATTGAAATTTTGAGGTTGGAAATAAAATAATTAAAGTTGGGTAACAATGTTTTGTACTTGTTTTATTTAAGTTGCCGAATAATATAGAGAACTATATAGAACACTAGTACGTATTCATTATCGGTTGCAGAAATAAAAAGTTTTGGTACATTACTTACACGGAGGTCATCACATTTCTAAATTCATCATAGCAGGAAGTTACTCTTTTGCGACGTTACGAATATGTTGTTACCGTAAAACCATCAATTCTCAGCAAATTCGAACTATTTGCCTTCATAAATCCACTTTCCGTGATGAGAAAACTTCTTAGAATCGTTTTCAACGAGAATAGTAAGCAAATTTCGAAGAAATTGCACAGAAATCACTATAAAATAGTGTTACTCAACCAATGTAGCCCTTGACAGCGATGATGTTTTTCGACAAGTTACGTCATGCATGGTGTTCGTTGTTACGTGGCTTGAGAGTGATTTAATTACATTTTGAGCATTAAATAAAAATTAAATTTTTTGAACATAAAGAAAAATATTGTTTTTTAGGATTTCTATTATAGAAACTACCTTTTCGCGCCAACATTATATTTTCATTTGAATACAGTCAACATCCCTATTATATTTTCAATTATTAACTAGGTTAATAAATGGAAAATATTTGATTTAAATTGACATCACAAATTATGTTAACGCACCCGTGGTGTAATAGTGATTTTCATGAAATAGCATCAGTCAAGTTCACAGAAGTCCTAGAGAGTTTATGAATGAATATTTGTGGAAATATCTTGCTCATTGATTCGGTTAGACACCGCCTACAGGATATACTGTTTTTTTTCGGCCTCTTATTACTGGATAAACTTTCTTTTATACTGTGTACTAATATTATTTGTTTTTTAGTGATGGAGCTACATCAAGTGGACTTTTTGTAGCGCTCTCAAATCTTATTGAACAAATGAAATTAGAAAAACAATGTGATGTTTGTAAAAATGTTAGGACCTTAAGAAACTGCAGAAAACAGTTTGTAAATAAGGAGGTAAGTTAACAAATGCCTAATTAATAAACAAACACATAATTAGCGATTTCTGAAATAAAAACATAACCACATAATTTGACAAATGTTAAATATGGGGTCAATAAAAGAAAAATCCTCTAGGTGTGATATATATTTTTAAAAGCTTGAAAAAGATAAATCAATTTAAGCAGAAAATATGAAAGGTGTCCCATAAAAAATCATAAATTTGCTTTATGTCTCAAAATCAGCTGAAAAAGCACGCTATTGGATTTTTCTTAAAAAAATCTGTTGGTCACTAAGAATTAATTGAGATACGAAGGGTGCCTAAAATAAATATCAATTCGCTATGTGTTTAAAAAACGAAGAAAATTATTACAAATTTTTGATGACGGCATCCATAGCTGTATTCTTTTGAGTAAATTATCACTATCAAAGCGAACAAAGTGAAACTGATAACTTCATGTTCTTTTGAATATGCATTTACTTGTCATTGGATCGAAGTGATCATGATTACTTCAAGTGACAGAACTGAAAGTGATAATTACTCAAAAGAATATACCTTATTTCTCGTCCGAAATTGGCGGGAAAATGCATGTGGTTGGTGAATATCGAAAAGGATTTCTAGTCGCTTTTTGAGGGAAGTTCTACTTAATCTAAGGGGAGCGAATGATGAACTTTACAATCCCAGAACAAGAAAGTTAGCGAAAAAGTTAAAACAGTAGTGGCGTTCGGCATTGAGGATGGCAAGTAGTCGCATGGGCTGAACTGAGGACAAAACTAAAGAAAAATAGAGAATATTTCAACTGGCCGGGAAAATAATTTTGAATTCCCTTGTTTCTGATATTACCATAGGTTCATTTCAACCCGCGTCAAAAACAGTTTCTTGTGATCAGGATTCTACGCAGTAGCTTAAATACGTTCCAACCACAGTTACAAACGATTAATATACGATCAGTTTTCTGTTCCATCCAAGATTCAAACCTGTTTAAAATCTATACAGTTTGTGGGTTATCTTCTGACTATTTATTCCACGCATGCGTGTTACTGTTTCTCTGATTGTGGCATAACATATCACGCCAAGTACCAAATCTGTTATAGATTTGTTTGTCCATTGAATAAAGGGACATAAAACCGTTATTAGCACTATTTTAATAAATTAGACAAGTCTACACTTATTTATTAGTAAGGATAAATTAGAATTTACAAACTTCAAATAAAGTTATTACTTGTTCCGAGCTAAGCATTTCAGGAACGATTTGCAAACTTGTTGAAAATCTGTTTGTGATTCAAGGTTGAAACAAACCTCATGGCTGGGATTCTATAAAAATAAAGGAAGAAAGAATGTCATCATAATTAACTTGCATCTTTGTTTAGTTTATAATGCATAAATATATCACAGTCTTGAAAGAGATAAGAAAAGGAAATATCAAAAAATATGCTTACCGAATCGGGCTGCATGTTTAGCATTTTACTGATACGCCCTTGGCTGCCAATCTATCATTTTCTTTGGTGCAAGGCCGAGGCTACACTTTCTAGCAGAAGTGCAGTAATATGGAGGAGTGGCTGAATAAAAAATTCATGAACGACATACTCTACCAGAGCTCAATAAACTCAAAAGGACCGTTCATAACAAACCCTTTTATTTCGTTGTATTAATCGGGATTTTGGTAGTCTTATATAATGCTTAGTATAATGGGCGAAACGTTAAAAGAATAAAAATTTTGGTGTACTACCAAAACTTATACCCAAAAATAAAAATAAATATTATAAATAAGACGTGTAAACCTTTCCGAGGGTCGCTGGATAAGGTAGTATAAGCGCAGGATCAGGGACAAGTTTATGCATATCATAGAAGAAGTATAATCGTCAATTACTGCCCTCGATTCATTGGCATGAGCAGCTCAGATATCCTCCAAATTATTTTTTTTTTCGGAATTTGTGTTTTTTTTTAATATGCATAGCAAAACAAATTGAAGACAAAAACGTGAAAATATTATTTTATTACTTATTAGTTCTGAATTTTGTCTGGTGTCATGGCATTTCGGCCATAAATAATTTGTAATTCGTTAAAAAAACTATGAAAGTAAGTCCGATGTCTTGTGAAAGAATCTTATTTTTGTGTCTCCATTTCATGTATTAAATGTTTTTTACCCAGAAAAAACATCTAAAAATGATGACTGATAGCTGCTAGGGCTTTATACACCAAATATTTTTATTGGTCTCTTGAATCGAGGGCAGTAAATGCGCAAAAGCTCAATTGAAAGACAAGCAAGTTTCTCTACAAAAAAAACAAAATTTATGTCTTTATTAATAACAGAAGTACCCAGCAAATATAACGAGATCCAGACAAATATTCCATCCATGTACTCTACTTATACCTAAGAGCCGTTTTACACACACACAAATTATAGCCATAATTATGTTAAAAATTTTCATAAAACTAATTTACTGTTTTACACATCAAAGATTTATTGTTAAAATTTTGGTGAAAATTTTCGGCATAAAATATAGAACGTATCCACGAACTTGAGATATAAAACTGGACTGCTCATGAAAATAATTTTTGACCCCCCCTTATTGGTCACCATTCGGTACAATGATTTGTATGGCAACATTGAATTCCCTGCTAGTTTCTTACATTGGTGTGAATGTGTCGTGTATGAATGTCAATTCTATTATTTTAACTAACAGGTTTAGACAATAACTATCTCTATACTGTATCTTAAATAATAAATCGCTCTTCCTTGTTTTACTTGACAGGTTAATCGAGTATATTCAATAAAAAAGACCACATAATCTATTACGAAGTAAGATAGTTTCATCATTTAAAAATAGCTTCGATTAGGTCTTTGTTAAAATTATTTTCTCCTCAATGCTTTTAGGAAACTGATATGTTAGGTATTTATATAGGGTTAACAACATTCATAATAATGTTCACATTTCCTTCATAAAAACGGAGCTTTAATTTAAATGAAGTAAAGTAACTTTATGTACTAAACCATTTTTATAAAAAAAAATTAAACTCTAAAGGGGATAGTGTTAAAGCAGTTTATATTTAATTGCAAACAAAACAATATTTATTAAGACACTTTAAATATAAAGAAGCTTGTAAATACAAGAGAATTCTTACAATAATACAGTCATTTTTAATCTAAATATATACATAAAGATTTACTAGCAACTTTTAATTTTTACACTAGGTCAAACTTTCCATTTACTTAACTGTTTAAGGATCTGGAATTGACCTTTCCTAGAGTTGAATTTTTGAAATGGTAATCAATCGCAGCTTCTCACTACTTTGACAAAGGATTTTCATGACACAAATTTCCTATCTGAGCTAAAATCAAGAATATTTGTTTTATTAATTAATAACATTCAAACAAAAGGTTATTATTTTATTTTTAGACAAAACAAATACATAAAAGTAAAATTTATGTAATTTCCAAACATCCCTAATAATATTGAAAAATTTCATATTATATGCAATCATTTATTTCTATTTTAATATGGCATATTGGTTTTTAAACGTATTATCATTTTAAATTTTAACACCATACCAGTTTCGATATTCAGCTTTATATGTCAATGGAATATTAACTTTATGGTAAAACGATATTGTTGTTGGTTAACGCACACCTAATTCAGGATTTTTTTTTTGTAGAGCCAGTGTATGTTATTAAGTCCAAGTTTAGTTGCTTCAAGATGTTTACATCAAACAGTGCTTCGTAGTTTTTTTCAGGCAGTTTATTTGTAAGAAGCACAACACAAACTTTTTGCTCATCTTCTTGTATAAAACCATTTCCAGAAAAATGCTCTGAACAGAGTTACTTATCTGATGTATACAAGAATTATGATCATGACCAATTTGCTTCAGCTCTTGAATTTGAAGATTATTTTCTCTTAGAAACCTAAAATATTGATAGCATTTAATAATTATCATATATCATATCCATAAGATTAAACTTGTTACGCTTAGATTTACAATTTGATTCTAAGGTAAAATTTTATATAATTATTATTGAATGATTTATAACTTACCAGTTAAATAAATTCCAATTTACCAGATGAGGTATTTGCACGTCTTACGATGAAGAATCACATTTTTTAAAATATACAAAAAACCTTAAAGTTCCCATTCCTGTTTGAAATTTTCAGGAAAACGTTGCATAAAATGTGATAAAATCCATAGAACAGCAAAATCAAAAATAAACTTTTGTTTAAATGAAAAGTATTCAGTCAATGTCAAGAATACACTTTCACCAATATCATGAAAACTTAGGGAATTCATTGTTGCCAAAGCAATTATTTGCACCAAATGGCACGGAGCACGGTGGGGTCATTTTTTTTATAAGGGAGATATGGAACACGAGCAGTCCAGTTTTATAACTCAAGTTCGTGCTTTATACCTAATAAAGGATAGAAGTATTGATCGACTAATATTTTTCTGTTTTGTTTCAGGTTCAGTTAGCTTTTCTCTATAAAGCCACCGTATTCTATCTAAATAATTTTGGAGTCTATCATGAGTTACCTAGTTACTAATAATTACAATGTTAAATTAAAAAGTTGTTACTCATAATCCTTTCCATTAGAGACAGGTTATTTATTGTACGTATTATTATTATTATTTTTTGTTATTTTATCAATGTAAATAGGTATTTAAATGTGCCTATATTATTTTATGTTTGTTATTATGTATTACAATATACATATACTTATGTATAGATACTGACAAAACACAAATTTTATAGTTTATTAGGAGATATTATTTGCTGTTAATTTTTTAGAAATAAAATTGTCCGTTTATTGCTTCATTTGGCGAGTTTTATTGAAATAAAAATATATTCTAAAATCCAGTAAATATAAAACTACAAAATTTACTACGAATTTATTACATCCACTACTAGCATTTACTACATAACGTTTTAATTTAATTGCCAAGTATTTTGAACCAATTTTCCTGCTAATTTCAGTAACTATATTTCCCGCCAAATTTTCAAAACAATAACATAACCTTAAAAAATGTCTAAGGACGACGTAAAAATTATTCGAAAATTTTTAAAACAAAGAATTCTAAACAATAATGATTGTCTAGAGCACAAAAAAGAGAGAAATCAGATACTTGACTTACTACAGCGGACAGTAGAGCATGGAGAATCTAACTCCATGTTGTTAATTGGACCGAAAGGAGTCGGTAAAACAATGGTAAGCTTAATACACAAAATGAATTACTTAAATGATTAAAACTGATTTAATTGAATATGTTTCTTAATATTTTCTTTCAAATAATAATTGTACATATTGCCAGTGAGGGCTTTGTTGCAAATCCATCTAGTGCTAATCTCAGAACAAGAAAGTTGTACTAATTTTCTACAGAATATCTTAAGACATATTCATATCAACTTAACTGTTGCAAAAGGATACAAAATTTTCAAAATTAAATTGCCAAAAATTCTTGCTATGTATGTATCTACTCTTATAACTAATTATTTCTTAGTTAGTTAACAGTGTACTTGAAGAACTTCAGTCCATGGAATGTTTTAAAAAAGACTCGATTATAGTAAAACTTCATGGTCTCATACACACTGATGACAGATTAGCTTTAAAAAGCATAACGTTTCAAATGAATTTGGACAATGCTGTAGATGGAAAAGTATTTGGCAGTTTTGCTGAAAATTTGGCATTTTTACTCGCATGTTTAAGAACAGGTAGGTATTTATATAAGTAGCCTTTAAAAAGTTTGACCCTTTTATTTAATTCATTAAATAACAAATCTCATAAAAAAATATCATTATAAAAGTTGTTGAGTCCATAATAAACTTTACCAATCAATATTTTTTTTAACTTTTTTTTTGAATATCTTCAATGAAGCACAATTCTTCATCTCATTTAGTAGATGATTGTAAACCTTTAAACTTTCATATATAATAAATTTCTTAGTTAATGAGGGAGTAAGACTGGGCAAAGGTAAATCATGGGATTATCTTGTACTATAATATGAATTCCTTAAAATAAGATTATGTCTGTGTTTGTAACTTATGAGACAAGATTGTTGTGTAGGCTTAAACTTTGAAGCACAGAAGAAAAGAAGCTATCTTTTTTTTTCTGTTTAAATATTTAATAACCTAATGGACTGTGACATGTTGCTGAGTACAATTGTTCTGAGGGTCCCACTAAGGCAAACTAGGCTGTAACAACTATTCCAGGAAAGTCACTATTGCACCAACTACAGTCAGGCTGTCTTTATAAACAGATTAAGGTTCTGCTTCTACATGGACTCTGATATTTTCAAGGACTCTCTGCCAAGAATTGAAATAACTATAATTTTAATATGATATTTTTTTGTTGTTTCGTTCTTTCCATGTTTTAAATGATATATTTTCCATTTTTTTTTTATTTTGTGTTATCTGCCATACCATTTAGAATGTGTCATTCTGAAGTATATGTTGTTGTTTAAAATAAACGAATAAATAAATAAAAAGCCTCAGAAATTTGTTAAGGCATGATTACATAGGGCATTTTAAAAAAATGCATTTGAAACATTTTATTTAAATGCAATATTAATAATAAATAATTTCACATTTTACCTTTTAGGAGAACGGCATACTTCAAAAAGTGTAATCTTTGTATTGGAAGAATTTGATTTATTTTGTGCACACCACAACCAAACTTTATTGTACAACCTATTTGACATTTCTCAGAGTGCACAAGCTCCAATTTGTGTTGTAGGTAGGAAAATTAATCTCTTATTAATTGATATGTGTGTTTATATGATACAAAATATATTTATTGTTGTGAGAAAGATTTATCAGTTTTCCTTTCTTGCTTAATAAATAGTTTTCCATTAATTGGAGCTTTCTAAATATTATCTATTCTTTTATATCCTTTAAAATTTTAGGTATAACGTGTAGATTAGACGTTATTCAGCTACTGGAAAAACGAGTAAAATCTCGATTTTCTCATAGACAGATGTTTCTTTATCCTAGACAAGAAGAAACTAATCAAATTTCTGACCTAGGTGAGTAGATATAGTCATATTAGTATATATGCGTCGTCTGGCCTATTTAATTGGTTTTAAAAGTAAAGTAAATATTTGCCCCTAATTCATTCAACATGATCTACCTGTTAAACTAGTCAAAACTGACACTAAGCATAGACGTAAAAGAAATTAATATTACTATATTATAGACTGCAGATCTTATAGAAGTTTTCAAAGAGCAGGATCTCTCTTTTTAATTTCGGTCAAGTGACCTGAGTGTCCAATGACATTTGAAGTATCGTGCTTAACTCCGCCGTCCTCGAAAACTCTTTATATCTTTTTAAGCGTAAGCCATCTTTCTTCTATAGGATCCGCAATCTATATTAAAGTAATATTAATTTCTCTTACTTCTATGACTCTGAGGGACTTTAATTAACAAGTCAACCAAGTGTATCCGTTTTGGTTGTCAAACTGATAACACGTGTGTCGGCGTCTTTTGCAAAAAGCAATAAAGAAGTGAGTTTAATCGACGAAAACGGTAGTCCTAGCTGAATTTATGGTGTAGGGAGGGAAGGCTCGTTATAAGGAGAGTCCTATTGTGCAAATGGAGAAGAAGGTGCATGGGCGCGTGCTCTTGGATGAGCGGGGTAATTTAGTCTTATAACACTAGTTTACAAAATTTAACTTTCTGTCTGTTGCCGTGAATTTTATGGTTAATAATATTCACTTATGACCTGTTTTTGGCAAATCTAAGCTGAAAAATTTTTGTGCAGCTCGAGTTACTTTTTTTTGATTTTTATCATTTATGCGTATTTATTTATCGATAACGTGCGTATTTTACTGTGTTAAGATTAGTATCTGAAGTTTTTGCGTCGTGAGTAGTTCAAGAAGACGTTGTTTAAACAATCTAAATCATTTTTGCTATATATGCGGAAAATATGTGTTTAACAATTGTAGAAAAGTTATATCAGAGTTGGTGAAAAATACCTATTTTGAGTATTTTAGGATGCTCTTAGATAAAAATGAAAAGTCTTCGGCTCCTAATTTGTGTTTGTAAATCGTGTGGGGAATATTTAAGATTATGGAAAAGTGGTAAAAGAAGTGCATTTAAATTTGGAACACCGACTATTTGGCGAGAACCCCAAAATCATCTTGAAGACTGTTACTTTTGTAGCGTGAACGTAAACGGTCTAAACACTAAAAATTGAGCTAAATGGCAGTACCCAAGTACTAGTTGTGTTCAGCGTCCAGTGCACCCACCATTCACCTGACTTTTCAGTACCTAAAAATATATCTGATCCCTTAGAACAAGACAAGGAAGGACCAAGCTCATCACAAAATGATGCTGATTTTGAAAGCATATCAAATGAGCCAAAATGCTTTTCCCAAAATGAGTTAGATGTTCTTGTAAGAGATTTAAATCTTTCTAAACAAGCTTCAGAATTGTTGGCATCAAGACTGAAAAAAAAAATTTAATTTCCTCAAATACTAAAATAACTTTTTATCGTGAAAGAGATAGGGAATTACGGCGTTATTTTTCCCAAGAAAACGGTATTACCTTTTGTTCAGACATTAAAAACTTGTTGATAAAAATGGGCTTGAAACAATACGAACCAAATGACTGGCGTTTATTCATTGACAGCTCAAAACGTAGCCTAAAATCTTTCTATTACATAATGGAAATAAATACGCTGGAGTACCTATTGCCCACAGTATAAAGTTAAAGTAAGAATATTGTAACATCTCGCTAGTCTTAAATAAAATACAGTACAATAACCATATGTGGCAAATTTGTGTTGATTTAAAAATGGTGAACATTCTTCTCGGTCAACAAAGTAGTTACACTAAGTTTCCCTGTTTTATATGTCTTTGGGACAGTAGAGCTAAACAAGAGCATTGGGTAAGAAGAAACTGGCCCTTGAGAAAAAATATGAAGCCTTGAAAACAAAATATAGTCCAGAATTCACTAGTAGCTCGTGACAAAATTATCCTTCTACCATTACATATGAAACAGTTTGTTAAAGCATTAGATAAAGACGGGGACTGCTTTTCTTACATTTGCCAAAAATTTCCTCAGCTTACTATGGAAAAGATTAAAGCCGGTATTTTTTATGGCCCCCAAATTAGACAACTTACGAAAGATACTCAATTTAGAAATTCTATGACTGAGTTAGAACTAAAGGCTTGGACAGCTTTCGTCTCTGTGATGCAGAATTTTCTCGGAAATAAAAAATCAGAAAATTATATTGAACTTATCGAAGACCTTCTGTTACAATTTAAAAATTTGGGGTGCATTATGAGCATAAAACTCCACGTCCTCTATAGTCACCTAGACAGGTTTCCGGAAAATTTAGGAGATATGAGCGAAGAGCAGGGAGAGCGTATGCATCAGGACTTACGCATCATGGAAGAGCGTTTTCAAGGTTTTTGGAATACGAATATGATGTCTGACTATTGTTGGTCTCTGACACGTCATTTTCCTAAGTCTACACATCAGAGAAGAGCTTTAAAACGAAGTTTTTTAGAACTCAATGATTCACTTGATTTTTAATAAATTTTTTCTTACATTACATGTTTTTTTCTGTTTTATACCTACATAGCTGAAACTCAGAAACTAGAGCTGATAAAAAAATTCTACTCATATATTTGAAATTAGCATATCATATGTAGTCAACAACAGCTAAAATTTCGTCGGCAACAGATGTACTGTAAACTAGTGTAATCGAATCTCGGCGCATTAATTTGTGGCGTGCGGTCATCTCTGCATTCAACAGATTCATGCATTGGACCGAGCTGGTCATACAAGTGACGAAAATTTGCATAAGTCGGGGGGTTTTCGGGACTACATCCCCGACAGTCAGAAAATCCCTACCGTTTAGTCCACAAAGCGAAGTCTGTGTAACCTATCCAGAAGGGTGCCTCTGGCTTTAGCTAAGCACCAGGCCGCGAGATGAGCTGGCGAACTGCCTTGCAGCAAAGCCATTGCTCCCTTAATTATAAGACGTGCAGATCATATTCAAGCGTGTGCGGGTGTGTATAACTTTAAAAATCCGAGAATAAAAAATCGTTTGGTTTTATTAGCAAAATAGCAAAAATTAATAACAACAAGAAATTGGTTATCTGATACTTTTTTATATCATTTGATGACCCAATAGTATATCTTTACTTCTTTTACGTAATATAGATTTAACTTAATTTATAAACTAATCAGAGTTTTGAGAAAAACAACTCTCAAATGTTTACAAAGGATATCGTATATTGCGCAAAATTTGTATTGTTCATAAATATTTCTGAACATGCTAGCAAACCTCAGAGTATGAGAAAACAAAAATATATTCTATAATTTTTTTGACAAATCAAATCACTTCACTTTTTGTAACAAAATATAAGGCAATAGAAATTAGTATTTGAATTTTGCTCATAACATAGTTTACCAATAATTAATAGATGGCGCTTAGTTAACTACAATCTTGACTTTGCAGTAACCTTTCTGAGAGATTATATTTAATGATACCAATTCTTAGATATTTTTTTTAGATTTTTCCCTTGACAGGATAAAATGGTACCTATCAATTCCTGATAAAAGTCCTTTGAAAATCAACAGTGCTGCTAAAAAACAATGGAACTCAAACCTTCAGACTCTACTGCAGGACAAAAAATTCAAAAATGTTATTCAAAGACTGATAGATTTAGAGTTGAACGAACACGTTTTAAAGAATATTTTGGTAAGCTTAAAAAACTAAAAATCTCACTGTGTGACAAACCAATCAAAATAAACAAA
The DNA here is from genome assembly GCA_034092305.1 of Diaprepes abbreviatus. NCBI lineage: Eukaryota > Metazoa > Arthropoda > Insecta > Coleoptera > Curculionidae > Diaprepes > Diaprepes abbreviatus. The sequence continues at coordinate 3,713,169 of JASJET010000211.1, read as the reverse complement.
GGGTAGTGGAACTACATGAATCAAGGAAAATTTTGCATTAATTATAAACCACATATTTACAAATACAATTACAGATACAACTAAACTTAATATAAAAAAACTACAATCTAAATTGAAACTTAAATAAAAAGGCACTAAAATGACTTGCATAATTCACCTCTCATTTGCCTTCTAAACCTGTTACAACTTATTATAAAAACTTGTTATAAAAACTGAAATATCTCAAAAACTATTATAAATAGGTATAGGATATATTGAACAAAACTTTTAGAGTTTTTATTACTCTATTAAATAACATGAAAATATACAGGGTGTACCATTTAAAAAAAAAAGATATTTATTCATTTAAACTTGTTCAAATTTGAGCCGATGTGTTCAACACCCTGTAGCTTTTATTGCAAATATTAGGTAAAAATTATGTTAACTTGTCCTTGGCCTTGCTAAATTCCAAATTTGAATATATTTGTCACAAAATTGAAAACGTTATTTAGGATTGAATTGATGCTTGAAAATGTGATTTTTTTTCTTTAAACTTAATTATCTCAGAAACTATAAAGTTTTGTTATAGTAAACCCTTAATAAAAAAGATTTAAAATTATAAGCTAAATCGAAAATACGATTCATATATAGGGTGTTCTATTTAAAAAAAAATACAACTTTATGCTGTCCTAGTTTCTTGGCTCACCCTGTAGAGTCCTAAATATTTTTAAAATCTGCGTAAAAATAAACTGTATCAAACAATAAATATAGTTTCTTTGTTAATTTCACCGAAAAGGCACAAACCTACTTCATCCAATTGTTGATTCACTCTGTATAGCCTTTAAGTAAGTACTAAAAGTTAAAGATTCTCAGACCTAAAGAATTTTGTTTTTGTACGAGACTGTACCCAACACACGTTAACCTCCAATATACAGACACATTCTTATACAGTAATAACTTTAAATATAATAAATCGGGCAGCGCCGCAAATGTCTATATTGAATGGTCTATAGAGTAACTGTGTGTTTAGTAACGTTCATATAGTGTGAGTCTCATACCTTTACAGTTTGTTATGTTGACATCCCAACACATTGACAATATAAATAAAAATATTGAGTAATATATTTAAAAAAATGTCCCATTCTGAAGAACTAACCAAACTAACTTAGGTTTGAATTATTGCGCGTTGCCAACTTGTGATCACTGTACCACACTACGCATCAAATGTTTTCAAATTATTTTTATTTAAAAAAATCTGTATTTTCTAAATAAAACGATCAAGAAATTCAGTTTTTTTTTTCTAAAAAATTCATAATTTTTGGATCTACGATACATTAGTTTTTAAAAAATCGTTTTTGAGATTTTCCAAAATATATTGGCATTTTGTTAAATGTAGTGACCTCCAGCATGTTAATTATGCATATGTTAATTGTTAATATTTCGTCTCACAGACGATTAAAAAATTTCACTCTCTTTAATTAAATAAAAGACACTTTTGTAAACTATATATTCAAATTCAATCACATTCCTAAGAAAAGCCGTTTCACGAGTGAACTACCTTAAAACTCTTTATTATCTATAGTGTTCCCAATCAATTTAAACAAAAATAGAACACCTGCTTCACTGTGCATTTGCTTCAAACTAGGAAAGTTGAGCAATGAATACAAAAGCTTCCGATCAGTTTCTCTTTGAGGGTATACCGGGAATGCCTTATAACGAAAAAACTTTAAAAATCTCTGAACCACCTCTAAGCTGTAAATTTTTGTTTTCATTCTGTGGATCCCAAATTATACACACATACACACAAAAGTGACCCAAAATTTGAACCCTGAGGCACTCCTGAAGTGGATATATAGCTTTCCCACACAGCACAAATACGTCTTAAAGACGTCCATAAAACGTTTGATCTCAACATTCAGGACGTCTTATGGATGTCCATAAAAGACGAATGACGTCCATAAGACGTTGTATAGACGTCTTATGTTACAAAAGGTAACGTCTTTAAGACATTTGCTTACAACGTCTTATGGACGTCCCTTCCCAACATTAAAACAACATATTCCACCAATAAAATTATGTACATTAAAAAGGGTCCCTTTAATTTTTTTGTTTGTCTTGTTTACAAAGTCAAACCGTAATTATTCAAAAGTCCAAGAAATAACTTTAATTAAGAAAAAATCAAGAGCAAAATATACACTACCATTTTAAATAACTACAAGTTCCGCGTGAATAATTTGCTTTAAAAAATATGTTCAACATAATCTCTTTATACAAAAAAATACATAACAAACATAATGTAAACTTTTTCTAATTTGAAATTGAGGATGTGAGGTAGAAGAGCAAATATTTTCAGAACTACTACTGTTCGAACTATAAGTGAACCTATCAAATTTAAGCCTTAGTTTATCCCTTCGATATAATAACTCTAAAAGGTAGACTATCAACAAAATAAAAGTTTATTGAAATAAAAAGTACACAAATCTTTAAATAGTTTTAAAAACAAGAATTTTTATTTAGTCGAATAACAGATCTGGTCTGATGCCCTTTTCAGCCATGTTTGGATTGAAATTTCCTCATTCTTCTGACTTTTTGCCAGTCCTGTTATCCTTGTAGATCCCAATAACAAACTGATTTTAATTTTATAGGATAAAGTTTATCATTTGTGAGAGTAAATTTTTTGATATTTTTGCGAATTTTTATAATTGTCCTCTACTATAGAATCGTGACTTATGCTATTTCAAGGTTAATATGTATAATGAAAAACAGAACTTACTCATAATAAGTATCACCAAGTTGGAATCGTAGAACTTTCTCTTTCCTTTTCGTACTAATCAACTGTATATGGTAATTTTACAAGCTCGCTTTACAAAGTCATAAATGCTCCCTACTCCCAGTTTTGAAATTTCTAAAACCTTAAACAAAATTACTTCTTGTAATTAACAAAATTCTATTTTCTATGTTCTTTAAATATCAACCAATCATCAGGAACAAAATAAATCTTACAGGTTTCATTAGTGGAGCACTCCATAAACAAACATTTCGCCTTCCACTTCATTAGTAACATTTCTTGTAATATTTAGGACCGGGTCTGGATGAGCTGTGCAAGCACAGCACAGATAATATTTTTGAAGATTTCATTTCATACTTCTAACATAGAGTTACTACAAAAATAAAAGCGGTAAAGCATTCAGGAATTTCCTGTAACACAACCTATAAATAACGTTACTGTTTTTCCCAAGTACATATGGTTCTCAATCTTACCTTAAGTATTACATAAACACGAATAAAAAAGATTTTCAGAGGCACATAGATAAATCAATTATTTTAATAAAATTGTTTCAAAAGGTAAATTTTCACAGTCGGCACCCCAACAACATTAAAAATGAATAACGACATGACGAAACACAAATACAAAACTGAAAAATGACAGTTGACAGAAACAAAAGGCGAGTTTTTTAAAGTTATAGTTTCGCTGGCGTCATATATATATATATATATATATATATATATATATATATATATATATATATATATATATATATATATATATATATATATATTATGTGTGTCATTGTTATCGGTACATCAAACAGGCTGTGACAAAAAGCGCCAAAGTATTGATAAAAAAGATCACGCAAAAGTTCTATTAACCAAGGTCGTAGTGAGGCTACTAAAAATTTGTCGTTCAATCAAAAATTTTAACCTCAACTTGTATTAAGCTGAGCTCTGTGCGGCGTTGCAAACTTATTACCCAACTGCGACAAAATCCATAGAGAAGGAAATGCTTTTTAGTTTTTATCAACTAAATTGTACACAACTGTATTTATTTTTATATAAAATGTAGTATGTAGACTTTTAAAAGATATCTTAAAGACGTTGTATATAGACGTCTTATGGACGTCTTTAGAACAACGTCTATAAGACGCCTTATTTATGTCTTAAGACGTCATTATTTCGATCTGGGAAAACTTTTTTTTTTGAAAAAATTTCTTTACACACCTCCTATTTCAAGGTCGTCGAACACGATTCCAACTTTCGTTTCCCACAATTTTTCTTCAGTTTTCCCGAAAACAAAAAAATATGATTCACTTCATCACAAGGTCATTTTTTATTTCTAGAAGAAACACCGAACTTTCCTATTATTAATTTTGGATAGATGTAATCAATTTCAACTATTTTTGCACAAATTGGAGCAAACAAATTAAGAAAAATGTGTATTTTCAACGAATATTAAAAATAAGTTTCATAAATTTCATCGAAACGTTGCCAGATGTAAAATATTTTAAAGAAATTTAATGTATTTTTCTTGTTTCAAGTAACAACATGGTTTAATTTTTGTAATGTAAAAACAAGTGTAAAATTAATCTTAATCAGCCGAAAGTTTCATTTAGGTCAGGTTTAACTTTTAGTTAGTTTAGAACACTAAAATTAAGTTGAACTAATCTAATCTCGCCTAGATATATTAATTAAAATATATTATTGTTCAGCTAAGATAATGTGGAAGCGGGACAATCCCTGCCAGTGAAGGACATTGAGAAAGGTCCTAGTAAGTAGGGAAGCTGGTGATTTAAATTCAATGGAAGAAGGGTATTGTTTGACACCAGACACTAGAAGAAATATGCGGCGTAAAGAAATGTCTATTAAAAGCAATTTATTAATGTTATTCCTCATTCTCACTAAAAGAGGAGGGGGACACTATTTCTAGAAACAGCGACGATAGCAATATACTCCCCTTAAAAACGTTAATATTTGGAGGGAAAATCTTGCCTAATATAAAATTACAAGGAGGAGCGCAGATGAAAACAAATATGATCTTTAAAACCATTAATATGTTCAGGGGAAAATTTTGCGTAATAGAAAAATCAAAGAAAGCGAAAAATATGTTTGTTGAGTCCTTCTCTTTATGGCTTTAATACGAAGAAAATAATATATTTATTTATGCTCTGGCAACAGCGTAAATTATTCTCCTGTCGAAACAAGTTTTGCGCTGACAGATGTAACCAGCGATTTTGTTTTGATCGTTTTTCTTGATTTTTCCCATTAAAAAAATGCAAATTTATGGAAGTTTATATAAGACAGAAGTGTGAAATTTGTGGATCTAACATAATTTTAACGATTTAATACAAAAAATTAAACCAAAAGTGAAAGTATTTTTTTTTCCGGGAAACTGAAGAAAATTTGTGGAAAAACAAGGCCATAATCGTGTTCTACGCCCTCAAAATAGTGGCACATAAAGAAATTCATCAAAGAAAAAAAAACACCTTGTTTTGTTAGATTTCATTTAATCGAAATAATTACCGAAAGAACAAATGAAAATCATTCCAAAACTTCATTCAACCTTTTTATATTTCATATTTTAGGCGAAATGTATATTTTCTCTCTCCGAAACATTCACAACCCTGACAGTAAACCAGTTTGAAAAAGAATTGGACCTGTTGGAAAAGGACGACATGATTCAAATTCTTCAAGACCTTAGCGTTTTGGAGCTCTGTCTAATTGTATCAATGAAACACCACTGCGACATCTACGACAATCAACCGATGAATTTTGAAATGATCTATACAAGATTTGTTAAATTTGCCAATAAGCATTCTAGCATGCAAAATGTCCAAAGACCAGTTGTCATGAAGGCGTTTGAACATATTGCGGTAAGTTTTGCCTTTCGAGTATTTCCATTGGTCCAGACATAGGTGAAAATGAAATCTTGTTAGTGGGAATGAGTTATCCCAAACAGCACAAATACGTCTTAAAGACGTCCATAAAACGTTTGATCTCAACATTCAGGACGTCTTATGGATGTCCATAAAAGACGAATGACGTCCGTAAGACGTTGTATAGACGTCTTATGTTACAAAAGGTAACGTCTTTAAGACATTTGCTTACAACGTCTTATGGACGTCCCTTCCCAACATTAAAACAACATATTCCACCAATAAAATTATGTATATTAAAAAGGGTGCCTTTAATTTTTTTGTTTGTCTTGTTTACAAAGTCAAACCGTAATTATTCAAAAGCCCAAGAAATAACTTTAATTAAGAAAAAATCAAGAGCAAAATATACACTACCATTTTAAATAACTACAAGTTCCGCATGAATAATTTGCTTTAAAAAATATCTTCAACATAATCTCTTTATACAAAAAAAAACATAACTTAAGCATAATGTAAACTTTTTCTAATTTGAAATTTAAGAAGTAAGGTAGAAGAGCAAATATTTTCAGAACTACTACTGTTCGAACTATAAGTGAACCTATCAAATTTAAACCTTAGTTTATCCCTTCGATATAATAACTCTAAAAGATAGACTATCAATAAAATAAAAGTTTACAAATCTTCTAAAAACAAGAATTTTTATTTAGTCGAATAACAGATCTGGTCTGATGCCCTTTTCAGCCATGTTTGGATTGAAATTTCCTCATTCTTCCGACTTTTTGCCAGTCCTGTTGTCTCTGTAGATCCTAATAATAAACTGATTTTAATTTTATAGGATAAAGTTTATCATTTGTGGGAGTAAATTTTTTGATATTTTTGCGAATTTTTATAATTGTCCTCTACTATAGAATCGTGACTTATGCTATTTCAAGGTTAATATGTATAATGAAAGACAGAACTTACTCATAATAAGTCTCGCCAAGTTGGAATCGTAGAACTTTCTCTTTGCTTTTCGTACTAATCAACTGTACATGGTAATTTTACAAGCTCGCTTTACAAAGTCATAAATGCTCCCTACTCCCAGTCTTGAAATTTCTATAACCTTAAACAAAATTACTTCTTGTAATTAACAAAACTCTATTTTCTATGTTCTTTAAATATAAACCAATCATCAGGAACAAAATAAATCTTACAGGTTTCATTAGTAATATTTCTTGTAATATTTAGGACCGGGTCTGGATGAGCTGTGCAAGCCTTTTTCGCACAGATAATATTCTTGAAGATTTCATTTCATACTTCTAACATAGAGTTACTACAAAAACATAAGCGGTAAAGCATTCGGGAATTTCCTGTAACACAACCTATAAATAACGTTACTGTTTTTCCAAAGTACATATGATTCTCGATCTTACCTTAAGTATTACATAAACACGAATAAAAAAGATTTTCAGAGGCACATAGATAAATCAACTATTTTAATAAAATTCTTTCAAAAGCTAAATTTTCACAGTCGACACCCCAACAACATTAAAAATGAATAACGACATGATGAAACACAAATACAAAACTGAAAGATGACAGTTGACAGAAACAAAAGGTTGGTTTTTTTAAAGTTATAGTTTCGCTGGCATCATATTTATGTGTGTCATTGTTATCGGTACATCAAACAGTCTGTGACAAAAAGCACCAAAGTATTGATAAAAAAGATCACGCAAAAGTTCCATTAACCAAGGTCGTAGTTAAGCTACTAAAAATTTGTCGTTCAATCAAATATTTTAACCTCAACTTGTATTCAGCTGAGCTCTGTGCGGCGTTGCAAACTTATTACCCAACTGCGACAAAATCCATAGGGAAGAAATGCTTTTTAGTTTTTATTAACTAAATTATACACAACTGTATTTATTTTTATATAAAATGTAGTATGTAGACTTTTAAAAGATATCTTAAAGACGTTGTATATAGACGTCTTTAAAACAACGTCTATAAGACGCCTTATTTATGTCTTAAGACGTTCAGACATAATCTGGATATAAAAATGACGTCTGTAAGACGTCTAGTGCTGTGTGGGATAAAGCTGTATATTTATCCTTCAATATTTCTAAAAGCAACAATTTCTCGACACTGGAAGTACCGATTGTTTTATCTACCATACCATTTTAAATGTGTCATTTTGTAATGTACGAGGGTGGTTCGATAAGTTCTCGGCCTGAAACAGAGAGGGCGCTAGTAGGATCAAATAGCTATAGTATTTTGTAAGCATTAACCTTGAGATGACGCTCTGCAAATTTTCAGATGTTTGCGTTCAGTTGCTTCTTGGTGGCGATCGAGTAAACACATAAGGTTCGATATTTTATGAAAGTTGGATAAAATTGAAGTTCGAACGATAAATTACTTTGTTTTAAAGGGCTTAACTCCTACGGACATTAAAAATGAGTTAGATTCTACTTTAAAGGATTCTTCTCCTTCGTTTTCGACAGTAAAAAAATGGTTTGCTGAATTTAATCGTGGCCGTACATCAATTCAAGATGATGAGCGCTCGGGATACCCAAAAACCGCTACAACTGACGAAATTGTCACAAAAATTCACAATGTCATACTTCATGACCGCCGACTGAAAGTACGAGAGCTTGCTGGTATAGCAAACATCTCGATAGATCGTGTCTATTACATTTTACATGATGTTCTTGGCATGAAAAAGCTTTCTACGCGATGGATGCCGCGTTTGGTAACAGTCGACCAAAAACACCTTCGAATGAACACTTCGCAAGAGTGTTTAGACTTATTCAGACGCAATACTGCTGTTTCTTCGACGATTTATAACTGTAGATGAAACATAGATTCACCATTACGCGCCAGAGACAAAGCAGCAGTCTAAACAGTGGGTGGGGGCAGATAAAAGTGCGTCACAAAAACGGTTCCGTCTGCAGGAAAAGTCATGGGAGCAGTTTTTTGGGATTCACATGGCGTGGTGCTTATAGACTATTTAGAACCAGGCAAGACCATCACCGGGGAGTATTACCCTTCACTACTGGATGTGCAGCATGTGATTAAGGCTAAACGTCCACATCTTGCCAAAAAAAGTGCTCTTTCATCAGGATATCGCGCCTGCACACAAACCTATGGCTGTTGCTGCAAAACTCTATGACCTACGTTTCCAAGTGCTTCCACATGTACCATATTCGCCGAATCTGGCTCCCAGCGATTACTTTCTCTTCCCAAACTTGAAAAAATGGCTCGCTGGACGAAAATTCCCTTCAAAAAACGAGGTCAGAGCAGCGACAACCGCTTATTTTGCAGAATTAGACAAATCGCATTGAAAAATAAAAAATTTTCAAAAATCTTTTTTCTTTATCAGGCCGAGAACTTATCGAACCATCCTCGTATATTATCCAAATAACTAATTAATTGCCCCCAGGCTACACATACTTTTAACTTGTAGCATAAGCACAAGCTCCTTTCTTAGCCCTAAGTGTTTTAAAAGTAAAATGTTGTGCATCTTTTTCGGAACTTAAAATCTGTTTTATTTTTATTCCCATATTACTTAGAGGTATTAAATAATAAATAAAAAATCTTAAAAAGAAATTAGGAACTTTATTTTAAAAATAAATAAATTATAAATACTAATCAGTCTTTCTCAATAGGGCAGCATTTACAAACAAAACTTATTTATCACAGAAATAATATTGCATTAAACTTAATTTCTAAGCATCTAATCAACTTCCTCGATGGTTGGTCCTCCTTGGGGGGCTCCACTAAATCCACCTGCTTGTCTACCACAGCCTCCTGGCATACCACCAGATTGGGTACCTCCAAAGTTGTTCTGAGGACCTCCATATAATTTAACCATGATGGGACTACATATTGATGTAAGCTGTTTCTGCTTATCTTCAAATTCCTCTTTTTCAGCCAAAGTATTGCTGTCTAACCATTTAAGAGCAGTTTCACATTCACGTTCGACTGTACCCTTATCTTCAGAGCTTAGCTTGTCACCACAGTCTTGAACAACCTGTTTAATTTGGAAAATGTAGGCTTCTAGTTGGTTCCGAGCAGAAACTTTCTGTCTTTGTTTTTCATCTTCATCTTTGTACCTTTCTGCTTCTGATAACATGCGGTCAATATCAGCTTGTGAAAGTCTGCCTTTGTCATTCTTGATGGTAATGTTTTTCGAATTACCGGAACTTGTATCTTTGACCGAAACATTCAGAATGCCATTGGCATCAAGATCAAAAGTAACTTCTATTTTTGGTACGCCTCTGGACGCTGGAGGGATTCCTGTTAAGTCGAATGTACCCAGCAGATTGTTGTCTTTTGTCATGGCCCTCTCACCTTCAAATACTTGAATGGTAACAGCAGGCTGATTATCAGAGTAAGTGGTAAAAGTCTGGGTTTGCTTGCATGGAATTCTAGCGTTTCTTTCAATAATCTTAGTCATGACTCCACCAGCTGTTTCAATACCCATCGATAGAGGAGTAACATCAACCAAAAGGACATCTTGAATCTTGGAATCTGTCTCGCCACTCAAAACTGCTGCTTGTACAGCTGCACCATATGCCACAGCTTCATCTGGATTAATGGAAAGGTTAAGTTGTTTTCCATTGAAGAAATTTTGTAGAAGTTGCTGAATTTTGGGAATTCTTGTTGAACCTCCTACCAGAACAATATCGTGAATAGAGCCCTTGTCCATTTTGGCATCAGTTAAAGCTTTTTCAACTGGTTGTAAAGTTCCTCTGAAGAGATCTGCATTCAGTTCTTCAAAACGGGCCCTAGTTACCTTAGTATAAAAGTCAATACCCTCGAAGAGGGCATCAATTTCAATTGTGGCCTCAGTGCTTGATGACAGTGTTCTCTTGGCTCTTTCAGCAGCTGTTCTTAATCTTCTTAAAGCCCTGGGATTGGTTTTCAGGTCCCTTTTAAACTTGCGTTTAAATTCCTCGGAAAGATGGTTTACGAGCCTATTGTCAAAGTCTTCACCACCAAGATGTGTATCACCAGCAGTGGCCCTCACTTCAAACAGTGATCCTTCATCGATGGTCAGGATAGAGACATCAAAAGTACCACCTCCCAAATCAAAAATGAGTACATTTCTTTCTCCTTTCAGATTTTTGTCAAGACCATAAGCTAGAGCAGCTGCTGTGGGTTCATTTATGATTCTCAATACATTAAGCCCAGCAATAACACCTGCATCTTTCGTAGCTTGCCTTTGAGAGTCATTAAAGTAAGCTGGAACTGTGATAACGGTGTCTTTTATGGGCATTCCCAGGTAAGCTTCAGCCGTTTCTTTCATTTTTGTTAACACCATCGAACTGATCTCTTCTGGAGCAAAGGTTTTTCTTTCTCCCTTGTATTCCACTTGTAGTTTTGGTTTACCTCTGTCATTGGTGACTTTGAAAGGCCAGTGCTTGATGTCAGCTTGGATTTTGGGGTCCTCATACTTGCGGCCAATTAACCTTTTGGCATCAAAGATGGTGTTCGAAGGATTCATGGCAACTTGGTTCTTGGCTGCATCTCCAATTAGACGTTCGGTATCTGTGAACGCCACATAACTTGGAGTTGTTCTGTTACCTTGATCGTTGGCGATGATCTCCACTTTTCCGTGCTGCCATGCACCAACACAGGAATATGTGGTTCCCAAATCAATACCAATTGCTGGAGCTTTTACCATTTTAACTGATATTTTTCTTCACAATACACACTAAACACAACAATAATTCTCGTGCACTTTTAACTTTATAAATACTTGGAATTTGTTTTGCTTTGTTATCGCTTTTTTAGTTCTCACTTGCTCTTTTCAAATTTATTTGTTTAGCGGGCCACTCCGCTTCGTTTATATATGGATCGGTAATCTACCTCGAAGAGTCCCGAGTATTCTCGAATAATTTTCGATATTGTTCTAGTCCTCTAAAAATCTAGAAACTATAGTCATCTTTTTTTAGTATACAATATAAAAGAAAGAAAAACATATTTGCTAGAATGCGCTGGAAAGCCATGAGTATACAGTGTCCCAAATAAAAATGTTATTTGTGTATGTTTAGGAAGAGAGTAATTTTATTCTATTTTTATTTAAACATTATGAAATATTTAATTTAAATTAAGTTTTTTTTTAGAATTTGGAATTAATTTCTATGATCCACCCAGAAAACGCTAAGACCCAAAAGGAGTACGAGTTTTTTAAACTACTTGTTTTACCACAACAAATTTCTGAAGCTATTACCAAATCCCCAGGTTTACCCACCGAAGTTATACAATGGGCCAACAGTTCTTTAGCTTAATATGACAATAGATTTATACTAATTGTAATTTATTATTATATTTTAATAATTAATATGGAATTGTTTTTTTCTAATTACCTACATATTTCATATGTTACAAAACTTCTTGAAGGCATAGACATAAAAGTGAAGCATATAAACTGCGGTCCTATAGAAGTTTGAGCTGCGATTCTATAAAAAGGGCTATTCTTTTGAGTCATTATCACTTTCACTTCTATCACTTGAAGTAATCATGATCACTTCAGCCCAATGACAAGTAAATGCATATTCAAAAGAACATGAAGTTATCAGTTTCACTTTGATCAATTGATAATTACTCAAAAGAATATAGCCAAAGTAAAGGGAAAGAGAATGTCATAATAAGGATCCTCCATCTTTGTTCAGTCTGCAGTAACACACTGTTCTCAAAGAGATAAGGAAAGGGAATATCAAAAAAATATCCTTACAGAATCGGGCTTCAGGACTGCGATTCTATAAAAGTAAAGCGAAAGAGAATGTCAAAATAAGGATCTTCCATCTTTGTTCAGTCTGTAATAACACATAAGTATGCCACTCTCCTAAAACAGATAAGGAAAGGGAATGTCAAAAAATATGCTTACAGAATCGGACCTCATGTCTAATTATTAGAAAGAGACAGAGCAATTTCGATTAGTAGTACCTCTCTTTCTAATGTGGAGCCAAGCACAATACCCCAAACGTCATTGAACACCTCTGTTACCTGACTGCCATTAGAAAGAGTATGTAATACTTACCGAAAACGTTCTGTCTCTTTCTAAGTGTGAAACAACATGTTTATATGGGATCCGCTGTCTATATAATTTATGAAGTTCTCCAGATTCAACCGTATAGATAAAAGTAAGTATCGGGTCCTATAGAAGCGCGTTGACACTTAGAAAGATACAGAGCAATATAAAATAGTAGCTTATATCGCTCTAACTCTTTCTAAGCGTGAGCCAACGAGCTTCTATACGATCCGCAGTATATATTCTTACTTTTATGTCTATAATATCAACACAGAAATACCCTAAAATTACTTTTCATAAGAAGGGCTGTATTCTTTTGAATAAATTATCACTGATCAAAGTGAAACTGATAACTTCATGTTCTTTTGAATATGCATTTACTTGTCACTGGGTCGAAGTGATCATGATTACTTCAAGTGATAGAAGTGAAACTGATAATGACTCAAAAGAATAGCCTTAAGGGCACCTAACGTTCTTGTTGGCATTTGCAGCCCGATTTTGTAAGCATATTTAACATTCCCTTCCCTTTCTTTATCTCTTTCAAGACAGTGATATACTTATGCATTATTATAAACTCGACAAAGATGCAAGATCATTATCTCTTTCCCTTTATTTTTATAGAATCCCAGCCAGCTATGGTTATTCATCAATTCTTCAATTGATGACAACGTTGTTATGTCCACACCACGTATTATTGGATCATTTGGCAACGTAGCGAAACTAAGCAAATTAATTTTGAGGTTAATTTCTTTTCTTTCAAAAACATTCCTCTAATAGCTTTAAATTTAGAAAAATACATTTTCTTTGATAAAAATGCGTCTATACTTAAGTTTTTTATTAATTTTGCCCTTTATTTATCAAATAAAATGTGATCTAGAAGTGGTACAAGATGAAGAATTAGTAAATTTGATAAGAAGTGAAAAATATGTTGTGGCACTTTTTACCAAGAAGTACTGTGAAGAATGTGATAATTTTGAAAATGAGTTAACAGGACTACGGGAAGATTTGGTGGAAACATTGAATGCTTGGGTGGTAAAGTTAATAGATAGTTCCATGACACGATTATATACTCCCAATAAGGTAAAATAAAACTTTCACATATGGTACCTAAAATTCTAAATCTTAGTATATTTTAGGAACCCGCAATAGTATTCTTTAGACATGGTGTTCCTCTTCTCTATGATGGACCATTAAATGATGAGTTAATCTTACATACTTTCTCTAATAATAAGGAACCCGTTGTAAAAGAATTGAGTGATGATACCTTCGAACACTTAACACAGGCAGCTTCAGGTGCCACTACAGGTAATATTTTTGAAAGCAACTAAAATCCATTTTAGGGATACAGTTTTTATAATATATAAAAAGCTGATTTTGGCACTATGTATAGGCTAATTAAAAATCAAAATTGGAACATTATATATGAGTGTTGTGATATTGATACTGTCATAACTCAGTTTTACAGAGTATTTTATAATATTTTTGTACAATGTGTTCCAATATCAACACAGATAGGTAGAACTTTTCCAGTGTGGTATAATAATGACATAATTAAATTAATTAAGGATAAAGAAAAATATTTTAGAAAGTACAAAAAATCCAAAAGTCTTTTTTGGTATAATAAATACAAATCTAGTAGACAGAATATTAAAAATAAAGTAAAGGCAGCACACTCAGAGTATTTGGCACGGGTTCAGTTGAGTCTAAGAAATAATCCCAAGTATTTTTGGTCGTATATTAAAAGTCTGAGAGGTGAGGGTGATATTCCTGCAGAAATCTCTTATAATAACATTTTCTATTCGGGTGCAGAGGGTATTGCAGATGCATTTGCGCTTTATTTTGGTAATGTATTTAGTGCTGCAGAGGTGATGGAATGCAGTGGGGGTATATCTAAAAATCATTTTTGTGACTATCCCATAGATAAAACTGAAGTACGCTGTGCTCTTCAAAAGTTAAAGGGTAACAGAGCTATTGGACCAGATGGGTTGCCTGGCTATGTTGTAAAGGGCTGTGGCGAATCTCTGTTAGAACCTTTGCTATATATATTTAACCTTTCACTTAAATCAGCAACATATCCTACAGAATGGCGTATTACAAAGGTTATACCTACTTTCAAAGGAGGGGTAAAGCACGAAGTAACTAATTATAGGCCTATTAGCACAGTAAATGCAACGTCAAAGTTATTTGAAATAGTGATTTTTAACAGAATATATGATGAAGTAAAGCACAGCATATCTGAGTGTCAACATGGGTTCTTACCAAATAAGTCAACATTAACTAACTTAATTACTTTTACACAATACATTCATAACTCTCTTAATAAAAAAGCACAAGTTGATGTAATCTACACGGATATGGCAAAGGCATTTGACAGAGTGAAACATACCCTTATAATACAATCTCTGAAGCAACTGAATGTTACAGAGAATCTGATAAATATTATTGTCTCTTACCTGACTGATAGAAAGCAGTATGTTGAAATAAAAGGGGCCAAATCATATGTATATAGAAGTACTTCTGGTGTTCCTCAGGGGTCTAATTTGGGACCTCTTTTATTCTTAATTGCCTTTAATAATATATGTAACGTGATCAAACACTCAAAAGCATTACTGTTTGCAGACGACTTTAAACTTTTTAGGGAAGTATTGACTGCTGATGATTGTGACTGTTTACAGCAGGATCTGAATGATGTTGTTGAGTGGTGTCGAGTAAACGGTTTTTGTCTCAATGACAACAAGTGCTCGTCAATGTCCTTTACTCTGAATAAGAATGTTTTAAATCAAGCCTATTCTATTAATGATATAGTGTTAAAACGGACTTCTTGTCAGAAGGATTTGGGAGTATTGTTTGATAGTTCATTGAATTTCAATGAGCATATAATAAATAAAATTAATGAAGCTCACAAGATAATGGGTTTCATCATCAGATCTACTAGACATTTTGATGTTGATGTTTGCATGACACTTTTTGACAGTCTTGTACTGCCAAAACTGGAATACTGTAGTATAATATGGTCACCACAATATGAAGTGTGGAGTAGAGTCATAGAACGTGTCCAGCGAAAGTTTTTAAAATATATGTTTTTAAAAAAATTTGGATACTATCCTATTCAGGGTTATAATAACCTGGACTTATTGAATATATTTAACAGACTTTCATTGGAAAACAGACGTATAAAAATATGTTTGGTATATATATTCAAGATCTTAAAAAATAAAATAAATAGTCCAGACCTATTGCTGCAACTTCCATTTGTGGTAAATAAGGGTGGAACAAGACAAAGACCAACATTTTATCTAGAATTTCCTAGAACAAATACTTACAAAAATTCGCCCCTATACAAAATGTGTAATTATTTTAATATATACGTTAGTGATGTAGATTTAAGTAGTATTACTTTACGTAGATATAAGGATATTCTTGACCATAAATTGCTGGATTCTCAGGCTCAGATGTAATATTGACAATAATATTAACTAGTAATGTTAGTTTAATGTTTTTAACTTTAAGAAAGGTATCTGTAACTGGCTTAACTGCTGTGGATGCTGTATTCAATAAATAAATAAATAATTTATGAATAATTTTGTAGGTGATTGGTTTGTGCAGTTTTACACAACAGACTGTGTTGACTGTCAAAGACTGCAAGCTAGGTGGGAAGCAGTTGGTGCCCATTTAAAATCTCGCATGAATGTAGCAAGAGTTAACAGAGCTACCACAGGAGCCAAAACTGCCCGAAGATTCAACGTTTTTGAAGTACCAACATTTATATTGTTTAAGAAAGGAAAGATGTACCGTTATCATAACCAAGATTATGATGTGAAGTCCTTGGTGGCATTTACTCAGGATTGGTAAGTAATTTGTCTGTTTTTAATTTATTTCGTTATTTAAAACTATGTCAACAGCTATTGTTTGATCACATATTAAAAAGGTACTTTTGTTCTTTTTGTTAATGCTTAAAAACGCTAAAAACCCTGACATTGAATGTTATTATTTTTTATGTAGCAAGAATATTAAATTCATCACTTCTGCTGTTCAAACAGCCCCAAAGATTAATTAATTTATTTTTTAATCCCTAATTTCCATTATAGGTACAAAAATGTGAAACCAGAAATAGTACCAGTACCAAAATCACCATTCGATGATCTTGTGGCTGCAACTGTCACATTCATGAAAGAAAACCCTTACCTATGGCAAATAGGTTTTGGTACCTTCTTTGTAGGGTTGCTGATAGCAGCAGTAATGAAATTTTTCAAGAAATCACCGACAACAAAATCCAGCGGCAAAAGTACTAGTCAAAAAAAGAGTGGAACAAAAAAGAGCGCTAAAAAAGAGTAGACGTGAGTGAAATAGTATATTATAGTGTGTATGTAATGGAGTTTTGTAAGGTCGAATAATAACTAGATTTTGTATAAATTACATCATAAATTATTAATTTAAGGGAGCATGTCTAGTTATATGTTAAGAGAAAAGGTCATTTATGGTATTTTTTTTTAAATCCTGTTATTTTATTTTATAGTGTACAGTGTTCTTCAACTCATTAGAAACAATATGACAAAATAAATAAAGCTCAAAATATTTATGGGTAATTAATTGATATTGGTTCTTATTTAGTAGATGGGCTGTTTTATAATAAATGACCTTTTAAATAAAACATAATTTTTTTTTATTATATTTATAAAGCAGGTGCAGATCCAGCTTTTCTTTTTTTTTTTGGGAGGGGGATATCACAAGGGCAAAACTACCCCTACCCCACTCATGAACAAGACAATACAGTATGACAAGCAAAAGCGAGTTAACAGAATTAATTCAACATGCCATAAGCCCAAACCACCAAAATTACATAACCTGTGTTCAGTGAGAGCAACGTTCCTAACGCAGGCAATTTGATCGCCCTCTCCCTTAGATCTGCCCCTGTTATAAACTATAGTGAAAGTACCGTTTTTAAATTAAAATAGATTAGTCAATATACAAAGTCTAATATTTTGTTGGATATCCTGGGTATTTTTTGTTCTTATAACAGCCCTGCATCTACACACTGACTCCATTAATAAATGTCAACATGCTCCAAAGGTATAGAGTTCCATTTTTTCTGGGCGATTTCATGTAATTTATTTAAATCAGTAATTCTTTCTGCCTTTAATCTTATTTAGAGATCATGCCAAAGGTTTTCTGTGAGGTTTACGGCAGGGCTACATGAAGACTGGTTTATTAACGCTTACTAAATTTTTTTGAAGCCCTTTTTTCCTGAACGTGCTTTATGCTTGAAGTCATTGAACTGTTGATACATTCGTTTAATTGGTATATTGTATTCACTAACAGGATGGTTTTTCCATGATATTTTTATATTACTTGATCCCAGATTCTTTCATTCCCCACTAGAGGTCTAACGTCGCGCCAAAAAAAGCAACCCATCTCACAATTGCTCTATCTTAGTTTCGTCAGACCGCAATTCCTTTTTTCAGATATTTACAATACTATCTATATGGTCCCTAGGAAACTTCAGTGATTTTTTTGTTGTAATTTATGAAAATGTTCCAATAAAACAATATTTTTTTCTTCTCATAACACAGCAGATCCAAGAAAGTGATTTTTATGATTTTTTCACATCCCTGTTAAATGTTAAGCTATCAGATGATCTAAGTCCATAAAACTTTACGATGAAAGTCTTCCTTAATAAAACAAAGAAGTATTTGTTATCTTTTACTATGTAAGGTATTATTTTCAGTTGCGTATACGAGCCTATTTCGCAGTAATAATATAATCTCGAAGTTTGACTAAAAAAGCCAGTCTGCCTACCTTTTTAGGCCCAAATTTTAGTATGTGGTTTATCTGTTTGTTCTGTAATTTGTGGTAATGTTTAATAACATTTTGTAAGATATTATGCGCCAGGTAAAGTGTGTTAATTTTTTTTAGTTATTGAAATACAGACAATATAAATGAATGGATATGTACAGGGCGATTGATTATATGTTGCACCTCACCTATCATATTTATTATTACTGATATCTAAAATCGGCACAAGTTGGTTGAGTTTTTCGATTTCATCTCTGGCAGGTTGATATCATATGAAAAAACTAGCACTTATATTTAGGGTGGCTCCAGACATTTTTGTATAATATGATTGATATGATGATACCTATTTGCTTGATAATTGTTAAACTTATATTCAAAAAAAGTATACAAAATATAGAGTGTTTAATTTAACAAACACAAAAATATATTTCATAATGTGGAAAAGTTGTGTTTACAATTTTTCATTCTGTTCAGTAGAGTGTGTGAAACATATGACAATAACTCCGTACATATTTTGAATTTATATAGATGTGTGAATACACGTTGTTAATTGCTGTATATTTTTAGAAATAAAATTTTGGATACTGTTTATTATATTGTAGTTTTATTAATATTTGTATTGCCAATCTACACAGGGCATTTAAGTATTAGCATTGAATAGATAAACACTCATTATCAATTTTGGACAAACCCAGATAGCACAAGATTTCCATTGGATATCCAGAATAGGTACATATAATGTCCTGTATGTCCATGGACCGTTTATGGATGTCCATTAGATGTGATGACCTGTAATCTATATGGACGTCCATATCTGGATGTCCAGTGTAAGTCCATCAGACGTCCATTAATTAAATTTCGGGTTGTCGGTAAAATCGGATACTGTAATATCGGCCTGTAGAATTGTCATTTCTTAACCCACCGGCCCGCCATGATCACAAAATATCCCTTCAGATATTTTGTGCCCATTATTGTGTTGACGTCGAGCTAAAAAAGACCTTTGGAGTTTTAGTTGAGCTAAAATCAAGTGTGCTTTTTATTTGAAGAAGATGCCACCGTTAAAGGTAAGTATAGTTATTTTTAATTATACTTACAGACATGCCCAACGAAAAGCTGATAATTTAGTATCAAACTCACAAATTTGAAAGTGATCAGTGATTCAGTATCACAACACGTATGTTAAAATATAGCTTTTGTAACTATACTTTTTCATACAATCACTTATTTAAATGGAAATTACTACAAATAAGTGCAAATATTTTGATAGGCCAATGAATTTCGTATCTTGTTGATTAAAATGAAGCATAGATAGAGTTGTAAATTTGTGTAATAATAAAATTGTAAATTTAAGAGAAATTTCTCTCTGACAAAGTCATTATTGAGTAATCAGTCTAATAAGATTGCTGGCATTAATAAATGTTATCAAAATTTATAATGGAATAAAAGCTATAGCAAATTTGAATAATTATATTAGTTTTTTTATGACTATTTTGGATTAAACGCTAGTAAAAGTTTCCATTGATGTGTATTTTTGTGCAGTATAATTGTTAAAAAATATATAATAAAGGTTTGACAGTTCGACTCTAGGTTTAGACTTATAATTTAATTTTTTTTAATTATTTTTTAGATGAATTTTCCAAAGATTGGTCCAAATAAAATTCCTATGTGAAAGCCAATTTGTACCAAATTAGAGAAGATATTCAGGTAATCTTAAATAGGGAAAAAAACAACAAGTATCTACAAAGAATTTTCTGCAGGAGTTCAACTATCCTTTTACCGAAGAAAATCATCAGCTGCCTCGTCACATAAAATCTTCAGAACAATTTAAACTTTAAAGATGCATTAAGTTTATTACACTTCTCCTGAAATAAGAGCTGAAACTTATTCGAGTAATGCTTCTTTATATGTATAAGTCTATTGATAAAAAAACTTAATTTTTGGAAAAAACAGAAAGTCTTTACTTAAGAAGTGCCCATTTGGATGTTTTTAAAAATGGCATAAGAACTTACTTACCTGTGGGGAATTTAAATAACCTTTATTTTTCCATACATGAGGAAACAATACTAAAATCAGTTTCATTTTACAGGATTATTTTATATATTTTTTTACTTTGATTCTTAAAGTCAAAAATATTCTTAGGTTAGCATATGTGGAATTAACGTTTAATTATCTCAATAAAGTAATATAATTTTAGGTTTTACAATTAGCGAAAATTGGAAGAAATTATACCTATTAACTTATTAAAAGATAGTACCCAGACAAAAAGTGTTTTAAATTTTTTTTTCTAGTCTGTTGGTTTAAGCACTCTAAGCAATTACGATGCATTTGGTTTTATATATATATATATATATATATATATATATATATATATATATATATATATATATATATATATATATATATATATATATATATATATATATATATAGAGAGAGAGAGAGAGAGAGAGAGGGAGAACTTTCTTTTATAAGTAAAATCTAAATTTCATTTTCAATTCCTACAAACATCTCTGACTTTAATAAGATCTTGAGTTTTCAAATTAATATTTCTGTTGTAATCGTTATCATTGTTTGTGGCTTTCTTATACTTTAATGTTTTTTGTTATGGAAAATTACTATGGAACATTAAGGCTTGAAACAGCCCCAACGAACAAGATTAAATACGACATTCGGAATTTGTTAACTATACAAAGCCATAAAATATTATTACGTTGAACCTTATTAATTTTCAGTTGCGGCAGAAGAATGGGGGGCCGATAAAAAACAGCCGAAGACGAGATTAGACAATGGCAGAAGAGATTAAATGACAGAAATAAATCTAGAAAAAATAATCATTGTAACAATAAAGTCTTTATTTAAATAATTGGTATATTTTCTATTACCCAATTGAAATTGTACATATTACTATGGAACCAGATACCTTATTCATAGTGATCCTTCTATAGCTTGAACAATTTAAATCAATTGAAGCTATATTTTGTAGCACTTGCAATTCGACTAATTATAAAATTTTATATTCTTATATAGTATTGTATTAAAAACTTGACAATTGTAATCAATAAGTGTAATATGTGGATCCAGTTCCTGTTACCTGGTTCGCTAATGTAATTTATATCTGTTTAATTTTTGGGACTAATAGGGCCATCTATGGTTACTTGTTATCGACGTTTGGATGACATGAGTGGTCTGTGTCTTCAGAAGTGTAGATTAATTAGGTACTGTAAGCTCTCGGACCCTAAGCAAATTCTGAAAATATCTACCATTCACGTTAGCGGAACGTTAAGAAGATTGAACAATAGATTATGAGTTATGACCTATTTATCCAAAAAGCACAATACCATCGGATAATATGTCCATAATCGGGTCAAGAATGTACAATATATGGACATCCAAAATTAGTCCTATTAATATCCAAAAATGATCCATACTTGGACAATATATGTAATCCAAAAAGACATCCATGAGTGGGACAATCGTATAGTCCAGTCCAAATTCTGGACATCCCATGGATACCCAGTATGTCCAGCTTTGGATAAACGATGGATATCCAGTGGACTGAAGTGTGCTATTTGGGATACTATACTACTTTCTTATTGGTGTGGACAAAAACACCTTCGATGGGTTTTGTTATTAACAGGAGTTATAAACGGCTCTGGAAAATAAGAATAAAATATGTACAAAATGTTTTTATTGTTTACCGCTAGGTAGATACATTTAGCCTCCTTATAGAAATACAAAAAATCTTAATGCTTTTCTCTGAAAGAGAACACTTTCATCAACTATTTATTGTTTTTAAATTTAAGAAAAAAAATACCAGTCTTTTCCTACACTAATTCATTTAAACCTGGCCGCTGTCTATACCCCTCAGGTTTCTCAAAGCTTCTATTCTGCCTTCTCGGTTGACTCTGGAATCTCTGACCTTCATAGTTCCGGCTATTAACAAAATCTCTGTTGCTTCTGACCGGCGGACTTTGAATTTCTACACACAACTGCTCGTCTAACGTCTGAAACAAATTTTATGTTACAAAGACATACGTAATAGTGTGACTAAGTACCCTATCTCACTTATTTTTCAAAAATTTGAAAAAATGTTTTAATAAAAGATGTATAATATGAAAATTTCTACAATCTAACAATATTTTCAATTATTTTTTAATACAACTAGTACTTTAAAAATCATAAATTTTAAATTACGTTTAAAATTTCCGGCCAAAACGCCAATACTTGTCACATGACCGATGTGATGTCACACTGGTAAACTGACAAGGATATATACATTTTTTTTCACAATTTTTGTGATATAAGATGAGTTCTAAGTTATTTTAAGTGTTGTCCGATGCCTCAGTGTACAAGTACTACAATTGAAACACCTGAAAAGTTATTTATTCACGTTCCACGTTCGAAAATATGGCTTTAGCTAGCCCGGCACTACTCATTTTATTTTAGTTTTGAGCTTATAAATACCGATTATTACTATGTATGTATATATTCATTATCCGTTGCGAAAATAACAATAATAATGATAAATTACTTACATGAAGGTCTTCATATTTCTAAATTTAGCAAAGTAATCAATTCTCGGCAAATTCGAACTTTTTCCTTAAAAAATCCACTTTCCTTAATGTGAAAATTCTTGGAATCGTTATCAAAGTAAGCAAATTTCGAAGAAATTACATGAAAATGACTATTAAATATGAACTAGGCAATATAGCTCTTAATAAATTATTAACAGGTTGTACACCGAAAAAATCAAGAAATTGACAGATTTTGTATTTATAATAATATAATAATAATAATAAATTCCTTTATTGCCAACTAAATCAAATCAAATTTGACAAAGCAACGTCACAAAAGCGAAACAAATCTATACTAAAAAAAATATATATAAATAGAAATATACAACAGTTACTAAAATAGTAAATAGGTTTCCTAAAATCTAAATTTAAAATCATAAAAACATTTATTCTGTAAGAACTGAGTTGTGGCTTGCTTGAAGCCTAAACTATTTTCAATAGACCTTATTTTTTGTGGTAATAGGCCATAGGCCCTGACAGCCATGTAATAAGGCCCTTTTTCAAAATATGCTGAACTATTTCAGTGTATATTTGAAATTATTACAATTGACCAAGCGCTTTCGGTCTCTCTATCGGACCATCCTCAGGGCTCAGAGCTGTAAGCCTCTTGGGATTCTTTCTTGCTTTTAATTTTTTCTATATATTTATCGATGACTGTATGCTCATACCCATTGTTTACGGCAATTTGCTTCAGAATATTGACCTCGTTGTTGTAATCCTCCGCTGACCTGGGAGTGTTGAGCAATCTATTAACATAGCAGTTTATTGAGGCCATTTTATGTTGTAAGGGGTGGTTAGAATTAGAATATATATAGATTTCTTGACAGACAACATTGATTCTAGAACATCCCTTAAACTACAAGTCTATCAAATCTTGAGGAGAACCCTAAGAGATAGTAAGGCAAGTAAATGCATTGAACACAAAACTTTTACTAGTATTGTTGAAAGCATTAAGACTAAGATTCGGTCTAATAGACTGATACTGTCGAAGGCAGATAAAGGTAATTGTTTAGTCATTATGAATGAAGATGATTATCTGTTGAAAGTCGAGAGCTTCTTAGACGAAAACAATTTTAAAGAAATTCCGAACAATCCACTTTCTAGTTTTGTTATAAAAACAAAAACCTACTTCAACTTATGCTCAGATTTTATAAAAAAATATAATGGAAATAAATATCTTCTAATTTCTAACCCGTGTTTACCCCGTTTATATGGGTTACCAAAAATTCATAAGCAAGGAGTACCAATTCGACCTGTTGTAAGTTTTACCAATACTCCCGTTTCGAGACTGTCTTCTTTTTTGAACGCAATCCTGATTAAACTTATCAAAGATAAGCCTAAGTTTTGCCTCAAGAACTCCACCGATTTGGTCAAAAGACTGAACTCTGTAACCATGCCAGACGACTCTTTGCTTGTTTCCTTCGATGTATGCAATCTGTTTACGTCGATTCCGAGGATGGAAACTCTTCCGATTATATCAAATCTGTTGACAGCGAACAACATCTCTAGTGATGTTCAACTTAGTATAATGACCCTTCTTAAGTTCTGTTTATCTCAGGACTTTTTTGCTTTCAATAACAAATATTACGAACAACCCTCGGGGTTGGCAATGGGGAATCCTCTATCTCCTCTTTTAGCGGACATCTTCCTGGACAACTTGGAAAATGCACTAATTCCGAGATTGATTTCTGAGAGCAAGATAATTAACTGGCTTCGTTATGTGGATGACTGTTTTACAATTATTCTGGGCAATGAACAGCGGGTTATTGATGTCCTAAATAGTCTTAATTCTCTGCATCCTTCTCTAAAATTTACCTTAGAAATAGAAACCGAAAACAAACTTAATTTCTTAGATTTAACTATCAAAAAAAACCAATAATTCTCTCAGTTTCAAAATCTTTCGAAAACCCACCCAAACAGGCCACATAATTCCTTCTAATTCTAACCACCCCTTACAACATAAAATGGCCTCAATAAACTGCTATGTTAATAGATTGCTCAACATTCCCATGTCAGCGGAGGATTACAACAACGAGGTCAATATTCTGAAGCAAATTGCCGTAAACAATGGGTATGAGCATACAGTCATCGATAAATATATAGAAAAAATTAAAAGCAAGAAATAATCCCAAGAGGCTTACAGCTCTGAGCCCTGAAGATGGTCCGATAGAGAGACCGAAAGCGCTTGGCCGATTGTAATAATTTCAAATATACACTGAAATACAAAATCTGTCAATTTCTTAATATAGCTCTTGACAGCGGTCACGAATGTGATATAAAACCAAAAAATTCATCAAAGTGAAACCGATAACCATGCTCTTTTCAATATGCATTTACTTGTCATTAGGTTGAAGTGATTATGATTACTTCAATTGATAGAACTGAAAGTAATAATGGCTCAAAAGAATAACCGTATCAGGACGGAGTGCCAGAGATGACGTTAGTATCGTATTTTGTGTACTATAAATGTTATAGATTAAAAGTTATAGTAGATTATAGAGTTACATATATATATATATATATATATATATATATATATATATATATATATATATATATATATATATATATATATATATATATATTTTAATTTGGTGAATTTTTTGAAAAAGTTGGCAACTTCACAATAAAACTCAAAACCAGATACGCTATCATATGGATAGTTCTTGGAGGAATATAAATATGCAAAGATATATAAGGTATCCCATAAAAAAAAATTTTTTTGGCGCCACTCTCTCAACCATGTATAACTGAAAATATTTTTCGATTACAGACATTTTCATAGTATACAACTTTTACTAAAACATTTTTTCAAATTTTTGAAAAATAAGGGACATAGCGTCCTTTATTACACTATTGCGCCACCCTATATATGCTTTTGAAAATGTTCATTATATAGATACCGCAAATCCACAATGCCTATTAAAAATACGACCAGCTAAGCATTACCCTGCCCATCTGGGTGGTGCAGTGGTATGGTTGTGGTTTAGCACCACTTAGATGCCGGGTTCGAGTTCCCGGTCCGGCTTGGGTGTTTCTTACTGTCATTAGGTTTAAGTTAGATTTTAAGTTTATAATTTGAGTGATTAGTTAAATAAATTGTAACTGGCTGCATAGCCGTTCGGCCCAAAGCCATAAAGTAGCCTTGGCTACTTTAAAAAAAAAAGATTACCCTTGCTCTTATTATAAGTCAAAGAAACCAGCTTAGACAGCAAGTATTCGGAACTATATGTTACTACAGCTAGTCTTTTTGACAAGAAACTGCTTTGGCAGCTTTTCCTTAGAAGTTTTCTCCAATTTTAGAATGAAAAACTATCAAATGAAACATAACTTTAAACTTTATCATAGAATTTTACTCAAAAAGACTGATTAATGAATAAAATAACACACTTACTGTATCGCTAATATTTCCTTGCTTCTGGAACATTTGTTCGAGCCTGTTAAATTCCAAAGTTATTTCTGGATCTTCACATGCTGCAACACTTTTTTTAACCTTCTCCAAAACATCTTTATTGAACGTATGAACCTGACCTACAATGTTTAAATAATTTGTGTAATGTGTGTGGAGAAAACACTAATTCGTAAACATGGTCTTATTTTTGAATCTGTTCTATGTTGGCAGAAATGATCAAAATTGACAAATAACAACTACAAAAATGGACTACAAGAAACCAAGTCATGAAAAGAGAAAATCAAATTTTTATAAAAAAAATTGAACCGACTTTCAAAAATGCACTAAAAAGCGAAAAATAACAATAATAATTACGATTTTGTCTCTCTAAAAATCACTCACTGGGTTCGCAGAATAAAACACAACACCTTTCACTAATACTTCCAATACTATTAACCATTTCTTAACACAGCTAAAACACAACTGTCTTATTACTACTTCTTAATATCTGCACTATTCAAATATCACTACACAACTAACTATACTACGCTTATTATATTCCTATTTATATACCTATGGAATCTCCAATACAAATCTAGAACGCAAAAGTTGAGATCTATCTAAAAATATGACTCATCGATATAATATTCCTTTCGGCACATTATAATAAAGAGTACTCATCATATCGGAATATTTGTATACGAGGGCGTATCAATAAGTTTCATCTAGCCGTTCGTAACAGTGCCCCCTCCTAATTCTGATCGTTTCGATCAGCTCGATATCTCCGTGGTATGGCTTCAACCTGGGTAGATGTATTACTTTTATTTTGGTCTTGGAACTTCATTGAATTCTATAAACAACGTCATTGATTATTTTCAGAACAATATATGGTCCTTTCCATGATGGGATCACCTTAGGGGATTTGCCCTTCTTTCTCGGTAGATTCCACGACCAAACTATCATCTTGCTAGAACCCTGCCGAGTTTGCATTGATGTCCTATAAACTGACTAGTGCCTTCGCTACCAGTATTTACAGGGTGTATTGTGGTGTCAAACTAATCCTACGTGGCTTCCTGAACTCTTGCTCAGTCTTCCGTAGATAATCTTCTCTGTATCTCCCTTTTTTCTGGTTGTTTGTTCGGCAATGACTGTGATTGGCTTGATACTACGATTCTTTGACAGAATAAATTCTTCAGTGCCAAACGTAAAAATGTTAAACTTATCGAAAGAAACTCCATATTAACAACAGGTCCATTCCAAGAATAAACTCATCTTCTATGTCGGCAACTAACATCAAATGATTTAATTTTAGCCATCCAAGTTGAAGCTCCACTTGCATTTCTCCAATTACATCAGCTGCTTCCCCAGTTACTGTTCTCAACATTACTTTTCTAGACAATGGTGAGATTCTGAATTTATCAACAAGATTTCTCTCCAATATCCAGTCGTTTACATTATCCAATGTTCTCGCTTCGCTCTCTGTTCATTAGCGTTCATTCCGTAGTACCTTCATTTTTATTTTTTCCATCATGCGCTGAGTTTTCAGCCACCAGTACAGCATCCTCGGCGTAACATAGGATCTTAATCTCGCGCTCACCCATTCTGTATCCTCTCAATTTGCATACTCTCATAATTATCTAATCCATGGTAATATTAAAGAGAAGTGGACTTAAGGAGTCCCCTTGTTTAATTCCTCTCCTAACTAGATTCGGATCTGCAAGTTCTCCGTTGATCCTGGCTTGAACTTGGTTGTCAGAATATATATATTCGACAGTTTTAATTAAGTTGTGTGGGATTTGCCTATTATAGAGAAGATGTAATACATCTCTAAACTGGACGCGGTCGAAGGCTTTTTCTAAGTCTATAAAACAATATATAGTGTACGACAAAACAAATGCACGAACTTCTACTCGCTAATATATGGCTAAATAACATAGTCAAATGCACTTAAATTTAAATTCTTTTTACTTATTTATGATCGCGATGGACTCTTCTGCTAAAAAAAAAGACACAAACAAAACTATTTTTTTTTGTATCAGAAAAAAATTAGTTTTGTTTGCAACATCACTTTTTGTTTATGACAAAACATATGCACGAAATAACAGTAATTTACATTCTTTATGAATTATAAAAAATTATCAACAACAAGTACCGTTTCTTTCTTTTGAACATTGTACGAATGTTTATAGAAAACTTCCAAGTGTTTATAGTCATTCCTGGTCTTTCAAAGTCATCGGTCATTTGGTACAAGTTTTTAATGAAAAAAATGGCTAATAATAAGTACTCAGTGCAAGTAAAGGAAAAAATAATTAAATATTATAATAGTGGTGAATCCGTGACATCAATTGCAAAGAAATTTGGAATTCATCATAGCGTAATTTCGCGAATTATAAGCCGTTTTTGTTCTTCAGGCTCGTTGACCACTATCCACAAAGGAGGTCGTCCACGGAAAACCAGTAAACGGGACAACCAGACAATAATTAGATTAATAAAAAAAGATCCGTTCATATCAGCAAGGTCAATTGCAAATCAATTACCACTATATATTTCTGAAAGATCCATCCAAAGACGAGCTGTTGAAGGTGGATTGAAATCATACCGAAGTGCCAAACAACCATTTATTTCCGCCAAAAATAGACTAGCTAGAATTCAGTTTGTAAAGGAACACTTTAATTGGAGTACAACCCAATGGAAGACCGTACTCTTTTCTGACGATTCGAAGTTCAACTTAAAAAATTCGGATGGATTTCGGCTAGTACGCAGACCTAAAGGGCAACATCTTAACCCTCGCTATACGCAAGGCACAGCTAAGCACGGAGGAGGAAATGTTTTGGTCTGGGGATGCTTTTCCGGACATGGAATCGGACCATTCACAAAATTAATGTTATAATGGATCGTTTTGTGTATAAGGATATCCTAAATAATGTTATGTTGCCACACGCAGAGGAAGAAATGCCACTTAAGTGGAGGTATCAACATGATAACGACCCAAAACACACTGCTAAATGTGTGAAAGAGTGGTTCGTAAACAACAAGATTGACGTTTTGAAATGGCCAGCGCAATCGCCTGATCTCAATCCCATAGAAAATCTATGGGATATTGCAGATCGCAAAATAAATCGCGATAATTGCAAAAATGCGGATGACCTTTTCCGACAAGCGGAAATTGCATGGAATGGAATTACCGATAAAATTTTATCTAACCTTATAGAGTCCATGCTACAGATGCGAGGAGGTTTTAAAAAATAAGGGCTACGCAACTAAATATTAGTTAATTTTTTATTTAAATGGAATAACCTAAAAATGTGCTATTGTTTTGTCCCATAAAGTATTGTTAATTATGAAATATGGTTTTTGTTGGTTTTCATAACAAATGTTGGAATTTTTTTTTTGTTTTAGTAAATTTAGTTTGTTAATATTGTAAATAAATAAAACAATTTGAAAAGCAATGTGTTTTTGTCTTATTATTAAGGCATAATTTAATATCCACAAGTTCATGCATATGTTTTGTCGCACACTGAATATGCTGGCTTGTTGTATTTGATTGGTTTCTTCATTATATCTGATATTCAAATGGATGGTGAATTGATTTTTAATGGGTTTTGAGTTTTAGATTAACTGTAGCTTTAGTTAGTTTATTTACTTTATCGTATTAGCTTGTTTATCTATGTTTGAATTTCCTGTAAGGGGGCCGTTGGCCTGTTGGAAATAAATAACTAATTATTTATCATTGAGTACATTTTTATTAAACCTTTATTTAACCCCGGGATTATTTCGTTAGCAATCCGTGCATTAAAATTTCCCAAAATTAATAACTGATGGTTCTACTTTATTGTAAAGATGGCTTCATTTCATCCATTGGAATAAATCAATAGAAATAAAAAAATCGCAACTATTATAGCTATACCAACCTACCTTGTGGTGCATCAGCATAAACTACACTTTTTAAAATAGGAATAATATCTTCAGTTCGTCCTATATCTGATAAGGCTGCAACCTGAATAAAAAGAAAGAAAAACTCGATTTAAAAATACTTTTTCTTAAAGTCAAGTCGTTTTTTTATTTCTAAGTCAATTCACCAATAACCCAAAAACTATTAAGTAAACATTGACCTACAATAAAGGAAGAGGTTATATATATACAGGGTGCGGCATTTATCTTGAGACAACGGAATATCTCGGTGGGATCAAATTTTTTCGAAATATTTTTATACAAAAATTATAGGGTGATAGGGGGACTAACTCGTAGTGATCTTGAAAATGACCTTAACTTTGCCCTTCAAAGTCGTTTGAAGGTCAACTTTAGAATTTTAAATGGGACCCCCCAATTTAGACTTCAGAAATGAAAAGGACAGGAAAATTTTCCATTGGATATGACTTTGATCTCAAAGTGAAGAACAAATATCAAGATCGTTTCAAGGTCAAAACAAGACGATCACAGTATTTCGTGAAATGTTTCATACAAAAGATCAATGTATAAAAACTATACATTTACTTACCTTCAAATTCCTAACAGTAGTATAATTTTGATTTTTCGCAGCTATTAGTATTTCCAAAGTTATGTCTGGTCTGCCTTGATTTAAAGCCAATCCAGCACAAAATGTAGTAGCCCGCCTCATGGGTTGATGACCCGTTTCTTGCAGTTCGGTCCACAGTTTTAGGGCATAATCAAGAGATTCTTTAGAATTCTGGAAAAAAAGTATCATTAATTTATGTCCTCGCTCTATCTGACCCATAGTCAAAGTTTCAGCCTGGTCTATTCTGCAAACATTATTAACCAAGTTTTTAAACTCACGATGTGATACAAATAAAATTTTTTCAAATAAAAAATTTCGTATAATCAAACCGTGGATATCAAACAGTATAATCATATCCATAAAACCATACAAATTTAAAAAATTATTCACAAGACAAGGAAAATTAATACAAAATGCTAAAAATAACTTTAAAAAAATTATCAATGATGCTTAAATTACATGTTATGAAGCAAAACTTGACGAAAACAAAAAAAAAACTTGAAAAAAAGATATGAAACTATATCAGAGTTAGCTAAAAAGTATAATCATAACATTAATATCATCAAAATTTTTTTGCAATGGGTATTTGCAAGAATTGATCTTAATATGTATATATTTCAGGTACGACTAATATATTTTCCTTACACTCACTAAAAAAATAAATATTTTTGAAGCCAGTCAAACTTCAGATATATTTACTTACACCCTTGACAAATATAACTAAATTTTTAGAACTAGAACTGTCCCTAAAACTTTTAAAATCTCGATAATAAAATAATAAATTAAACATTGAATCGGTAAGTGATGAATCAACCAAAGACTTGTATAAAAAGAGACTTGCAGAAAAGATCAAAGACAACTCTATTAAAGATTCAGATGATGTTGAAGAAAGCTGGGGAAAAATCAGAGGAAATGTAGATAAATCGGCCGAGGAAGCATTGGGATACAGAGAAGTCAACACAAATTCTAAGCCGTCGCTGGTATACTCCTGAGGTGAAATCATTGGCAGCAGAGAAACGACAGGCTTACCTCCGATACAGAAATAACAAGTCAGAAACAGAACACAATCGATACAAAGAAATAAGAAACAGAGTAAATGCCGACATAAGACAAATCAAAAACGAATATTGGCGAAGGTTCACAGTAGATATGGAACATGACTTGTACGGGGCACAAAAGAAGGTATGGAACATGATCAGAAGAAGGAAACAGGATATGAACGAATATACACAATCCCAAAAAATTTCTGAGCACGAATGGGAAGAACACTTTAAAACACTATATAGAAATACAGATCAATCACAACAGAACAACTACCCACCCGAAAATGCATCTGAATAAGACGAATACACCAATGAAGTAAGCCTCCAAACGACGAAAGACACGATAGCCAAATTAAAAACGAGATAAGCCCCAAGACCCGACAATATTCCCAACGAACTAATTAAATATGGTGGAAATGCATTACACGAAGAACTAACAAAACTCTTTAACAAAATAATTAAAGACCAAGAGATACCCCGAGATTGGAAGAAAAGTATAACAGTACCTATTTTCAAGAAGGGTGATAGGAAGATCACGGAAAACTATAGAGGAATAACTTTATTAAATTCAATAATGAAATTATTCACCAAAATCCTTGAAGGTATAATAACTGACTATTGCAGAATATCAGAAGAACAGCAAGGTTTCCGCAAAAACAGATCTACAGTAGATGCCATATTCATCGTAAGACAGATAGCAGAGAAATCTATTGAATTTACTAAGCCAGCTTTTATGTGCTTTACAGATCTCACTAAAGCCTTTGACAGGGTGAGACTGGATGATATTCTGTAAATAATGCGAATTAAAGGCATCCCAAACAATTTAATTAACATAGTTGAACAGCTAAACTCCAAAACCACAACACAAATCTCAGTAAGCGGCAACCTAACTAAGGATGTACCGATAGCGTCGGGCATACGACAGGGGGACTCTCTGAGTCCATTACTATTTAACATAGTAATGGACCAAATAATTGAGAACGTCAAAAGAGCGGCACCAGGGTACAGAATGAATACCGGGGAAATAACGATAATATGTTACGCTGATGACGCCGTCATAGTCTCGGAAAATGAAGACGACCTCTAAAGACTTCTATTTGCATTCCACACCATAAGCAAGCAATTCAACAAGAAAATATCCATCGATAAAACTAAGTCAACTGTAATAAGCAAAGTACCCTTAAGATGCAAACTAGTAGTGGATGACAAACCAATAGAACAACTCATGACCTTTAATTACTTAGGAGTTGAGATATCCGCAAATCAAGACAGAACAAGAGAAGTAAGAAACCAAGTAAACAAGGCAAATAGAATCACAGGAAGCCTAGCGGATATAATATGGCACAACACATACATGAGCAAGGACGCAAAAACAAAAATCTACAAGACCTGTATTCGACCGATAATGACGTACGCAATAGAGACGAGAGCTGACAACACAAAAACAAAAGCAATTCTAAGAACTGCCGAAATGAAAGTACTAAGAAGAATATCGGGATACACATTAAGAGATCACATACGCAATTCAACAATACGCGAGGAACATGGAATGCAGGATATAATAAGATGGGGACGGAAGCGCAGAAGAGCCTGGAATGAGCACATAGGAAGAATGGTGCAAAATAGGATAGCGAGAATCGCCCGAGATGGAACACCGGAAACCAGAAGACCAATAGTTAGACCACCTAAAAGATGCGAGAGAGTCCTGGATTTCAACATCAAATGAGATGAATGATTGAGTTGGAAAAAACAGGCTGTAAGCCTATAACAAGAGGAAGAAGAAGAAGAAGATAATAACGCCTACCTTAAAATTTGTAAATCCTAGCTTGATTAGTACCTATAGACTTATTAGTTTAATTTCAAATTTTGCAAAAATCTTTGGAAAACATATAAAAAAGACTCACTAATTTTTTAGAAGAAAACAAACTACTTTCGGAGAATCAGTTCCGTTTTTCCAAAGATCTCAATGTTAGTGATGCTATGTATAACTTAACAGAGGAAATAAGAAATAACACTAAGAATGACAAAAAATGTGTTGCTGTTTTCTTGGATCTAGCGGAGGCCTTCGACACCGTGCCTCATAAAAACTCCTTGACGTCCTTGATGACAATGGTATCAGCGACATGATGTTGCAGATCTTTGAGAGCTACCTTCCGAATAGACAACACGTTTAAATGCGAAACTGTAAGTGATCCTTGCAATGTACAAATTCCAGTCCCACAAAGGACCTTCTTGGGGTCTGTACTTTTCAAATTGTACATAAAATCTATTACAGACTTGAATATTGCAGTATGGAAATACTTCTAGAAAATTGGGAAATTAGGAAATCTTCTGGTATCGACCAAAAGGGTATATAAAGGGTCCAGAACGACTTTCGTAAACAGTTCGAGATATCGTCGATGTAACTTGAAGTGTTTGACAAGTGTCAGAAATTGTGAAGTTGACAATAAAAGCTTTTTAAATAGTGTGTCTTCGAAAATCGGCCGTCCGGAACAATATTTAACACTTACCAGCTTATAGCATGCTGCAAATACCAATACAATTACATTTTTGGGATACTTGTGTCCTTCCAGTTGTTTTTCTTTAATTATATCCAATGCTTCTAATATTTCTGTATATTTTTGATTTTCATATAGAAGATCTAACAAAATTTGGTAGCTCATATATTGATCAAAGAATGATGATAATTCAGTAGACTTAAAACACTAAAAACAATAATAACACTATATTTTATTGTATAAGATGCTATACACATAGAGTATATCTATCCGTGTACTGTATAATATGATTAGTTTTAACTTTAAATAAGAATGAATTAAGTAGATACATATACTTCAATATATATATATTAAGAGCTTATAGAGGTCCCTTTTTAGTTTCTTATTATGTAAATTAGATAGTAAATAAATATTCAAAATAAAACTGTGAGTGAAAAAGTAATTCTTAAAACTTTTATCAATTTGACTTTATTTATTTACAAACTCTACAGACATATGTCCAATTAGAGAATAGGAAGGTTTTACAAAATCACTTAATACATAACAACAACAAATTACAGGAAAAATAAAGAAAAATTACAATATTTCTTTGAGCAGATTTTTAAAACTATTGAGACCTACACTGAATATATAACATTGTTGCCTTATTTCATTATATAATTTACACATATTTATAATAGGATAATTTAAATAATAGTTAGAATGTGCTCCATCCACATACAAAACCACAGGATGTCTTGTTGGGTAAGCGGCACATGAAAATTTATCAAAGCTAGCAAATCAGGGTCATCAATATTACTATTAATAATTTTATGCAAGAATAATAAACATGCCATAGTTCGGCGACTTTCTAATGTCTTTAAGTTATATGTTTTCATAATATCGAATTTTGGAATGTGTAGCTGATGTGCCAGTTTGTAATACATGTATCTTAATAGTTTATTTTGAACTTTTTCTATGGCATGTTTATGATTAAAGCAATAGAGGTTTCATATAATAGAACAATATTCTAGGGTGGTTCTAGCATGGGAAACATAAAGCATTGAAATACATTTTAAATTATTAAAGTTCTTGCAGTTTCTTATTATAAATCCATACATTTTATAAGCTTTGTAAACAATTTCACTGATATGCGTTTTAAAATCATGTTGTGAATCAAAAACCACCAAGATCCCGCATCTCACCAACTCGAGACAGAACTTCTCCATTAATTCTATAATCATAATCAATTTTACTTTTTTTTCCAGTGAAGCTAATTACATTACATTTGCTAATATTAAAGTGTAGACCATATTTTAGTGACCAACAATAAATCCTGTTCAAATCATCCGGAAGGTTTTCAGTCTGGTGCATTTTCAATTTTTTTGTATAATTTTAAGTCATCAGCAAACAATAAAGAATTTGAATTATTAATCTCTCTAGTTAGATCACTGATAAATAAAAGAAACAGTAGTGATCCCAGATTGGATCCTTGCAGGACATCTGATGTTGCAATAAAATAATTTGACCTATATCCTCTAACAAAAATTTTTTGCTGTCTATGCTTTAAATAAGATTGAAAAAACTGAAGTAAATTACTATCAAAGCCAAATTCTATCTCCAACTTCTCCAAAATAATATTGTGTGGGATCTTGTCAAAAGCCTTTGTAAAATCTGTGTATACAACATCTATTTGGAATTTCTTATCCAGATTATCCGCTGTATATTGAGTAATATTACATAAATTTGTAGAAGTTGATTTATTTTTAAGAAATCCATGTTGTCTATCAGCTATTTTGTTACGAACATAAGCATAAATGTGCTTGTATATAATCGACTCAAAAATTTTTGCTCTACATGATAAAATAGCTATTGGTTTATAATTCTGGATATTCGCTGAATCACCTTTTTTAAACACTGGACAAATCTTGACTTCTTTCCATTTTTTTGGAAAAGTTTTAGTATTCAAAGACATGATAAATAATATTCTCAGTGGTTCTGCAAAAAATCGTATCATACCCTTTATTATATAAGATGGTATATTATCAGGTCCCACAGCTTTATTGATTTTAAAGTTTTTGACTGCCTCGCACACATCACTGTAATCAATATGATGGAAAGCAAAAACCTAAACAGTGAAATAAGGTGACCATTCACACACACACAAACATTATTGTTACCTCGTAGGCTAGATCTGGCTTATTGTTAATATAAAACATCCTCATCACTACAGGCCCAAAAGTATAGTTACCAAATCTTAAGGATTTATTCTGAGAATTATATCTAAAAAACAAAATAATTGTAAATAAATCAAAAATCCTAATCTAAAATATTCTTTGGGGTTTAACAGGTTATGGGTTAAGGATTATGACTTTGACATAAAGTGGTAATGTTTTTAATGCTCTGCATAACAGTCTTATGACCAATGGCAAAAACATAATTTTATAAGTTGATAACCTTAACATAACGTTAAATTTGGGCTCGAAATTACATGTTTGAATAATTCTTGGTGGTGTTTTTTGGTTCTTACTTAAATATTACTAAAAATGGAAGATAGCGATTGTGACTTTGCAGCAATACTTTTTCACAAAGTATAAAAAAACACCAATGCCTTTTTTTAAGACTCACCACCACTTTCAATTTTTAAAATATCTTCTGGTGGGACTCCTATTTGATATTTACCACCAATATTTTCAAGATCCTCAAAAGACAGTTGGTGAAGTTCATTAGATAACATGGCACAAGAAAAGAAAATTTCTTTTTTAAAATAAAATAACGCATAAATTATACATTTTAAGGTTATAATTCCTCTTAACCATACACATAAAAGTTAGATATATAAACTGCAGATCCTATAAAAGCAAGTTGGCACATGCTTAGAAAGAGACAGGGCATTTTCGATGAATAGTACCGGTCTCACTAATGGCATTCAGGTGACAGGAGTATAAAGCGACATGAGGTACTGTGCTTTACAGATGGGCAACATGCGCCCTTTAGATGATTCAGACTGTCCAGATCACTAATTTTAAAGATCCATTTAAAAGAACGGGTTCAATTGAAAAAAAAAATCAACAATCTACACAACTCCAACTGTTAATCCATGAAGTGCAGTTCACCAGCAGACAACAGCGAACCATTGTGCTATGCCGAACTGTTTGTTCGAAAGTGACAAAGATTCGTAGAAGGCACAATGAACATTGTCCAATTAAAGCAGTTCAACAGATTCTGCCTCATTTTTAGTCGAATGTAACATGTGATCAATCAGAGGACAAACCTGCATATTGGCCGGGTCCAATATTTTAAATTTTAATAATCTGGATCAATTAGATTGTAAATTGATCCAGGTAAAAAGGACAAGTCTTTCAGGTCCAACCCACCTCTATTATGCTTTACACTGCCAGTAGAAAGAGAAGTACTGCACATTAAAAATGCTTTGTTCCTTTTTAAGAGTTTTTCTTTTTGGAAAAAATTCGTAAAGAGTGGAATGATAGGAAAATGGTGTTTTTTTGAAAAAATTTTGATATATACCCCCTATTTCGAGGTCGTACAACACGATTCTGATCTCGGTTTTCCATTATTTTTCCTCAATTTTGCGGAAAACAGGGAAAATAACTTTTGACTTTAGGTTCAATTTTTTTCACTAAATCGTTAAACTTTTGTTATAACAACGAATTCCACAGTGATAGAAGCTTCTGAATTATACAAAAATTCAAAAATATGCATTTTTTTATCGAAAAAATCCGAAAAATTACCACGATAAAAATCACAACAAAATCAAAAGAAAACGGCCGGCACCAAAAAACAATAGTTTGCATAGTTCGCTAAAGATGGCGTACTGTTGAAATCGGCGATGTTGCCAGATTGCAAAAACGATTTCTTTAAATAGTCTTCTCTTTCTGTTTGAATTGGAAAGAAAAGGTTCCAAAAAGAATGTTTTCCTTTCCTTTGATTATTGAAGTACTATTAATTACTCTTATGTCTATGCCTTCGATGTGCGATTTTGACTCTAAATATTAAAGGTTTTAAGGATTATAGTTGCTTTTGTTTGTCTCCCTTCAAATACCAGTACTTTGATGTGCGACTTTGACTATAAATATTAAAGGTTTTAAGGATTATAGTTGCTTTTGTTTGTTTCCCTCCAAATCCAGTAGTTTTAAACGGATAATATGAATTGATCATATTGCTTATGTTCGTTAGAAGAAAGTGTCGAGTAGCAGAGCTTGTCCCGCCTCCACGTGGTTTCTGCTGGACAATGACATTTTTTAACTAATAAATCTAGGTCAATTTAGATTAGTTCAGGTTCATTTCAGTTTTTTAAAGTAACCAAGACTAATGTTAACCTGTACTTACCGGAACTAACCAAAAATTTTGGAAGGTTAAGATTCATTGTACCCCTTTTCATACGTTACAAACATTAAACTATATTGTTAACTGTAATGGGTAAATTTTAAAGCTTATACCACGAAACTTTAAATCTAGGTTAATTTAGATTAGTTCAGGTTAGTTTCTGTTTTCCAAATTAACCAAATTCAAGCTAAACCTGAATCAACCTATCTTAACCAAAAATTTTGAAGGGTTAAGATTATTTTTACTTAGAAACTGTTCTGAATATTAAAAAAAAATTAAACTATGTTGTCGACTGAGGACAAATCTTATAGTTTATATTTTGAAGAAATTTTACATCTGGCAACGTTGCACCTTTTTACGTGATTCGGCGGCCAGTTTAGATAGTCTGACCGTTGATGACGTTCCCGAGACGTGTTTTTGATTTTTCGCTGGAAATATAAGTTTTTCCAAATTGATTTGCTAAAATTTGTGCAAAAATAATTGAAATATATTACGTACAATATTTTTTAACTAGTTCCATTGAAAATAAATAGGTAAATTCGGTTTTTAACTGAAAAGAGAGTGCTTTGTGAAGTGACGCTTTTCTTTTGTTGAGTTTTCCGGGAAAGTGAGGAAAAATAGTGAAAAATCAAGGCCAGAATTGTGTTCTAGGACCTTGAATAGTGGGTGAGTATCGAAATTTTTTCAAAAAAACATAATTTCCATGCTTTTCACGCTTTGCAAATTTTTACCTTCTTTTCTTTACCGCATCATAAAAATCACATTATAACATGGTTGGTAATAAATTTTGTGACCAATCCTTTACCTGGTA
This sequence comes from Diaprepes abbreviatus, assembly GCA_034092305.1. Taxonomy (NCBI): domain Eukaryota; kingdom Metazoa; phylum Arthropoda; class Insecta; order Coleoptera; family Curculionidae; genus Diaprepes; species Diaprepes abbreviatus. The sequence goes on along the minus strand of JASJET010000211.1, from coordinate 3,673,576 downwards.
AAGCCAAAAAATGCCTATTCTCTCACCTTTTCATCATTTTCACTACTAAATCTACATCTTTATCAGTTTCAGATAAATGTATCATATTTTTTAGATCTTCAGTAAAAATCATATTTTGCGATTCCTCTGTTACATATTCTGACATTTTTTCTCTAAATTTGTCTGCTATGTTACTCATCTGATTTTTAATTCTAATTCTTTGTTCTTCAAAACCATTTATTCCTAATGTAGCTTTGGCATAAAGACATCGTACTTCTACAAATAAAATGAAATAAAAATTAGTTTTCTGCAAATTTTAAATAAAAGTGTACTAAAAGATGGACCCAGAACTGCTAGATTATTTAAAGATGAATTAGAGACTAATTACTTTTGAAATAAACGTCATACAACCAAGAAATTTTTGGTATTTTCCACTAGTGGAAGACCTAAAAGAACATGATAATTATATAATATAAACCCAGTAAACTTACTCTGAACGTATATCGATGTGACTCCAAGACTATTAGCTCTAATCAAGCAATTTAAAGCTGAAGAACTTTTAAACACAGATAATAAAGTGTTTGCCATTTTAATTTATAGAAAATGCGGTCTAAAAGTGAGGTTAACCAATTCCTTTGACAGTTGACATTTTCACATGTCAGATTTTTTAACAGCGTTGGAATTGATTTCTTTAAATAGAGTATTCTTTCAAACTTTTTTTGTTCCAGCAGTGGGATTCTGTGTTACAAAGAATTCTACACGTAGTTTTCTACTCTCGATCTCTATCGGAGAAAGGGATAATAGATATATTCTTTTGAGTATTTATCACTTTCAGTTCTGTCACTTGAAGTAATCATGATCACTTCAACCAAGGAAGTTGGAAGGGGTAAAAGGAAGGAGAATACCCTAAACTAGATTTGGTTCCTCATGTAACTCTGTACTCCCCTCAATGTGGCTATGCTGCACTTGCGCAGTAGGTCAAGGGACAGGACTGGATTTGAGAAACCTCTTATTTATGTTGTTATATTGAAAAACTACAATTTAAAGTTCTGGTTATAAAACGACTAATGAAATAAACACTGCCTTAAAAGAAGTTTAAACATAATTCTAAATAAAATCTTATCTTATCTACAATGTTAAAAAGGATCTGGCCGTAGGGATTAATTATATGTTACTCCTCTTTTATGTTATTATTAAGTAAAGTGTTTTCCATGTACGTTCAAAACTTTAAAATAATTAGTTTCTGATCAAAAAAAATGAAATGAAAAAAATGATAAAAACTACACACTAGCGCCGATCGTGTCGCAAACCCAGCCCTGGTTTCCCGTCTCACAATGCTAACTTCATGCAACAAATTTGCTACGAAATTTATTTTTGCGCTTGCTCCACATAGCCAGTCGATGTCAATTTATGACATTTATTTTCTGCATGATGGAACACTTTTTTATGCATTTAGCCTATTTTTGTAGTCTTCCTATCCCTTCCAAGTTCCTTGACTTCAACCCACGAACTTGAGATATAAAACTGGTCTGCTCATGAAAATAATTTTTGACCTCCCCCCTTATTGGTCGCCATTCGGTGCAATGATTTGTATGGCAACATTGAATTCCCTGCTAATTTCTTACATTGGCGTGAATGTGTCATGTATGAACGTCAATTCTATTATTCTAACTAACAGGTTTAGACTATAACTATCTCTTTCTATACTATATCTAATACAATAAATCGCTCTTCCTTGTTTTACTTGACAGGTTAATTGAGTATATTCAATAAAAAAAAAAACAGGATAATTGTTTCTGTAAACAATATTTCATTTGAATTTCTACTTTTAGTTTCCTCAAAATTATAATTTTTCTGTTTAAAGCAACTGCAATAAAGCTAATTTTTTTAACTTCTTTGGAACAGCGTAAATATGTAACAATTTTATTATTTTTAGATAACAAGCATGAAATGTCAGTTCCTATAAATAAATGAAAATGCTTTTTCTATGACAGCTTACATATTTTATTTTTTACGATAAAACTGTTAATTAGCAAAATAGCTAAAATGTGAAATATGCGCCAAAAACAAATCGAGACTAATTTTTTTTTGAAATATCTGTTTTAGAAACATCCTTATTCGGACGTAGAGTATAAGAAGTTAACAAAAAAAAGTATTAAGGCATTAATTTTTAAAAATTTTATATCATGAATTAATATAGTATATTGTTTAATGAAAGGTATCGAAATGTCCACATAATCTATTGCAAAGCAAGATAGTTTCATCATTTAAAAATAGCTTCGATTAGGTCTTTAAAATTATTTTCTCCTCTATGCTTTTAGGGAACTGATATGTTAGGTATTTATATAGGGTTAACAACATTCATAATAATGTTGACATTTCCTTCATAAAAACGGAGCTTTAATTTAAATGAAGTAAAGTAACATTATGTACTAAACCATTTTTATAAAAAAAAATTAAACTCTAAAGGGGATAGTGTTAAGCAGTTTATATTTAATTGTAAACAAAACAATATTTATTAAGACACTTTAAATATAAAAAAACTTGTAAATACACGAGAATTCTTACATTAATACAATCATTTTTAATCTAAATATATACATAAAGATTTACTAGCAACTTTTAATTTTTACACTAGGTCAAACTTTCAATTTACTTAACTGTTTAAGGATCTGGAATTGACCTTTCCTAAAGTTGAATTTTTGAAATGGTAATCAATCGCAGCTTCTCACTACTTTGATAAAGGATTTTCATGACACAAATTTCCTATCTGAGCTAAAATCAAGAATTTTTGTTTTATTAATTAATAACATATTCAAACAAAAGGTTATTATTTTATTTTTAGACAAAACAAATACATAAAAGTAAAATTTATGTAATTTCCAAACATCCTTAATAATATTGAAAAATTTCATATTATATGCAATCATGTATTTCTATTTTAATATGGCATATTGGTTTTTAAACGTGTAATCATTTTAAATTTTAACACCATACCAGTTTCAATATTCAGCTTTATATGTCAGTGGCACATTAACTTTATGGTAAAACGATATTGCTGTTGGTTAATGCACACCTAATTCAGGACTTTTTTTTGTAGAGCCAGTGTATGTTATTAAGTCCAAGTTTAGTTGCTTCAAGATGTTTACATCAAACAGTGCTTCGTAGTTTTTTCAGGCAGTTTATTTGTAAGAAGCACAACACAAACTTTTTGCTCATCTTCTTGTATAAAACAATTTCCAGAAAAATGCTCTGAACAGAGTTACTTATCTGATGTATAAAAGAATTATGATCATGACCAATTTGCTTCAGCTCTTGAATTTGAAGATTCTTTTCTCTTAGAAAACTAAAATATCGATAGCATTTAATAATTATCATATATCATATCCATAAGATTAAACTTGTTACCCTTAGATTTATAATTTAATTCTAAGGTAAAATTTTATATAATTATTATTGAATGCTTTATAACTTACCAATTAAATAAATTCCAATTTACCAGATGAGGTATTTGCACGTCACACTTTTTAAAATACAAAAAAAACCTTAAAGTTCACATTCCTGTTTGAAATTTTCAGGAAAACGTTACATAAAATATGATAAAATCCATAAAACAGCAAAACCAAACATAAATTTTTGTCAAAATGAAAAGTATTCAGTCAATGTCAAAAATACACTTTCACCAATATCATAAAAACTTAGGAATTCATTGTTGTCGAAGCAATTATTTGCACCAAATGGCACGGAGTACGGTGGGGTCATCAAGGGAGATATGGAACACGAGCAGTCCAGTTTTAAATCTCAAGTTCGTACTTCAACCCAATGACAAGTAAATGCATATTCAAAAGATCATGACGTTATCAGTTTCACTTTGTTCACTTTGATCAGTGATAATTTACTCAAAAGAATACAGCCAATAGCATTTGTCGGCATTTACTGCCCTCGATTCATTAGCATGAACAGCTCGGAGCTGTACAGGTGCAAGAAGCCCTCGCTTTATTCAAGTAGTGCATTATGCCTCGGTGCTTGTCAGATCTGCTTTCCCCTTACCCCTCAAGCACAAAAAAAAATTTGATGTATAAAGCCCTAACGGCTATCAGTTATCATTTTTAGATGCTATTTTTGGGTAAAAAAACATTTTATACATGAAATGGAGACACAAAAATAAGATTATTTCACAAAATATCGAACTTACCTACATAGTTTTTTAACGAATTGCGAAATATTTATGGCTTAAAATGCCATGATACCCGACAAAATTCAAAACTAATAGTAATAATGTAATATTTTTACCTTTTTGTCTTCAATATGATACGCTATGTGTATTAAAAACACAAATTCTGAAAAAAATAATTTTTAGGTTATATACTGTTCCAATTAATATTTTTACCGCTTTATTCAGATTTGCTCGGAGCTACTCAGGGTTTGATGCACCTGAGCTTAAAACTCTTGAATCGAGGGCAGTAATTCTGTGTTTCTATCGTCTATACTTCGGGCATTTTCGGATATCGTACTATCCAAATGAAAAACATTATTGTAAAGTTAGTGAGATCTATTAAATATTTATATTAATTCGCCATCAATGTCAATGTTTGGCAGTTTTTTTAAAATTATTTTTCCAAAATAAAGTCATATGATACAAAGTTGTCCGAATTTTTTGAAATTTAGAATGTTACCATCTGCGGTTCACCTCTGAACAAGAAATGAGGTTAGATTATGCGATTGCGACAGATCACTTCCTGGCGACAGAAATAATCGATATCAAGCGATTATTCTGCAACACAAAATACCAGATGTATAGAATTAAAGCTATTAATAGGATTCTACATGACACAAAATCCAGCTGCAGGATTCTTTCCCATCCCACACACATAGAAAGAATACCCCTGTACAGTTACTTTACACATGCGTAGATATAAATCATAGAAGAAGAAGATGTAATTTTCATATATTTCCGTTACTCGTATAATCAGACAGACCAAGTTTTCCGAAATTTACCGAATGTTCTCACGATTTTTACCGAACAACTATTTTTTGAGGGCGAATTGTCGAGAAACGTCAGTCGTATTTGGAAAGTTAATTGGTGTTCTAGTGCGCAAAAAAGCTGTAAAAAAAGTGGTGCATTAGTTTTTCTTTTCTTTTTGGTTTGCGTTAATTATGTTTATGACTCTTTCTGAAGCATTAAGTACTGATTTTAATAGTGAAAGTAGTAGTGACGATAATATTGCCATGCCAGCCATAATGAGTAGTAAATCCAGTTCGTAAGTAACGTGCAATTTTTTTTTACACTTACTTTTTGAATTTACTTAGATTTGTTTGTTGGCCTTCAATCAACAAAGTTTTAAAATGTGTACGTGGTCACGTTTATGTATGGAATTAAATTCAAAACGATATGCATATTCAGTTTATCGAGGAGGTTAAAAATATCCAATCCACGTTATCTTTAACATTGTACATCTTATCTATTTTCCATAACAATTGTAATTAGCTTACGTTAAAACTATAATTTCGCAAGGAATTGCAATAAAGAGCAACGTAGCATCTATAAAATTATTTTTTAATCATATTAACACTACCATCCCATACTTTTCACAAGTATGTTCATCAATTACTTAACGATGACCGTATAAATATAAGCAAACGTCTTACGACGTTCCCAATAGCGTGAAAAAGGACAGATTATGAAATTCATGTCGTTTACATCGAGTTTCTGTACAGAATAAACAAACTGTACAGTTGACCCAGTAAGTCGTGTTTGTATTTGTGGGGGTAGCAAGGTTGTAAATTTACTGTCTGACTACGGGTGAAGGATTGAATGGTATTTTGAGCCTACGACGTGCGGCCGTTGTCAAATATTTATGTTATAAATAAAAAGGAAAAATAGATTACACAAATCTGTCTAATATGGGTCCATAAATATCTATACTTTTATAAGCGGCGTTGTCGCACAAACCAAACTATTAAATATGGAGTTATGAAATTTTTGGAAAAAGTTGGCAACACCTTGTAGGCCTCCACTAGGATTTTGTAAAAAACGGGTGAGAGTGAGTCCACACGATACCAAAAATTTCGGCGTAGGCGTATTACGCCCATTTATGTTAAAAATGTCTCGTCCACACGGGGAACTTTTATCGTGCAGTTGTGCAGTCGTAATGTTTTTTTTGTGGTAACCTAACTTTTTTCTGATTTTTTGATAATATTTATTTATGTATAAATTAAAATGAAAGAAAATAAAAAAAATAATTGCAGCAATGTTGTTATGTAGAAAAAGAAAACTAAAGAAAAAATTACAAAAGATAAGGATATTATTAATATATTCTTTATTAAAATAACGGAAAAGTCGTTGCTACTAGGTCCGATCTGTTTTTGAGAAAAACATTGGAGAAAGGCTTGGACATACTAATGATTTAATTCAAGAAATGCGAGAAATTGATCCTGATTTTTTAAAAATGTTTTCCTGTTACTCTTGGTGAGTTTGAAAAGCTGTTGTTGGGCCAATAATTAGGAAACATGCTATGGAAATGTGTACAGCTATACACTTATTACTAGGTTTGAAAAAACATTGTGATATTTAGCTGATGAAATCAGCATGTGAAAGCAACAGTGCGAATTCCGAGTCGGTAAAGAGTGTTTTTGAAATTAGTCATGCTACTTGTGCAATAATATGAGACTCTTTAAAACAAGTTTTATTTCCGAAGTTTGCCACTTCTGCCTGGTAAAGAATTGCCAAGGAGTTCAAAAACGAGAGTTTCAATATAAAGTGTCATTTTAACAATTGTTTTAATAATTACAATTGTTTGTAGTTTTTCGAAGAATATATTACGTATGACACTAACTGGATTTCTGTTATTAAATTTCCATCAATGTTAATTTTTACTTTTTAATTGTTTATAATAGGTTTATATAAAATTTGCTAAGGGTAGGGTTACTAGACTACAGGAATTTTCTTGACATGTCTGAAATTTTAGCCCCTTGTTAGGAAGAAACAGGAAAAAACTGCAATTGTCAGTATTTTTTTGAAATTAAAAGAGGAAAATATAAGTAATGAAAAAATATTTATTAATCATTCTAGTGAGAAAAAATAAATTGATTAAACGTTAACAAAATGAGTGAATTGTTAATTTAGTATATTAATAAATTTAGTTTCATACTTTTTATTGTTTGATGTTTCTTTTGGCAATTGCTGGACTTTTATAACTATTTCATGACATTCTTCACATGATATGTTCTTTAAGTTAAATTGTGTCTAGAGTAGAACCTTAACAGAAGACATTGTTGTAAACCAACTAGTACTACAAATTATTAATTATTAAATTAGTATATATATTTTTAAGTTACTCTTATGGATTAATAGATAATTATAGTCTAATATTTAATACTCCCTTAAGAAATAGTTATATCTTAAGTAAATTTATGTTCTAATAGGTTCAAACAAAAGCATGCCTTAATCTCCGAAACTCTAAAACTTTACTTTTTACAGAGACCATTAGTTTTGTTTATATTGTCATCATCCCATAAATACACACTTTTTCATTTCAGTAATCATGTAAATAAATAGTTATAAGTTATATTTGTTAGTACGCCTGTGACTGTCAAATATATAATTTAGATTCAGAATAGAATGTAACTAGGACATGAACATTGAAACGAGAGGAACTAAAATCAAAAAACTACAATAGTAACATTAAATTAGTAAGTAAGAATAAAAACTGTTGTTACCTCATGATTTAGTGAACATTATAATAAAATATTAAAAAAGTAATATTAGAAGATTTATTTGAATTCATGGAACTAGCAAAGTTATAACATTGATGGCAGAGAAAGGCAAAGCTTATAACAATATAGACAGTCTGTCTCTCCTTAGTCCACTACACTCCCATTAATTAAGACTCACTCGATATTGGCATTTGATGCTTTGATTGCAAAAATTTTGAAAATCTCACTGCCTTAACATACAACATTCAGGTAAAATGTCCGGATATTTACAGAAACATTGGGGATATTGTCAGGAAAACTCATTATTTGATCTGGTAACCATAGCTAAGGGCATGTCTGTGGATTAGCGTCTCGATATCAGAGATTGTCGTTGAATAGAAATTGTATTATATAATGGCCTTTATTTCATAAGCGTTAATTTATATAATGAACACCTGTATTATTGCAATTGTTATAAAATTAATAAAAAAATGAACAAAAATCGTTTTTTTTTTTTTTTTTTTGAGGACCAAGCAGTAATGATCTTCGGTAACAATCATTTTTAATAAATTAAAACAATTTAACATAATTCATAAATATCTATTATTTCAAAACTCGCTAAATAAAATATATAAATAAAACAACAAAGTTTAAAAAAAAACATAGGTTATGTTTTCATACAAAATATTGAAAATAAACAGTTTCCACCATTTTGAAAGCAGTCCGCTGAAAAGTTAAACATGATTTGGCGTAATGACCTTGGAAAAGGCGGATTTAGGCGGGAAATCTTCGGTCTTTGTCTTTTTTTAAATCTAACAAATCACAATGCTTGAAATTTGACATATGTCTTATTACGCTACGCTGCCGCTGAAATTTTTGGTATCGTGTGGACTCACTCTGAAAAGAAACAAGTTGATTTGATAAATTTAGCGGGTAATTATTCGGAATAGTGGAAACACCGAATTTTTACATGATTTTTTATATTTAATTTCGTATCGTAAAACACGAATATGAATTTTTTTTGGCGATCTCGAATGGTTTTTCCAAAAGAAAATTTCGCTTTCACTCATAATTTGTATTTTCCAATCGCTACCTTTAAATTTTGGCCATTTCTAATAAGATTAAAGAACACAACGTAGTATTTAATCAATCACAAAATGTGGTTCGCATAAACAGATTTAAATACTTTATTTGCAATTGATTTCTTAACATAATTTGTATATATTAGTAGTTATTTATTTCATTTACAAATAATTTGGCGCCGACTTCAAAAATTTTAATTTCATATAAAAATTTATGTTATTTTTCACTTTTTAGCGCACTTTTAGAAATCGGTTCAATTTTTTTATAAAAATTTTATTTTTCGATTTTTAGTTTTGAATTCATTATGATATTCAAAATTATTTGAACTAAGTGCTAATCGAGATTAGTGTATCTCTCAATGACTCCAAGGTGGCAAAAAAGTACCCATTTCATCCAGAACTGTAAATCACCCTAAAATGAACCATTAAAAATTCTTTGATTCTTAGAGTTCTCCAAATACCAATGAAATTGTGTCAAACAAATATTTAGTTTGTCATAGTAAATCCACTATCTTAAATTTCAAATTAATTTTAGATTGACAATATAGGCCCCAAAACCTTCCAATATCGATATTTAAAGAATTTGAGAAGTAACTTTCTTAGCCCGATATATTGTATATTGAGTTTGTATACGCCCCAAGAACCCCGCAATATCAATTTTATATAAAACCGGAAATTGCAAAATTTTTAGTCCCTCATATTGTATCTTATTAACCTAATAGTTGTAAAAAGTTAACTTCATATTCTTAATACACCACCCCCCAACCCCCTATTACCAAATTTGAAAAAGTGCGAATAAGGTAACATTTTGTTCTTACCATATTGGATCCGCCATATTGAATTTCAAAAAAATTATTTTAACGTCTTAATCTAATCTAAATCTAAACCCTTCAAAGCCCCGTAGTACCAATTTTAGATGAAATCCAGAAATTTAAAATTTCTAAACGGTCATATTGCGTCTGACGTATTAGATTTTCTCAAAATAAGTTTATATTCGCTATATACTCAAAAACGATTCAGTTCCACATTTAAATAAAATCGAAAAATGTAAAATATTTAGTCAGTTATATTGCATTCGCTATATAGAATCCTGAAAAATACTATTAAATTCATAATTTACATCCTCAAAAACCCTCTATATCAGTTTTGGAGAAAGTCGAAAAATGTAAAATTTTTAAGACACCATACCATATTGATTCCGCCAGATTGAGTTTTTAAAAATTATTTTAATTTCGTAATTAACACTAACAAAAATCCCCCAATACTGATTTTAGACAAAATCGAGAGATGTAGAATCTTTAATCCGCTATATTTAATTTTTTTAAAATATTATCAGATTCGTAATGTGCTATCCCAAAAATTCCCCCATATCAATTTTGAAAAACATGGGACAAAATTAATTTTTTATCCACCATATTGGATACACATATTGAATTTTTTAAAAATAATTTTAGATTCGTCAGGTGCAACCCCGAAAACTCCCCCATACAAATTTTGTAGAAAATCGGACAAATTTGATTTTTTTCTCGCCCTATTGGATCCGCCATATTGAATTTTTTAAAAATATTTTGAATTCGTTATGTGCGACCTCGGAAACTTCCCCATACCAATTTTAGAGAAAATCGAACAAAATTAAATTTTTTTGTTCTCCATATTGGATCCGTCATATTGAATTTTTTAAAAATAATTTAAGATTTGTTATGTGAGACCTCGAGAACTCCCCCATACCAATTTTGGAAAGAATCGGACAAAATTGATTTTTTCGTCCGCCATATTGGATTCGCTATTTTGAATTTTTTTTTAAATAATTTCAGATTCGTTGGGTACAACCCCGAAAATTTCTCCATACCAATTTTGGAGAAAATCGGACAAAATTAATTTTTTTGGCCGTCATATTGTAAGCGCCATCTTGGATTTTACTCTTCGATCATACTCTAGATATAAACAACAATGGATTTGTCTGAAGGCTATTTATGGTCGGTGGGGGAGACGCTTTTTTGATGTTTGACAAACATAAACATATTTACTTATCTTGTCTTTCAGTTTAATTGCTTGTCGTGAGTTTTTTCGGTGTTTTTAAGTGTTAGAAATTACTATAAATGCTAAGTTTACAATTAATATTAACAAAAAGAGGATTTAAAAACTTATTTTTATCGGTTTACATATTGAAAATAACAATAATAAAAATTTAGGCAACCCTTCGAACATACCCCTGTAGAAGTAGCATAACGTCAGAACTAGGGCCCGGTTGTTTGAACGCTGAATAACGTAATAATATTTTTATTTATATTTCAAAAAGTGTTGATAAACAGTAGATATTTAATTTCTTGGTACAGACATGCCGATTTTATGCTATCCTTTTCTAATTACATTATTTAAACGAGTATCATCGGTACGTCCTTCGAACATACCCCTGGGTACGTCAATTCTGAAAACAAAGTATGAATATATGGTTGCCTAAATTTTTATTATTGTTATTTTCAATATGTAAACAATCTAACAATATTTACCGATAAAAATAAGTTTTTAAATCCTCTTTTTGTTAATATTAATTGTAAACTTCACATTTATAGTAATTTCTAACACTTAAAAACACCGAAAAAGTCACGACAAGCAATTAAACTGAAAGTCAAGATATGTAAATATATTTATGTCTGTCAAACATCAAAAAAGCGTCTCTCCCACCGACCATAAATAGCCTTCAGACAAATCTATTGTTGTTTATATCTAGAGTATGATCGAAGAGGCAACCATATATTCATACTTTGTTTTCAGAATTGACGTACCCAGGGGTATGTTCGAAGGACGTACCGATGATACTCGTTTAAATAATGCAATTAGAAAAGGATAGCATAAAATCGGCATGTCTGTACCAAGAAATTAAATATCTACTGTTTATCAACACTTTTTGAAATATAAATAAAAATATTATTACGTTATTCAGCGTTCAAACAACCGGGCCCTAGTTCTGACGTTATGCTACTTCTACAGGGGTATGTTCGAAGATTTTCCTGCACCAATTTCATCTAAAAAAATATGGGAGCACCCCAGCAACTTCCTGAACATAACGTAAAAAATTTCATTCAGATCGGTGCCGCCGTTCCAGAGTAATCGGTGTACATACATAAAAATATATATATATATATATATATATATATATATATATATATATATATATATATATATATATATATATATATATATACGCGACGAATTGAGAACCCCTTTTTTTTAGAAGTCGGTTAAAAACTGGTTATTACTGTCCGTACGTCCGTTCGTTAGTCTGTCACACAGACTTATAATTTTGTCAATATGCCAGTATCTGGCACGGGAAGTTTTGTTTCTATAGTTTTATTTGCTTTATTCAGTTTTATTATTCCTAGTGCTATCATTATTGTTAGTAGTTTTTCTTAATTTCAGACAATTGAATTTTTTAATTGCCGTAAATCATTATTTTTATGCGTATTTACCACATACATAATAGATACTTAAATGTTGCAAAGTAATGTAATAAGAATGAGATAAACACTTCAAGTAAGTATTAAACGTAGTGATAATGATAAAATTTGAAAGATAGCGGGAAAAAAGTGTTCATTCATACTCATACGATAAGGAGAACTTTTGATAACAAGTCCATGTGATTGAAGGAATGCAGGCTTTTTCATTTGAAGTAGCCAGATAAAATGCTGTAAAATATAAAAGAATATATTGATCAATTTTGTAAGCATATTTTAAGAATTCCGTAATATTTGGATGTATATAAAGTTAGCAAGACACATAGCTCGGATCGAAAAATTGTCCGAATGATAATATGCCTCAGAATAGTCTGTAATTATACTGTTCTGCATGAAAATCTTCCCCGCCAAACTGATGTATTATTTCGATGATTTCTACGTATGTAATCCTTACAGTGACCTGTAAATTGGTCGTATCACGTAGCAAAATCTAGAGAACATCAACATGTTTTGATTGATTGCAAAGCAGGTATAAGGATACCGGGGTGCGACGTTACCAAATTTATAATTTTTTTAAGTTTAGAGAAATTGTGCACAATATAGCAACACCGTATGGGGGCCGTTTGGAGATGACCCCCCATCTACGAAGTCTCGACCCCCTAGAGCTAAAATAGCAGAGATACGCATTAAACCCATGTAATTCCAAATTTCAATATGCCCCATAGTCATCGAAAGGGTCAGTAACTTATCAAAGGGCCCCTGTATACAGGAATTATATCGTCGTCTCTGGCACTCTCGATACTCGATGTTTTTTGGAAAACACCGTATGTACAAAAGGGTATATAAGCAGCCGGTTAGCCGTCGGAGGACCAGTATTGGATATACTTGCAAGGTTGGATCAAGAAAATTGATATTATTTTCTTTCTCTTTTTCTATTGTGAATTGTAGTTTAGGATGAAGGGCGTTAATTTTTTTAATACAGAATCGTATAGATTTTGGGGCACTGCTGTTATAGCCCTCGCAGATCGCATAATATTAATATGCAATATGTTCTAAGTAATTTAACCTATATAAAAAAAATGCTATTATTTTCATCTTCTTCTGACTGTACGGCGTCTAATGTGCGAACTCGCTCGTAGACGTAGAAGGTAGATATCGAAGAACATCAACGGGAAAAGTGTATCGAGCTAAAAGGAGACTATGTTGAGAAATAAACAAACTTTTTGCCAAATATTTTATGTTTTCTTTGTCAGGACGGTTAATTCTGGGGCTTCCCTCGTATTCACGATTATTTTTGCTGAAATTCCTGAGAAGTCTCGGGGTATAAAAATACGTGCCAGGTACATAGTGTATAAAAAACAACGTATACAAAAATAAGAGCTACCAGAAACAGACTTCCAATAAAATTTCTATAAAAAAACTTTTAGGGAAATTATTCGAAATTAATATTTATAATGTATTATTTGATAATGAATTTCATAGAAAAGTAAATGATTAATTCCACCGCGATAAATATTATTAAGAAGAAAGTTGATATATGTCCAATGAGTTTTTGACCGAATTAAGTAAACTCAAACATTTATTGAATTTATGAATATGAATCACTACTGTGAAAACATTTTGCAAATTACCTGCAGGTAAATTGTTTTGTATTTTCAAAGCTTTAAGAATTCTGGGAAAATAAGCCGAGTAATAAAATGATAAGAATAAAGTAATGTTTACATATACTTAGATTTGAAAAAAGTTAATCCAAGACAATCCTTCTTCTTGAGACATATATGTACAGGGTGAGTCAACGATTGGATGAAGTAGGTTTGTGCCTTTTCGGTGAAATTAACAAAGAAACTATATTTATTGTTTGATACAGTTTATTTTTACGCAGATTTTAAAAATATTTAGGACTCTACAGGGTGAGCCAAAAAACTAGGACAGCATAAAGTTGTATTTTTTTAAATAGAACACCCTATATACGAATCGTATTTTCGATTTAGCTTATAATTTTAAATCTTTTTTATTAAGGGTTTACTATAACAAAACTTTATAATTTCTGAGATAATTAAGTTTAAAGAAAAAAAGTCACATTTTCAAAAATCAATTCAATCCTAAATAACGTTTTCAATTTTGTGACAAATATATTCAAATTTGGAATTTAGCAAGGCCAAGGACAAGTTAACATAATTTTTACCTAATATTTGCAATAAAAGCTACAGGGTGTTGAACACATCGGCTCAAATTTGAACAAGTTTAAATGAATAAATATCTTTTTTTTTTAAATGGTACACCCTGTATATTTTCATGTTATTTAATAGAGTAATAAAAACCCTAAAAGTTTTGTTCAATATATCCTATACCTATTTATAATAGTTTTTGAGATATTTCAGTTTTTCTTATTTTCCATACTTTTTTACAGAAATAGTCTTCATTATCATAGTAGCCATGTAAAATAATAAAAAGAAACTACAGAAACAAACAGAATGTGGTTAAATATGATGAAATACATTATTCGTTATATTACAACGACAATAGTTTAAACATAATGTGAAAAAATTAACACAACAATAACGACAAGGCAAATACATATTTACTTTTATACTAAATTGAAACAAAAAAATTACTTATTAAATACTGAAATTAATTATTTCTTTTTAATAAGTCTTCAAATAAACGACCCTCTTGTACAATGCACAAATTTAGTCTTTTTTGCAGATTTTCTCGGACCCTGGACAAAATTAGTGGCGTTATTGTTCTACAGGTATCCCTAATCCTGTTTCGCATATCTTCCACTGTTGTTGGTGGATTAACATACACCTTATTTTTAATATACCCCATAGGAAGAAATCTAATGGGGTGATGTCGCAAGACCTTGGTGGCCACTCAATGAAACCCCCACGTCCAATCCATTTTTGCGGATATCGTTGGTCCAAAAACGCACGAACTTCACGATGGTAATGCGGAGGCGCACCATCGTGCTGGAACCACATACTCTTGAGCTCATCCCTATCGAGACCTTGAAGCAGTTGGGGTAGTTCTTCTTGTAGAAAGTTCAGGTAACTATGGCCATTTAGTGGTTCATTAAAAAAGTGGGGTCCAATAATTCGATTATGATGAATACCACACCAAACATTTAATGAGCAGTGGTTTTGATGTTGCACCTCTCTAATCCAAAATGGGTTTTCTGTGGCATAATAATGCATGTTGCGTCTATTTACGGCACCGTTACTTCTAAAAGTAGCTTCATCACTAAACATTACCTTGCATAATAAATTTGGATTTAATTGAATCTCCACATTTATTGTACGACAAAAGTTTACACGACTTTCAAAATCCTGTCCATGCAATTCTTGGTGTAATTCCATGTGATATGGATGATACCTATATTTCTTGGTAGTACAATTAGCGGTGGATTGTGATGTTTCACATAATGCTGCTAACTGACGGTTACCAATATAAGGATTTTCCTGAACATTTAACAATACTTGTAGTACTTTTTCTTCATTAGTTACTGGTTTGTTAACCACTTTACGTTTTGGATAATCAACAGTACCAGAAGAATCAAATCTTTGCATTAAGTTTTGAAAAGTATGGGTATTAGGCTGGCGTCGATCAGGATACTTCATTTTGTAAATTCTTTGAGCAAGAAGGCAATTTTTTTGAGCCTCTCCTATTGTAATCATATCTATTAACTCATTCTTTGGAAAATTCATTTTACAATATAAGATGAATGCAAAAAAAACCAAACTACATTACATAAAAACCAAAAGAAGCGATTACGGTTATAAATTTGACACACAGAAAAATGTTCTTTTACATTGTTTTTGCCATGGCTACTATGATAATGAAGACTATTTCTGTAAAAAAGTATGGAAAATAAGAAAAACTGAAATATCTCAAAAACTATTATAAATAGGTATAGGATATATTGAACAAAACTTTTAGGGTTTTTATTACTCTATTAAATAACATGAAAATATACAGGGTGTACCATTTAAAAAAAAAGATATTTATTCATTTAAACTTGTTCAAATTTGAGCCGATGTGTTCAACACCCTGTAGCTTTTATTGCAAATATTAGGTAAAAATTATGTTAACTTGTCCTTGGCCTTGCTAAATTCCAAATTTGAATATATTTGTCACAAAATTGAAAACGTTATTTAGGATTGAATTGATGCTTGAAAATGTGAATTTTTTTCTTTAAACTTAATTATCTCAGAAACTATAAAGTTTTGTTATAGTAAACCCTTAATAAAAAAGATTTCAAATTATAAGCTAAATCGAAAATACGATTCGTATATAGGGTGTTCTATTTAAAAAAATACAACTTTATGCTGTCCTAGTTTTTTGGCTCACCCTGTAGAATCCTAAATATTTTTAAAATCTGCGTAAAAATAAACTGTATCAAACAATAAATATAGTTTCTTTGTTAATTTCACCGAAAAGGCACAAATCTACTTCATCCAATCGTTGACTCACCCTGTACATATAAAATAAACATTGATAATGGCCCGTAAATGCAATGGGTAGAATGTGATCCCAACAATGTAAAACGGCCAAATTAATTAATTAATTAATTAATATATATATATATATATATATATATATATATATATATATATATATAGGTGAAAGGTTTAGGATTATTTCCATGGCGACTGTTGGGCAGGTTTTCACTGTCCCAGTTATACACGCACATGTCAATATTTGATCTTTCGAAAGGTTGGCTCTCGTATTGACCAGACTGATTCTTTGACTCTAGATCACTGCCACATCTGTGATGATTGGTCTCACTATTGCAGTGTACACCCACTGCAGAATATTTGAGTTTTTCCCGCAAAATTTCTACAGACCATCAAGACTTTTGTAGCCTTATTGATTACTTCTTGTTCTAGAGAAGTTTATTATCTATGGTTAGGCCCAGATATTTAACCCTCTGACTTCCACTCAATAAGGTTCCCATCCATTTTGATGGTTTATTCTGCAATGTAAACTTGCATATTTCGAAAATCGGAATAGATGGGAAGAAAACTTTCCGACGAAAGATATTTTGTTTATTAACATTTTATTCTAGGATTAATCTTTAAGGATATATAATTAAAAAAAAGAGATAGAGGACATCTGAAATAGATTACAAAGTAAAAATTGCTCACAAGGGAAATCAACGAAGCATTAACAACAGTAATATTAAATTAAGTTCAAAGAAATCTTGTTAAATACGATAAAAGAAATATTTAAGAAGAGAAAAGAAATGGCACAATAAAAAAAGAAAAACAAATCCAGGAGATGGTCGAAAAAAATAAAATATGAAAGTATTCTTCTTCTTCAAGTGCCTTCTCCATTGCGGAGGTTGGCAGTCATAATAGCTATTTTAATTTTTGAGGCAGTTGCTCTAAATAGTTGTTCTGAACTGTATCCAAACCGTTCCCTTAGGTTTTTTAGCCATGAAATTCTTCGTCGTCCTACGTCTCTTCTGCCACTTATTTTGCCTTGGATTATGAGCCGTAAGATGCTGTACTTTTCTCCCCGCATAATGTGTCCGAAATATTGCAGTTTTACTGTTATCTCGACTTCCTTTTCTTTCCTCATTCTTCTCAACACTTCGGCGTTCGTAACTCGATCCACCCACGAAATCCTCTCAATTCTTCTATAGGTCCACATTTCAAAAGAGTTAAGTCTTCTCATTGCCTCTCGAGTCAGTGTCCATGCTTCCATTCCATAATATAGAACACTGTATACGTAACATTTAGTCAGTCGTATTTTCAGGGCTAACGGTAGATCTTTGCTGCAGATAACCTTTTTCATTCTAATAAAGTTGGCACGTGCTTTCTCGATTCTGGTTTTTATTTCGACGGTATAGTCATTATTTTCTGTTATTAGGGTTCCCAAGTAAGTGTACTTCTTAACTCTTTCTATGTGCTGGCCTCCTACCATTAGGGTTTCATTATTATTGGTGTTGTTTTTACTAATTATCATGAACTTGGTCTTTTTCGTGTTAAGAGAGAGTCCATATTCTCCACTAACTCTTAATATTTTATTCATTATCTTTTCTAGGTCTTTGAAACTATCAGCTATTATTACGGTGTCATCTGCATACCTAATATTGTTGATTAAAACTCCGTTTACTTTTATCCCTGCTGTTTTAGATTCAAGACTTTTCAATATGACTTCTTCAGAATAAGCGTTAAATAGTAAAGGTTGTGTCTGACTCCCCTTTGTATTTCCTCATCTCCGGACATTTCCTGTTCAATTTTTACTGCCGCTCGCTGATTGTAATACAGATTTGATATCAACCTTAAATCTCTTTCATCCAAATTTTTGCTTCTGAGAATCGCTATCAGTTTGTCATGTTTAACCCTATCAAAAGCTTTGTTGTAATCTATGAAGCAGACATAGAGGTCCCGATTGATATCCAAGCATGTTTGAGTAAGCACATTAAAAGCAAATAATATTTCTCTTGTACCCACCCCGCTCCTGAAGCCAAACTGTGTGTCACTAATATCCAGCTCCAATTTGAAATGTATTCTAGCGTGTACAAGGGTTTTCAAAGTATGTGACATGAGACTGATTGTTCGATAGTCACTGCATTCTTTTGAATTTGCATTTTTTGGTAAACATATGAATGTTGATGTTAACATTTCTCGGGGGATAGTTCCTGTCATGTAAATTGTATTAAATAATCTCACCAATAAATCCAAATTTTTGTCATTGATCAGCTTCAACAACTCACCTGGCATTTCATCTGGACCAACAGCTTTATTAGTTTTTATCGACATTAATGCATAAATGACCTCTGCTTTAGTAATTTCAGGCCCTGTGTCACCGCTTAGACTGTTTATAGAAGAATTTTCGTGTCTTTGATCTTCAAATAGTTTTTCTATGTTTTCTTTCTACCTGCATAATTTTTGTTGTATTTCCATAATAATGTTTCCCTCTTTGTCTAGCAATACGTTTGAGGTTTTTCTCTTTTCTATTCCAGCTAGTTCTTTGACTTCTTTATGCAAGTTGAAGTTGTCGTACTTGTTTTGCAACTCCTCTATTTCTTTGCATTTTCCAGAAAGGTACTCTTCTTTTGCTGCTCTTATTTTTCTTCTTATTTGAATTTGCAACTGTTGATATCGGGTCTTGTTGGTCTTGTGTTTCCTTCTTTCATCCATCAACTCCAAAATATCATATGTCATCCAATCTTCTTTCTTGTATCTTAATGTAAGTACTTTCTTGCTTGGTTCCATAATTGACGTTTTGAAAAACTGCCACTGTTGTTCAATGTTGTCATCGTTTAACCCAGACTTGCCTTGTCTTCTTTCTAAGTTTGTGTTGATGTCTTGTCTCAGCTTTTCTTTCGTTTCTTCTGATTTTAATTTGTATATACTTAGTTTTTTGATGTTATGATTTGTTTGTATCCTTTTTAATTTAAATTGGAATTTAGCGATAAGGATGAAAGTATTACAACCCAAAATTGGCAGACGCGTTGCGATAGCGTTACAAGATAGAGATGGAACGGAACTAAGACGAAGCAACAAAAAAATAGAGTTGAAGAATATTACACATAATTTTAAATGTTAGACAAGAACCCCCGGAACTAGCACAAAATTGATTGAAAACATCCCAAAAATAAAGTGAGAGGACATGCCGAAAATAGACGAGGAAGAAGTGATAAATGCAATAAAGGAAGTGAAAAAGCACTTGGGAAAAACAACATTACGGAAGAACTATTAGAAGAGCTGTGCTCATCAATATTGACACAATCAAATATATCAAATTGGTTAGTTCCACTAAAAAGTGCGATACGTCCTGAATTGTTTTTGCCTCAACACTTTAATTTGATTATATCCTATTATTGCGTAGATTTTACTCATATCAGTTCAAATAATGAATTATATATGTATGCAATAATAATAAAAGTTTATTTACACAAGACTGGAAATACCAAATATTTACTAAGGCCGATTCTTATCGTAGTAGGCTAAAGTTCGATCCGGTATTTTTCCACTGTTGCTTTCTATGTACGTAACTACCGTAACTGCATTTTTGCTCGTGGATTATTATCTATCAATCGATGCGAGCAGTTGCTAGTTAATTTTTTTAGTCAATTATTATTTGTATTTAGAAATAATTAAATTGTATCTATGCGGTTTTCCAATCATGAAAATTCGGTAAAATTGTTATTATTATGGCAGTTTTAGACTATATAACTATCTATCGGACATGCAATGAGAAGAAATAAAAACTGAATTGAAAAATGCATTCCTCAGTGAACTGCACATGGGAATAATTACGTGAATCATATTATTACGACGGGGGCACGAAATGGGTAATTAGTCAGATTCAGTAAGTAGGTCTAGCAAGGGAACGCAGTACGAAGATGATTCGGTAAGTTCTCGGCCTGATAAAGAAAACAAAAGATTTTTGAAAATGTTTTTATTTATTTTTTAACATAGTCCCCTTGTACTTCAATACATTTAGACCAGCGAGGTTCTAACATTTTAATACCTGTAGTATAATGCATATATATTTATTCTATGCGAAAATAGAGTGAGTGATAAGCAATTTGGATTTAGAAATGCTCTAGGAACAAGAGAGGCACTATTTTGTATGCGAGTTCTCCTACAAAAGAGTTGTGGATTCCGAAAGAACATCTACGTCTGTTTTATCGACTTTGAAAAGGCATTCTACCGAGTACAACATGACAAAGTTTTGAGTGCCTACAAGCAGCAGGTCTAGACCACTACGATATAACTGCTAAAACCCTGGAACAAAAAAGGTTAGAGAAAAGTCACAACCCTGTATTTTGGAAGCAACTCGAGCCATCTATGAATGAACTCGCGTATTTTGATGACATAATGAACTGGGCTATAAAACAGCCATCTGTTTTACCGGCCGAGATTAGCAAAGGCACATGAATGGCGGGAAAAATTTAAATATCCCATGGTGACAGGGTAAAAACTGTTTGATCATAAATCTTTTTAATTTTTTTTCAGAATAATACATATTAATGTTGAATACGAGCAGAAAAACTTTAAAAGTGAAATGAGATGAGTACTTAACCATCTTAACATAAATTTTAAGATTTCTTTGCTAGTATTCATTATTTGTAGATGTATTATCCTGAAAAAGAAAATAAAAAGATTTATGACAAACAGTTTTTACCCTGTCACCACTAATTTGCTGTGTTGCTTTTTAAATAAAGCATTCAGAAGGATAGGTTCTTTTTCACAATTCTGGGTAAAATATAAATTATATATTAAGACTTATAAAATACAGAAAATATATTTTATTGTTTATTTATGATATAAATGAAACAATATAATTATCAAAAATAAATATTTTACACTGGTCCATTAATTAAGTTAAAGCCAGTTTAGGATTAAGGAGTGCCGAAAATTAAAGGCAGTCAAAATAGCATATCTGAAAATGAAAATCATATGTTAGTTTTAGCCATGGCTATATAATTATATATACTCAAAATTTAAATATCGGCGATTTGTAAATTTATTAGCAACTGCTACACCTGTTAAGGATGTCAGATTAAAAAATAATTTTACTTAATATATGTTACGATCTCTATAATGGTCTCCAGTTTATCAACATGTAAAAAAAATCTACAAATTACCACATAAAACAAGAAATTAAATTAAATTTTTCATTAACTTAGTTAAATAGACAACAATATTACCTTTAATTCGATTTAGGCATTTTATAATGTATCATATTAATGCAAAAATGTATGCAAATGAGATGATAGTTATGAAATGTAAGTTGTATATTTGTGAGCATGAAAAACTATGATAAAAATTCTAGGACGTTATTTATCAAAAAGATTTATAAAATATACTTACAATACTGGCCTCCAACTATATGTAAAATATTTCCGTCAGGTTAGAGTCATAAATAAATGGGCTGCAACGTCTTCTAAAACAAAATGTAAACTATTCAAGAAAACGTTTGGAGAAAAGGTATATTTAACTTAAACTAAAATGGAAAGTAGGTAAAAGAAACAATAATACCTTTGATTTAATATCAGCATTTTATAATTATGTTTAGTATAAATGCCGAACTATGTATAAATATGATAATAAGGTTAGAAAATTGAAGATGTGTTCTGATGAATATGATAAACCAAGACGAAAATGTTATCAAGTAATTACCAAGAAAATTTCCAAACTGTACTTACAATAGTTTTCTGTAACCATCCGGGAAATATTTGGATCCAGTTCGGGAGATGAAAAAATGGGCTGCAGCGTCTTCTAAAACAAAATGCAAATTTTATTCAAAATCATGTTTTGATGTATTCCAGAAAAGGTATATTAAACTTACCCTGAAGAGAATTGAAAAAAAAAAGTTAAAACACGAAAACGTAGCCAAAATAGACGAAAACCAACTTTGTTATTTCGAGTACGCGAAAAAGCCAGAAAATAATGGCGTCCGGCGTCTTAAACAGGGGATGAGGATGACGTGATTGAACTGGGGTGACGTGGAGTCACGTGGTTGAGCTGAAAAATTCATTTGTCTTTAACTGGCCGCGCAAATAATTTAAATTCTTTTGTTTTTGATGTTGCCGTTTTTAGCATCTTACTGACATGGCCCTGGCTAAAACATTTACAATCAAGTAGCCTCTATCCAAATTGAAAACAGTCGTACTCAAAGCCTACCCATCAAACGTGGACAGGATTGCGTTCTGTCACCCTGTCTCTTTAATGTATACTCTGAAGAAATCTTTAGGGAGGCTTTGGATGACAGACAAGAAGGAGTAAGACTAGGTGGAGAAGTAATCAACAATATTAGATTTGCTGATGATACTGCCATTCTTGCAGAAAGCATCGAGGATCTCCAAACACTAGTAAACCTAGTCAAAGAGGCGAGCTGCCGATGAGGCCTTAAAATCAACATCTCAAAAACAAAGTGGATGACAGTTGGAAAGGTTACTGTAGATGAATGTCAACTTTGGCTCGATGAGAGGAGGATAGAGCGTGTAAATGGGGACTCAGATGAAGAGATAATAGCTAGGATAGAAATATCTCTGAAGGCCTTTATAACATGGAAACGAGTTCTATGCAACAGGAACCTGTCAATGCATATTCGTAAAAGGGTCCTGAAATGCTATGTATGGTCTATTCTGTTATACGGTTGCGAGACATGGACACTAAAAACCACAACGCTAAACAAATTGGAAGCATTCGAATTGTGGTGCTACCGTCGAATCCTAAAGATATCATGGGTTTCGTACACTTCCAACGAGGATGATGGATACAGATCGACTGCTCTTGAACATTATAAAGAGGCGGAAAACAGAATACTTCGGTCACATAATTAGAGGACCTAAATACCAGCTACTTCGCCTTATAATACGAGGAAAAGTGGAAGGAAAAAGATTTATAAGCCGAAAGAAGCTTTCATGGCTGCGTAACATCAGGCAGTGGTGTGATTGCACGGTAGAAGAACTATT
This sequence comes from Diaprepes abbreviatus, assembly GCA_034092305.1. Taxonomy (NCBI): domain Eukaryota; kingdom Metazoa; phylum Arthropoda; class Insecta; order Coleoptera; family Curculionidae; genus Diaprepes; species Diaprepes abbreviatus. Next base: position 3,649,928 of record JASJET010000211.1, on the reverse strand, counting down.
TCGCGCAGCAGCCGATAGAGAAAGATTTCAGGAAATTGTAAACATGATGACCAGCAACGTCTGAATACAGACATGGCACCTAAAGAAGAAGAAGTATATTGCGATTTATCCAACTCTGCAAAATAAGCGATTGTCGCTGCTCTGACCTCGTTATTTGAAGGGAATTTTCGTCCTGCGAGCCATTTTTTCAAATTTGGGAAGAGAAAGTAATCGCTGGGAGCCAGATCCGGCGAATATGGCGCGTGTGGAAGCACTTCGAATCGTAGGTCATGGAGTTTTGCCGCAACAACCATAGATTTGTGTGCAGGCGCGTTATCCTGATGAAAGAGCACTTTTTTTTGGCAAGATGTGGATGTTTAGCCTTATTCACATGCTGCAAACGGTCCAGTAGTGAAGCATAATACTTCCCGGTGATGGTCTTGCCTTGTTCTAAATAGTCTATAAGCACCACGCCATGTGATTCCCAAAAAAACTGTTGATATGACTTTTCCTGCAGACGAAACCGTTTTTGCTTTTTTTTAGCGCACTTTCACCTGCCCCCACCCACTGTTTAGACTGCTGCTTTGTCTCTAGCGCGTAATGGTGAATCCATATTTCATCTACAGTTATAAAACGTCGAAGAAACTCAGCAGGATTGCGTCTGAATAAGTTTAAACACTCTTGCGAAGTGTTCATTCGAAGGCGTTTTTGGTCGACTATTAACAAACGCGGCACCCCTCGCGCAGGAAGCTTTTTCATGCCAAGAACATCTTGTAAAAATGTAGTGGACACGATCTATCGAGATGTTTGCTATACCAGCAAGCTCCCGTACTTTCAGTCGGCGGTCATGAAGTTTGACATTGTGAATTTTTGTGACAATTGCATCAGTTGCATTTGGTTTTTGGGTGTCCCGAGCGCTCATCATCTTGAATTGATGTACGAGCATGATTAAATTTAGCAGCCCTTTTTTTTACTGTCGAAAACGAAGGAGAATAATCCTTTAAAGTAGAATCTAATTCATTTTTAATGTCCATAGGAGTTAAGCCCTTTAAAACAAAATACTTTATAACCGCTCGAACTTCAATTTTATCCATCTTTCAGAAAATATCGAACCTTTTGTGTTCACTCGATCGCCACAAACAAGCAACTGAACGCATCTGAAACTTTGCAGGGCATCATCTCAAGGTTAATGCTTACAAAATATTATAGTTATTTTCCTACTAGCGCCCTCTCTGTTTCAGACCGAAAACTTATCGAACCGTCCTCGTATATCAGGTATTATATACGAGGTGTCCTTTTAGGAGGTATGGGAGTTATTATAAAGATAGAGTCATGCACATATAAAGTATATGTACTGATCGTCAAATAAACAGAAAATGTCCGGACCATGCTATGCGCCATTTTAGGTAAAGTGAAGTTATAATAACAGTGAATACGCTGTCGTCACTGAAAAATTATCACGACTAAACGTAATGGTTTACCTCCCACTGACAAGGTTGGAAGCAATTTGCATACCTTTCCGAAATTTCATCGACATAAGTAGTTGAACGAAACGAATGGTAGAAAGAGATAAAATGTATTAGTAGTATTACGTTTTAACCTTACCCAACTTATCCAATTCGTGTCAATTGATTGTTATGTTGGATGCCTGTCATACTATTGGTCGGTTGTAAAAATAAATTAAAAATTTTTATTATATTTGTGGTTGGTAAAAATAACTAGTCCTTAAAAAAAGCAATATGTTGACGAACCGTTTCTTCAAAACGTTTTATTTTTTGAAAAAACAGTTGAAATATTAATTAGGTAGTACCCCGTTATTTTCAGTATTTTCTAATTAAAATTTCCTTAGAAAGTTGAATGTTTCGCAAATTTCAAGTAAATTTGAGATTATAGACATACAAAATTATTACACTAAATTCTGTTTATATCTCAATAGTATGAGCGTGCTGTTTAAAAATTGTTTTCCTACGGCTAGTTCTAATTATGGATTTAACATAAACACTTGTGCCCTATATCCCTAAACAGCCGAGTATCTTACTTTGAAACAGTTAAGTGTAACATAATTGTTTTCATCCACACAACTTATAAAAAATTTGAGGAGTAACAATTTGTAAGATATTTAAAACTTTTATTTAAATAAGTAACATTCAATTTTATATTCAAATAATGTTAAATGCAACATTTTGCTTCCTTAGGCTGTGTTAAACACTATACTACACTACATTTAAATAAATATTATTGATTACAATTTATTAGAACATATAAATTTGAACCCCACAAGCCAACAAACGAGGTGCTTCGGAATAAAAAGCTTATTTATAGTACGTTTGGTCTTCAAGCCCCTACAAATCTTCACAAAATAATAAAAAAAGTATATTAAAGGTTGAATAGTATCATTAATGGGTGTCTTCGGGCTGGCCTATGATTCCGGCCCCTGGTCGTACACAGTTCCTCTATCACCGGTCAAGTTTCAGGTTTTCTCTCAAACTTACTTGTCAGGACAGGAAGTCTTGCAATAATCGGCTGGATGTTTAGTAAATGCATACAATAATTGATTGGTGGATAGCTAGAACGATGGATTTTAGTCATACTACATAAAGCAGTGGTTTCTACCGTTTCAAGTTTTATGAGTGCTGGCTTCCTGCAATTACTGTATGTGGGGGGCATCTATTCCTAATAAAGTCAGTATATTGCTTTGTATATATGAGTTTTTTTTTTCTTGATATGCCTTTTTCTTTGTATATTAGACTCCTAAAGTATTTGGCAGTTTGTATACATTTTTGTTTAACAGTTCCAAAGTGCCAATTTAAGATAATTTTGTGGTCTATATTTACACCTAAATATTTGACTGATGGCCTGGTGCATATTACTTGGTTATTAAGTTATTTAAAATAAATTTAATCCAAGGAAAAACAAAGATTATTTCACAATAATAACAATAATGACACTATTTTTTGACTTTTGACGGTTAATTTGACGTGCCAAAATGTCACTTTACCCAAAATGGCGCAGAACATACTCTGGACATTTTTCGTTTGACGGCTCCATTACCACCTGTCATCCATTTTATTTTCAGAAATTCGTGGATAGAGTCTTGCGGTTTTCACTTTACCGTCCAACTTTTTAACGAAACGAAAGATCTCGGTGTCAAATTTGTCATGGCTCTCTTAGTTTTTAATCTACAGGGTGATTTTGAAAATCTTCGTTTTTAGGCATATCTCGTATTTCCGTTATGCGTTAATTTATCAAAAAGGTAAAAAATAATTTTTATAAGGTTTTTATATAGAGGTCTGTGGCGTAGTCAGTGTTTTTTTAAAGTTTAGCTTGAGATATTAACAAAACTTATGATTTTTTAAATATGACACCCTATATATTATTTTAGACGTTAATTAAGTATAATTTAGGCTTTTCAAAAAAATATGTAATGTGTTTATTTTATTTTGAAAAACAAGATCAGAATTCGATATTTTTAATAATTTACTTTATTTCTAATAGTAGGCCATGGCCACGTTATACGAAACAAAAGGCAGATGTCTAAAACGTCACAGTTTTGTCAGATTGTTATTATTTATGAAATATTTTTGTTACTTCGTTGTTTTTATTTTACTTTTTGTTTAATTTGCATTTACAATGACCGTTTATGATAATTATGAAAAATATGTGTTAGTTTGTTATGTACAAAGCAGTGAAGCTTCTGAATTATATTTCAATAGCTAATGTATTTAAAGCGTCATCATTAGGATAACTTCTAGAACGTTTGGATACCTCTGGTACCACTTTATTGATTGATTTTCTGAATTATGTGATCATTTTTTTTTGCGTAATCGGATTTAAGTTTCCCAAACTTTTTTAAGTGATTTACATTTTTGTGTGTTAATTTAGCTTTCTATTGACGTAGACTATATTTTGACAAGCCGATCTAACGTGATATTAAAAGCATGGCGCTCTCATGCCAACCGAATTATTTTTAGTACATTTTTCTTATTTTCATTTTGCAGACAATACTGCGCATTTAAAAATTTGGCAAGGCTCGCCACAATAACAGACCTGACGTAATTTTGATTTTAGTCGTGTTAACGGCGGTCTTTGAATTCTACAATCATTGGCGTTACTGGAGGAATATCGACGTTATTAAAACAAATTTTCAAAATGTAAGGTTATTGTTTTTAAATATATTACTTAGACTTCTGTATTAGAATCAAAGCAGTCGGGACCCATTTGATATATTGGAAATAATATAATAGTCCCGACCAAGGAAGATGGAGGGGGTAGATGGAAGGGGAAGAAAGATGTACTCTCGAATAGAGATAGATCAGACGTGAAAGACCCGTTCTTTTTACCTGGATCAGTTTACAGTCCAAAGGATCTAGTTTAATAAAATTTAAAATATTGGTCTCGGACCGATGACGGGTTATATCGAACCAACAATGAGCTGAGATCTGTTGAACCAGACGATATATATATATATATATATATATATATATATATATATATATAAATATATATATATATATATTTATATATATATATATATATATATATATATATATATATATATATATATATATATATATATATATACAGTGCCTTCATTTCAAAACGAACCATCCTTAATAATTTTGTTAAATAGAAAAATTTAAAAAAAAGAAAAAACACGTCAATTTAGATATACAGGGGGAAGTTTAATTTTGCATTTGTTAAAAGTCTGTCAATCACCTCCTCACCTCCAGCTAACCTCACTTTGATATGTCAAATGGGAACCCCCACCTTGTGACACATCATTGTAAGCAGCATAAAATTGTCTATCCAACCGTATAAAAAAAATTAAATCGGTTGACGTACAAGCGAACAGTGTGCAAAAATGTCTTGTAATAATGCATAATATATCGGCCTCGAACTTTAGTATGTCAAATGATTACCCTATAGTGTGATACATCATTTTAAAGGGCATACTATCTCCTATTTAGCCAATAAAAAAAAACAAAATCTGTTGATGTACAAACGAATAGTAAGAAAAGATGTGTGGTAATAATAGACACCTTATCACATTAAATTTTATTATGTCAAATGGCTACTTCATAGAGTAAAATATTATTTTAAATTTAAAATAAATATTTTTTTAAAATAATAAACAGTTAAAATATTTGCGAGAAAAAAACTAAGCCTGTTTTAAAATTCATCGCAAAATTCATTGCAGTCTAATCAGTCTAGTGTATTTATTTCAATGATATTTTTTGCGGTACCTGATAGGTACAAAAAATCACTGCAATAAATAAAATTTTTAAGATCTTTAAACACCAGTTGTTTATTATTGTTAAAATTGTCATTGTGACGCCTAGTTGAAACGTGAATATAAATGGTGAATACGCTAGCCGAAAGAATAGAAATAATTTTTCTCTATGGAGCTGAAGATCGGTGCGCTCGTAGAACCGCCAGAGCATTTAACGAGAGGCATCAAGACAAAAACGTGGGCCATAAATATGTACTCGAATTGGTACGAAAGTTTGAAGAAACGGGATGCGTTAGTAATAAAAAATATATTGAGAAAAGGGTTGTAGATGAAGCATGCCAAATCGAGGTACTAGGACAGTTTGCAATAGATCCAACTTTATCCATCTCAAAGGTCGCAGATTTAACCAACATTTCTGCTGGCTCTGTGCATAAAGTTTTAAAACAAAATAAGTTTTTTCCCTACAAAATTCAAATTCTTCAAGAACTCGGAGAAGACGATTTTGATAGGAGAATTCAATTTTGCGAATTAATGTGCCAACGAATTGACGAGGACCCCCATTTACCTAAGAATATCTGCTTTAGTGATGAATCAACTTTTTTTCTAAATGGACTGGTTAACAGACATAACTGCAGATACTGGGATAATGAAAATCCGCATCTTTTCCGAGAAGGGCATACTCAATATCCCGAAAAAATTAACGTGTGGGCAGGAATTTATGGCAATGAAATCATCGGGCCATTTTTTTTGGAAGATAATTTAACTGGGCAAATTTATTTAAACCTTTTAGAAAACACAATATACCCTGCCATTGTGCAATCTTTAGAAAATCAAGTGGATGAAAATGCTGTTATGGTACTAAATGAAAATAATTTGCATTTCCAGCAAGATGGAGCTCCCCCGCACTACGCTTTGGCAATTCGAGAGTGGCTTGATGAACATTTTCCAGGGACGTGGATTGGCAGACGTGGTGCAATTGAATGGCCAGCACGGTCTCCAGACCTAACCCCTCTAGACTTTTTTCTTTGGGGGTATTTAAAAAGCAAGGTTTATAAAACCCCACCTGAAAATATTGACGATTTAAAAGATCGAATTGTTCGGGAATGTAGAGGAATTAGCAGAGAAACCCTTGCCAATGTTCGTGGGGAATTTCAAAATAGGCTTTTTTATTGTCTCGCTAATAACGGCGCACATTTTGAACATTTAATAAAATAATTTTCTTCAACTGAATAAAACTGAATAAACTGCTTATATTTAACACACATTTTTGCATCCTAATTGCCTATAACGTCTATTAACTTAATTTTTTTTGACATCGTTGGATAGCAGATCGTACGTCCTTTAAAATGATGTATCACACTATAGGGTAATCATTTGACATACCAAAGTTCGAGGCCGATATATTATGCATTATTACAAGACATTTTTGCACACTATTCGCTTGTACGTCAACTGATTTAATTTTTTTTATACGGTTGGGTAGACAATTTTATGCTGCTTACAATGATGTGTCACAAGGTGGGGGTTCCCATTTGACATATCAAAGTGAGGTTAGCTGGAGGTGAGGAGGTGATTGACAGACTTTTAACAAATGCAAAATTAAACTTCCCCCTGTATATCTAAATTGACGTGTTTTTTCTTTTTTTTAAATTTTTCTATTTAACAAAGTTATTAAGGATGGTTCGTTTTGAAATGAAGGCACTGTATATATATATATATATATATATATATATATATATATATATATATATATTATAGTAAAATTTTTACATCCATACGGATACTGCAGCACCTGTATGTGCAAGAAAAAAGAAACAAGTTATATCCTAAAATTACAGTAAATGCCAAAACATGGAAACACTTAATCAAGTAAAAAAAAAAACAAAAATCAATGTGAGTACAGTAAATAGATTCACGCTAAAATATAATTTAATTCTGACGTATCACTTTTTCAAATAAACTACTATTCTTTGAAATAAATTCTTTGCCTATTTTATTTGTAACATTTAGCAGCTAAATAATCGATAAATTTAAGATTTATCGTTTTTTTGTTCTCCGGCATTATTAGAAGTTGTTCATATTTGCTCGAGTTGAGTAACCATGATTTGTGAAATTTTTAAAATGCTTTGATTTGTGACAGTATGAACATATTAACTGTATGTACAAACACTTTATACTACATATATCCTGACTATATAACAGACATGATGGATAAGTTTTATTTCGCTTATATATAATTTTAATAATATATTTTTGTATAACATTTAATGGTCCTATATTACACTCATAAGCACCACCCCACACGATCAGACCATATCTCAGAAGCGATTCAACCAATGACTTATAAATTATTTCAAGTAGTTTGGTACTTAAGAATTCTCTCATTATGTAAAACTTACTAATTAATTTACGGATTTTATTTGCTAGATAACTGATGTGTTCATTCCATTTTAAGAACTGATCAATGATAATACCTAAATATTTGGTCTTAGTGACAGGAAGTATTTCTAACTTTGGATTGTCATTTATTATTAAGCTTTGAAAATCTGGCCTACCAGCTCGTGTTAAAGAGAATGCCATATAATTAGTTTTCCCTATATTGAGGAACAACTTTAGGGAGTCCAAGCATTTTTTTTATAATTTTAAAATCATTAATGGCAGTTGTTCTTACCTCTTCCCAAGTATTTCCTGAAAATAAGATGGCCGTGTCATCGGCATAAGACAGTATTTTACCCTTAATATTAAGACAAAGTAATGAATTTATATAAGAAATAAATAGAACTAGATCCAAAATTGTCCTCTGTGGTACCCCCATCAATATTTTTTGTGGTAAACTAATACTATTATTGACTCTCACGAACTGATCCTTATTTGATAGGTAATTACTAAAAAATTCCAGCTCTACACCCCGGACTCCATGACGTTCTAAAACGTTAAGGAGATTATAATGAGGAATAGCTTTTGCTAAGTCATTAAATATAGCCATCACTTTCCTACCATTATTAAGATTATCCGTGATATGCGAAGTAAGAGAGTACATTGCATCGGCAGTACTCAATCCCTCCAGAACCCATACTAATTTTCAGAAATAATTTTATTTTCCTTCAAAAAAACTGACAAGGCTATTCTTCAGACACTTTTCAAATATCTTTACAAAGTTATTAATTCAACTAATTGGACGATAATTTTCTATTTTGATCTTTGGACCGTATTTATGTATTGGGCATACTATTGTTTGTTTAAAGTGTGAAGGTGTTTGACCCGTTTCAAATATAAGATTGATGATATGAGCCAAAGGTTTAACTATCTACAAGTGTACAAATTTTATTAAACTCGCTCGAGTCCCATCTTTACCCGTAGCTCCATCATTTTTGAGAGAATTAATTTCGACTGTATCTCATTCCCGGTCACAGGCTGCAACTTCGATCATACCCTAGATTTAAACAACAATAGATTTGTTTGATGGCTGTTTATGGTCAGTGGGGGAGACGCTTTTTTGATGTTTGACAGACATAAACATATTTACTTATCTTGCCTTTCAGTTTAATTGCTTGCCGTGACTTTTTTCGATGTTTTTAAGTGTTAGAAATTACTATAAAGGCGAAGTTTACAATTAATATTAACAAAAAGAGGATTTAATAACTTATTTTTATCAGTAAATATTGTTAGATATTGTTTACATATTGAAAATAACAATAAAAATTTAGGCAACCATATATTCATACTTTGTTTTCACAATTGACGTACCCAGGGGTATGTTCGAAGGACGTATCGATGATACTCGTTTAAATAATGCAATTAGAAAAGGATAGCATAAAATCGGTATGTCTGTACCAAGAAATTAAATATCTACTGTTTATCAACACTTTTTGAAATATAAATAAAAATATTATTACGTTATTCAGCGTTCAAACAACCGGGCCCTAGTTCTGACGTTATGCTACTTCTACAGGGGTATGTTCGAAGGGTTGCAAGTACATAGAATTTTTATTCGGTGTAGGAAGCGCAAAAGCAATTACTGGATTATTACTTTTTTTCCATTTCAGAACCAACATTGATAAAATAATTATTGCAGAAATTAGCCATTGAAGTATTATTATCAAAATTTTGGGTTTTACTGTCTACTATTGTTAATTTAGAATTTACTCTTTCTTTGGCTGCGTTTGAGGCACATTCTATAATTTTATAAATTTCTTTGATATTGCAATTATTATTTTGAATTTGTTTTTTGTAGTAAAAAAAGTAAATTTTATATATATATATATATATATATATATATATATATATATATATATATATATATATATATATATATATATATGGCGGCTCTAGGCCCCTCATACTCTTTTGTCAGTCCTTCATACCTTTTGCAATTTAACTATTTGTTATATTTTATTATACTGTTGTATTTATTTAAGATTCAATATTTTCTATAGTTCAATTTACAATGCTGCACTGACAACGTGATATTTTTCTTACTTTAGTAAAATAAGCTATACACCTCTTTTTACAATTTAAGGATTGCATCAATAAACCAATCGGGCCCTTTTACGGTCACCAATGCCTCAGGATTTCCAACCGCTTGCGGCAGAATTTCTACCGTGTTGCCATTTAAGCGGAATTATTCCCAGATTTCTAAATCGCTATTAATAGACCGCCGAAAAGTTGGAGAACGTGACAACACCGTACGACATTAGTAAATTATTAGCAGATCCATTTAAAAACCCTAAATTTCGAAGTTAGAGGTCTATTCTCTACTAGTCTAACTCCGTTTGCAGTTAAATATTCTATTCCATTTCTATTCCTTTTCTATTCTCTATCGGTTATAGTTCAGTTTAATATTGCTTTAAGAGTCTTCCCGCTTTGAATACTCTTGCTAGACAAATCCGTTTTCAGTGCAGTGAGCTTTGAAAATGGTGAATAAGATTTCACCGAAACGTCAGCTGCCTCACAGTCCTGAGAGGGACTCTGCACATTCACGGGATGCCCAAAAACCTTCAATACCAATATATATATATATATATATATATATATATATATATATATATATATATATATATATATATATATATATATACAGTGCCTTCATTTCAAAACGAACCATCCTTAATAACTTTGTTAAATAGAAAAATTTTAAAAAAAGAAAAAACACGTCAATTTAGATATACAGGGGGAAGTTTAATTTTGCATTTGTTAAAAGTCTGTCAATCACCTCCTCACCTCCAGCTAACCTCACTTTGATATGTCAAATGGGAACCCCCACCTTGTGACACATCATTGTAAGCAGCATAAAATTGTCTATCCAACCGTATAAAAAAAATTAAATCGGTTGACGTACAAGCGAATAGTGTGCAAAAATGTCTTGTAATAATGCATAATATATCGGCCTCGAACTTTGGTATGTCAAATGATTACCCTATAGTGTGATACATCATTTTAAAGGACGTACGATCTGCTATCCAACGATGTCAAAAAAAATTAAGTTAATAGACGTTATAGGCAATTAGGATGCAAAAATGTGTGTTAAATATAAGCAGTTTATTCAGTTTTATTCAGTTGAAGAAAATTATTTTATTAAATTTTCAAAATGTGCGCCGTTATTAGCGAGACAATAAAAAAGCCTATTTTGAAATTCCCCACGAACATTGGCAAGGGTTTCTCTGCTAATTCCTCTACATTCCCGAACAATTCGATCTTTTAAATCGTCAATATTTTCAGGTGGGGTTTTATAAACCTTGCTTTTTAAATACCCCCAAAGAAAAAAGTCTAGAGGGGTTAGGTCTGGAGACCGTGCTGGCCATTCAATTGCACCACGTCTGCCAATCCACGTCCCTGGAAAATGTTCATCAAGCCACTCTCGAATTGCCAAAGCGTAGTGCGGGGAGCTCCATCTTGCTGGAAATGCAAATTATTTTCATTTAGTACCATAACAGCATTTTCATCCACTTGATTTTCTAAAGATTGCACAATGGCAGGGTATATTGTGTTTTCTAAAAGGTTTAAATAAATTTGCCCAGTTAAATTATCTTCCAAAAAAAATGGCCCGATGATTTCATTGCCATAAATTCCTGCCCACACGTTAATTTTTTCGGGATATTGAGTATGCCCTTCTCGGAAAAGGTGCGGATTTTCATTATCCCAGTATCTGCAGTTATGTCTGTTAACCAGTCCATTTAGAAAAAAAGTTGATTCATCACTAAAGCAGATATTCTTAGGTAAATGGGGGTCCTCGTCAATTCGTTGGCACATTAATTCGCAAAATTGAATTCTCCTATCAAAATCGTCTTCTCCGAGTTCTTGAAGAATTTGAATTTTGTAGGGAAAAAACTTATTTTGTTTTAAAACTTTATGCATAGAGCCAGCAGAAATGTTGGTTAAATCTGCGACCTTTTAGATGGATAAAGTTGGATCTATTGCAAACTGTCCTAGTACCTCGATTTGGCATGCTTCATCTACAACCCTTTTCTCAATAGATTTTTTATTACAAACGGATCCCGTTTCTTCAAACTTTCGTACCAATTCGAGTACATATTTATGGCCCACGTTTTTGTCTTGATGCCTCTCGTTAAATGCTCTGGCGGTTCTACGAGCGCACCGATCTTCAGCTCCATAGAGAAAAATTATTTCTATTCTTTCGGCTAGCGTATACACCATTTATATTCACGTTTCAACTAGGCGTCACAATGACAATTTTAACAATAATAAACAACTGGTGTTTAAAGATCTTAAAAATTTTATTTATTGCCGTGATTTCTTGTACCTATCAGGTACCGCAAAAAATATCATTGAAATAAATACACTAGATTGATTAGACTGCAATGAATTTTGCGATGAATTTTAAAACAGGCTTAGTTTTTTTCTCGCAAATATTTTAACTGTTTATTATTTTAAAAAAATATTTATTTTAAATTTAAAATAATATTTTACTCTATGAAGTAGCCATTTGACATAATAAAGTTTAATGTGATAAGGTGTCTATTATTACCACACATCTTTTCTTACTATTCGCTTGTACATCAACAGATTTTGTTTTTTTTATTGGCTAAATAGGAGATAGTATGCCCTTTAAAATGATGTATCACACTATAGGGTAATCATTTGACATACTAAAGTTCGAGGCCGATATATTATGCATTATTACAAGACATTTTTGCACACTGTTCGCTTGTACGTCAACCGATTTAATTTTTTTTATACGGTTGGATAGACAATTTTATGCTGCTTACAATGATGTGTCACAAGGTGGGGGTTCCCATTTGACATATCAAAGTGAGGTTAGCTGGAGGTGAGGAGGTGATTGACAGACTTTTAACAAATGCAAAATTAAACTTCCCCCTGTATATCTAAATTGACGTGTTTTTTCTTTTTTTAAAATTTTTCTATTTAACAAAGTTATTAAGGATGGTTCGTTTTGAAATGAAGGCACTGTATATATATATATATATATATATATATATATATATATATATATATATATATATATATTGTTGTAATATGCGAGAGGCTGCGTGTACCGGTTTAAAATGGTCCCTGCCTTCCGGTTCCCATTCGGCTCCCTAGCCTGAGAAGCAGCTTCACATATACAATCAGAAAAATATTAGGTGTTTCGTCCCGGTGCCAGCCATAGGACTCATCAGTGGGTTTCGGCTGACACCTTCCCAGACACCCGTTGTCGTACTATATAATTTTTTGGATGTTATATTTGAACTTAAAGTGTGAGGGGAATTGACGGTGAGATGTAGTGTACACCACACCCCCCCCTCTAGACAATCAACCTTCCTGGGAATTGGAAATTTGTATACCAGATTCCGATTATAAGGAAGGTGTGATTGTTAATTAATTTGGGGCCTGAGAACTCCGGGGACTAACACCCCGTCGGGATCCAGCATCAGTACGACGCTCTATTGCAGATCCTTGTCTGCAACGGTCCCCACCAGGGATGCCATGTTGTAATATGCGAGAGGCTGCGTGTACCGGTTTAAAATGGTCCCTGCCTTCCGGTTCCCATTCGGCTCCCTAGCCTGAGAAGCAGCTTCACATATACAATCAGAAAAATATTAGGTGTTTCGTCCCGGTGCCAGCCATAGGACTCATCAGTGGGTTTCGGCTGACACCTTCCCAGACACCCGTTGTCGTACTATATAATTTTTGGATGTTATATTTGAACTTAAATTGTGAGGGGAATTGACGGTGAGATGTAGTGTACACCACAATATATATATATATATATATATATATATATATATATATATATATATATATATATATATATATATATATATATATATATATATATTGGTACCTAAACATTATTTATTATAGAGGTTGCAGCCATTTGAAAGATAAAAGTATTGTTTGAGAAAGAAGAGTATTTTCTCAAACAATGGTAAAACTAATTATGTGTCATTAGTATTTATCAAATTCACAGCTGCTAAGGTGGCTCTCGAGAAGCGGCTTTTCTTAGGAATGTGATCGAATTTGAATATATAGTTTACAAAAGTGTCTTATTTAATTAAAAAAAAAACGAAATTTTTTAATCGTCTGTGAGACGAAATATTAACAATTAAAATATGTATAATTAACATGCTGGAGGTCACTACATATAACAAAATGCCAATACATTTTGGAATATCTTAAAAACGGTTTTTACCATATTTTTTAAAAACTAATGCAACGTAGATCCAAAAATTATAATTTTTTTAGAAAAACCCGGAATTTATTTACCGTTTTGTTTAGAAAATACAGATTTTTGAAAAAAAAAATAATTTGAAAACATCTGACGTCTAGTGGGGTACAGTGATCCCAACTTGGCAACGCGCGATAATTCAAACCTAAGTTAGTTAGGTTAGTTCTTCAGAATGAGACATTTTTTTAAAATATATTTCTCGATATTTTTATTAATTTTCTCAATATGTTGGGATGTCACCATAACGAACTGTATAGGTATGAGACTCACACTATATGAACGTTACTATACACACGTTTACTCTATAGACCATTCAATATAGACACTTGCGGCGCTGCCAGATTTATTATATTTAAAGTTATTACTGTATAAGAATGTGTCTGTATATTGAAAATTAACGTGTGTTGGGTACAGTCTCGTACAAAAACAAAATTCTTTAGACCTGAGAATCTTTAACTTTTAGTACTTACTTAAAGGCTATACAGGGTGAGTCAACGATTGGATGAAGTAAGTTTGTGCTTTTTCGGTGAAATTAACAAAGAAACTATATTTATTGTTTGATACAGTTTATTTTTACGCAGATTTTAAAAATATTTAGGACTCTACAGGGTGAGCCAAAAAACTAGGACAGCATAAAGTTGTATTTTTTTAAATAGAACACCCTATATACGAATCGTATTTTCGATTTAGCTTATAATTTTAAATCTTTTTTATTAAGGGTTTACTATAACAAAACTTTATAGTTTCTGATATAATTAAGTTTAAAGAAAAAAAGTCACATTTTCAAGCATCAATTCAATCCTAAATAACGTTTTCAATTTTGTGACAAATATATTCAAATTTGGAATTTAGCAAGGCCAAGGACAAGTTAACATAATTTTTACTTAATATTTGCAATAAAAGCTACAGGGTGTTGAACACATCGGCTCAAATTTGAACAAGTTTAAATGAATAAATATCCTTTTTTTTTAAATGGTACTCCCTGTATATTTTCATGTTATTTAATAGAGTAATAAAAACCCTAAAAGTTTTGTTCAATATATCATATACCTATTTATAATAGTTTTTGAGATATTTCAGTTTTTCTTATTTTCCATACTTTTTTACAGAAATAGTCTTCATTATCATAGTAGCCATGTAAAATAATAAAAAGAAACTACAGAAACAAACAGAATGTGGTTAAATATGATGAAATACATTATTCGTTATATTACAACGGCAATAGTTTAATTAAACATAATGTGAAAAAATTAACACAACAATAACGACAAGGCAAATACATATTTACTTTTATACTAAATTGAAACAAAAAAATGACCTATTAAATACTGAGATTAATTATTTCTTTTTAATAAGTGTTCGAATAAACGACCCTCTTGTGCAATGCACAAATTTAGTCTTTTTTGCAGATTTTCTCGGACCCTGGACAAAATTAGTGGCGTTATTGTTCTACAGGTATCTCTAATCCTGTTTCGCATATCTTCCACTGTTGTTGGTGGATTAACATACACCTTATTTTTAATATAACCCCATAGGAAGAAATCTAATGGGGTGATGTCGCAAGACCTTGGTGGCCACTCAATGAAACCCCCACGTCCAATCCATTTTTGCGGATATCGTTGGTCCAAAAACGCACGAACTTCACGATGGTAATGCGGAGGCGCACCATCGTGCTGGAACCACATACTGTCGAGCTCATCCCTATCGAGACCTTGAAGCAGTTGGGGTAGTTCTTCTTGTAGAAAGTTCAGGTAACTATGGCCATTTAGTGGTTCATTAAAAAAGTGGGGTCCAATAATTCGATTATGATGAATACCACACCAAACATTTAATAACCAGTGGTTTTGATGTTGCACCTCTCTAATCCAAAATGGGTTTTCTGTGGCATAATCATGCATGTTGCGTCTATTACGGCACCGTTACTTCTAAAAGTAGCTTCATCACTAAACATTACCTGGCATAATAAATTTGGATTTAATTGAATCTCCGCATTTATTGTACGACAAAAGTTTACACGACTTTCAAAATCCTGTCCATGCATTTCTTGGTGTAATTCAATGTGATATGGATGATACCTATATTTCTTGGTAGTACGATTAGCAGTGGATTGTGATGTTTCACTAACTGACGGCTACCAATATAAGGATTTTCCTGAACATTTAACAATACTTGTAGTTCTTTTTCTTCATTAGTTACTGGTTTGTTGACCACTTTACGTTTTGGATAATCAACAGTACCAGAAGAATCAAATCTTTGCATTAAGTTTTGAAAAGTATGGGTATTAGGCTGGCGTCGATCAGGATACTTCATTTTGTAAATTCTTTGAGCAAGAAGGCAATTTTTTTGAGCCTCTCCTATTGTATAAATCGTATCTATTAACTCATTCTTTGGAAAATTCATTTTACAATATAAGATGAATGCAAAAAAAACCAAACTACACTACATAAAAACCAAAAGAAGCGATTGCGGTTATAAATTTGACACACAGAAAAATGTTCTTTTACATTGTTTTTGCCATGGCTACTATGATAATGAAGACTATTTCTCTAAAAAAGTATGGAAAATTATAAAAACTGAAATATCTCAAAAACTATTATAAATAGGTATAGGATATATTGAACAAAACTTTTAGGGTTTTTATTACTCTATTAAATAACATGAAAATATACAGGGTGTACCATTTAAAAAAAAAGATATTTATTCATTTAAACTTGTTCAAATTTGAGCCGATGTGTTCAAGACCCTGTAGCTTTTATTGCAAATATTAGGTAAAAATTATGTTAACTTGTCCTTGGCTTTGCTAAATTCCAAATTTGAATATATTTGTCACAAAATTGAAAACGTTATTTAGGATTGAATTGATGCTTGAAAATGTGACTTTTTTTCTTTAAACTTAATTATCTCAGAAACTATAAAGTTTTGTTATAGTAAACCCTTAATAAAAAATATTTAAAATTATAAGCTAAATCGAAAATACGATTCGTATATAAGGTGTTCTATTTAAAAAAATACAACTTTATGCTGTCCTATTTTTTTGGCTCACCCTGTAGAGTCCTAAATATTTTTAAAATCTGCGTAAAAATAAACTGTATCAAACAATAAATATAGTTTCTTTGTACATTTCACCGAAAAGGCACAAACTTACTTCATCCAATCGTTGACTCACCCTGTACTTTTGTCTACGATTGTCGCGAGTGAACTACTTTAAGAGGAAAAAGCTGGGATATTTCAAAATAAGACTAAAAGCATTTTTATTAAATTAGGAAACTTAAGAAAAATGTATGCAGGTTCAGTCATTGAAAGGAAATAGAGCTTTAATGTAAAAAAGAAAAATCTTCTAAATAAAGCAGGCTTAAAACTATGTAAACCAGCGGGAATGGCACAATGCATAGGTCTGACCTCTACTTATAAGGATGTCCAAAGTTGTGTCTGGCTCCAATGTGTATAAAACTGACGATGGTACACAGTGGGACCCCTGCTTATAATGTTAGGCATTTGTCTTTTATTTGTAAATAATCTTAGACTGGATTATCCTTCAAAAATACAAAAATATTTATAACCTCTCAAATATTCATAACAATTTTAAGAAATTCCCAATACCTTCGTAAAAATAACACTACGCTTATGTTACGAAAAACCGTATTGTTCATCCTTACTAAAAATACCTGATCAACAAACTGCATGTTTTGTCGCCGACCAATATTTTTAATTTGTCGACATCACCTGCTTTCGGCAAATGTGCCAAATATGCTGATTTAGTTCCATTTCGGACACATCGGTGTAAACAGTGTTGATCTTATCTTGAATTATTTTGAATGGATGCTTTAGTGCAAGAAAATTTTGAACCTGGCCATGTAGAGTAAGTCAAAAATGTTATAAAATGCGTAAAATAAATAATGTCACGGTCTTCAAGTGAATCTAGAAAGTTATTGTTTCTTCTTAAGACTTTTAGGAGAAGATAGACAGCTTATTCCTAATGAATTCCGTTCTACTTCTCTCTATATGCGTTTCGACTATTTCATAGCATCATCAGTGAAGGAACAGCGAAAAAAATTTACGGGCAATAACCACTTATTTAAACTCTCACTTCCGTGATACGTCGATAGGATGTTATGCCTGTGTGAAAAGTTTAAAAATAAATAAAACTTTTTTTATAGTGTATTCAGAATTATTAGAAACCGACTAAAAAGTTCATTCACTTATAACAATGAAACTGCAATAAAACCTTTCAACCATAGCTGTAATGTTATACCGAAATCCGTTCAGGTCCGGAGTAATATTTATTTTTAATTCTAATTTTAATTTTGTTATGTTCGTAGGAAATAAATTAACAGGCTTAAGAGTTGATTTTTATATTAAATTAAATAAAACACGATAATAATACAATATATTATAATATTTGCATATGTATAAATACTTAGTTAATATTAAGTTCTATATTACTAAACTAAATCTATTTCACTATCGCTACTGTCATCTAGATTAATAACTAATTTTTCTGTTGCATTTTTAAGATAGGCATAGGTTTTTTTGTTTTTCTATTTCCTTTACATGTTTTATACAATTTTCCCTGTTAATTTGGGAAATTTTTTTCGCTTCACTATCAATTAAAGCTAATACATTAGAATTAAGTGTAGGTGGAATATTATTACGACGAATTCCTGCTTTAAGTTGGTGCCATAATTGCTCAACGGGGTTGAATATACAGTGGTAAGGTGGTAACCACAATACTGTGTGACGCATACTTTCCACAAGTTCGTCGCAATGATATTGTTTTTTAATAGACAAACTTTTAAGCACTTCCAATCAGGTGCGGATCCAAGGGGGAGGGGGCGATCGCCCCCCCCCCCCCCAAGAGCTTTGAGTTTGGGAAAATGGACCCGATTTTTCCTCTTATACTACAGTTTATTTAAGAACTAGAGAGAGTAATAAATCATTTTTTACCCTTTTTCTCTTCGAAAACTATTTGTGTTCTTTAGACCGGTGTCTTTAGCAAAATCTGTTAGACACATATATTTTTCATAGGAATGGGTTAGAAATTTTATTATCAAAATTACCAGTCTATAATAATGGACTAAAACGTAGCCTTATTCTCTCAAAAAATTCTAAGTTATAATTTAAATACTTACAAAATATCCACTGTCAAAAATACAAAATATCCACTGTCAAAAAATATAAAAAAATAAATTCGTCCATTTTAATATTAAAATTTTTTTGGGGCTATCGGTCATTTTATTATTAATTAAAAACATTTTTAGGGTATTTGACCTTTCGGTTTATTTATTTCTTAAACCATTTGCAGAATTACAATTAAACACTAAAAAGGGATTCAAATGTAATTACTTTTTTTTATGTTGTAATTGATATTAGACCTACTTATTTTTATTTCTATTGTACTGATATCTTAATTTAATTTACTTTATTATATGGAAATACGATAGCCCCAAAAAAATAAGATAAACATGTTAATTCTACACACTTAAGAAAAAGACACAAATACAATAATAAAATAATAAAAAACTTACAGCCAATTAGAATTAAATATATATAAAATTAAAGACTGGGACACACTAAAATAAAAATATATATAAAAAAAAAACATATAAACAACATTAAACAATAAAATACAACAAAAACAAAAATTTAAATAATAAATTGTGTTTACACTAGTAAACATTACATATCTAATTCCTAATCAAAGTCAGTGAAACTATCTTAGCTTAAATTAATTATAATTGATTCCTCTATCTCACCGATCATGAGATCGAGTTCTCACATTTTGTTTTATTCTTTTATTATATGGATTTTTCCCAGTTTTCCGCAGTAACTTTATTCGAAAAAATCTTTCAAAAGTTTAGTTAAATTACTAATTTTGTTAATTGTGTTATTTCTAGAAATTCTACCTTTTACTTGAGAGAGATATTTACTTCTCCAACGGACAGTTTCTGAACGATCTATAGAAACAGATTTTCTATCTGGTTATTCTCAGCAAAAATTAAGTTTTCTGAGCAATTTCCAGAGATCAGTTCTTTTAATTTCAGGTAAATCGCGATCTTCATTGATTTTAGTTAGAATTTTTTAGACAGTTGGGATCTGCTTCTCATAATAAAATGTATATACAATTCCTTTAATTGCAGTTTTCATTTCTTCTTCCAACGCGAGGTTTTTCATCTGCCTGTGATTGAATGTGGCTTGGGAGTACTAACAATTCCAGCCGTTTTTTTCTCCTTCAGTATTTGGTACATAGTAGATTTTCCAACTCCTGTCATGTTGGAACACATCTCAACAGAGATTTTAACATTATTATCTAGATATTGATATCTTAAGGCATCATAAACCTTCATCGTAATAAGTTTTTCGTTGAGGAAAAAATGCCCTGGTTTAACGATTTTGGAATAAATATAGAGGTGAAAGCCATATCTTTTGGGTATCTCACTAATCTCAAATAATGTATAAAAACAAGCGCAAACAAGATAAATCACCAAGAACAAACTGTAAGGTGTACTTTGCTCACTGACAGAAATTAAATTAAACTATCAGAATTTTTATGTTGCAGTAAATTTATAAAATATAATGAAATATAATTAGATTTACGGCAGTTCTCAGTTACCAGCGGCACTGGAGCAGGTACATTGGAGGTTTTGGTAACAGTTTTATTACTCTCTCTAATTCTTGAATAGAGTATAGGAATGTGTATACTTGCGATCGTCGCCCCCCTCCCCTCCCAAGAGCTTTGAGTTCAGGAAAATAGAACCCATTCTGTCTTTTATATTAGGAATGAGTATGCTGCTTGCACTCCCCCCCCCCCCCTTGAAAATTTGTTTTTCGTGCCATACTGTACTTTTGTGATATCACCGCCCCCCCCCCCCAAAGAGAAAGGCTGGATCCGCCCCTGCTTCCAATAACTCTTTTTTTTGTATAGTTTTCATAAAAATATATATCATTATCGTACATATAGTCTTGAATTTTGGCTTTTGGATCGTTTGAAGAAGGTGCTTTGTTTAATTGTCTACTATGGTAACTCGCGATGTTCATAACAATAACACTATTTGGCGGAATATTAGGCAATAATTTAGTTCTAAACCAATCTTCAAATAGCTCCGCTGTTGTGTCGTCATGATAGTCAACACAAGAATTTCTAATATTTTTGGATGAAAGCGACAAAGCATTCGGCACAAATCCTTTTTCAGATCCAGCATGTAAAATTGGTATTCTTTTTCCGCGGTTTGACAGCGCACGTGTCACACACTTACCGCTAGAATCGTTCCATCCACTGGTTGGGGGGGGGGGGGTTATTGGTATCAATCCATGTTTCATCTAAATAAATTATTGGTCTTTTTTGTGTTCTGTAGTCACTGATTTATCTCAAATACTTCCCTCGCCATTCTTGAAGACGCCTGGATTCCATTAGAATTTGTCTTTTATTAATATTTTTGAATTTAAATCCCATTCCTTGGATGTACTTCCACAAATTCATTCTTGAGCACTTAATTTCGGTTTCATCTCTTTCAAGTATTTTCATTAAATTGTCTAAAGTTGGAACATATTGTTCTTCATGCATTTTATAAATTTTTCGTTGTATAATGTCTTCGTCACCATGGTCTAACTTTCTCGAAACTCCAGCATCACTTCTTTTTTGCGTTCTAAAATGGGCTTTGGCGTAATTTTCCACACCGTGGAAAAAGTTTTCCTTGTAAATAAAGCTGTTTTCTCTTAAGGCACAAATTACCCCGCTCCATTAAGGTTAGAAACGCGTTCTTAATAATTTCTTTAGCATCTGTTGATAGATGCACTTTTCGATTTGTTTCACTTTCACAAATCTCACTAGAACTCCAAGGCCGCCACATTTCTAAATAATTATTAGGTTATTTAACAAATGAAATACGAAATCACCACGTATACTATGCCTAAAGACACAATTTAAACTGGCTATTTCGGTTCAGATTCAATTATATTATAGACTAGCGACCCGCCCCGGCTTCGCACGGGTGCAATGCTGATACTAAATACACTACAGAAAAACTGTGACTATTTATTTTATTTTTACAACAATTATTACATCGGCCTCCGACGCGCTATTTATAGGCACGCTGCCGCCGCCCCGGTCGGCCAGTACCGCAGCAAGCGCTACTTCCCGCAATTTTAAATCTGTAATATCTTCGAAAATATTCATTTAAATCTTGTGCTGTAAAGGACCATATAGATCTATATTAAATCAACAATGTATTTAAGCTATTTAATTGGATAAGGATTAATGCTGTATTGGTTAAAATCGCTTCAAAATTTGCCATTATTTGTCGTAAAAAGTAAATGACAAAAAAATGTTATTGTGGGATATCCATGAGAGATAGACATATACCATCGCGGAGTTTTCTGTAGACCTTTTCAATGTGTACAAATAATTAGTACATTATTTTGATAAATCTCGTAGGGTTCAGCCTGCGTTTGCAATGTAAGCGGAAAAAAATATGATAATTAACGACATCACATTAGAAACCTCAAAAATAACAGTATTTCTCCACTATTTAATGGATGTTATTATACATATAAACCTTCCTCTTGAATCACTCTATCTATTGAAAAAAACCGCATCAAAATCCGGTGCGTAGTTTTAAAGATTTAAGCATACAAAGGGACATAGGGACAGAGAAAGCGACTTTGTTTTATACTATGTAGTGATAGTAAATGTAAATAATACCTAGAATTTTACCTGCATTTGCAAATTATTCCGGGCCTGTGCGGCTGTAATAAATTTATATATACCCTATGTTTACCTGACTTTTTAGTCGGTTTCCATTAATTCTGAATACACTATAAATATTTTTACTTTTGTTTATTTTTTCGTTTTATTTTTCTTTACTAAAATGCACGTTTTTTTTCTTACAGAAGTTCATTGTTAAGCCAGAAGCGTACCGCCGCTTCCGCCTCGGCCGCCGATTCCTACAACATGTCTCTGGGCGCCGGGCCTCTGTGGTGGTCCTGATGCCCCTGGGGATCTCAGGGGCAGTCCTGGGGACCAGCCGGCTCCACCACTTCGGCTAACGTTCCGCACTGCAGGAGCGGGCAGTCCCCGTTCAGCGGCCCAGCCATGGGACGCCGTGCTGCGTGGTCGCGTGCTCTACGTCGCACCGCCGCCCCATCTGGCAGAGGGCAGTAGGGAAGCATTCGTGGCTCTGCTCGAAGCTGCCGAGGATCAATTGAAATGTCAACATGTTATTGTGGTAAGTATACAGAGTGGTTTGCACGTCGTAATAGAAAGAGAACTGTATCATTTATCGATATACTAGACGTTTTGAACTTGATAACTTTTAAGAAGAGGAAAAGTAGAGAGTAGGCCTCTTTAAGACTTTCAAAATTTTGTTGTAGCATCTTTGTAGGTAACTTGAACGAAAGTAAACACTTGCAAGTCTATTCCAACGATCTTTTTTAAAGGAAAAAAGGAATTGTTGTGTGTATATATATATATATATATATATATATATATATATATATATATATATATATATATATATATATTACATAGAAAAATTTAAAAAAGACACCAAAAAAAAATTAAACCAATTATTTAAAAAGCGTGAGATCTGTAAGGAAACAAACAACGACAGATCCAAATGAATCGAAAATATATCTGATACCCCGATACCGTCCAAAGTTTTATCATATGGTCCAAATTTCTCATTAGATGTTACAAAAGAAAAAGATATCCCAATAACCGAATATATAGCCTCAATTGAGTCTGTTATTAGCAATGAGTCAAATGACAAGAAGGACACAATTAGAGCTGAAGTAACTAATGTTTTAACTAATCATAAAATCAAAATAAGACACTAAACAATAAAAAATAACAGCCTCCAAAAAAATTTAAAAAAGAAATTAAATCGAACAAAAAAATTTATCAAAGACAATCCTCAAATCATTGTTCTAAGGCCTGATAAAAGCAATAAAACAGTAGTTATGAACAAGGCAGATTACGAGACAAAAATGAACAACTTACTAAAGGACGAAAATACATATAAAAATATTAAGAGTGATCCAACGAACTTATTTCAAAAGAAAAATAATACCTTCATAAAAAAATTGTTCAATGTAAAAGAACTAACTGAAAAAAATGCAAAAAGGCTAACCATTCACAATGCTATTCCACCAAAAATATACGGCCTACCAAAATTACATAAACAAAATATACCACTAAGACCTATTGTTTCTTGTATACAGTCGCCATTCTATAGTTCATCAAAATTCTTATCAGATTGCATTTCAATCAAATATTACAGGCAAAAACGATTTTTTTATTAAAGATGCATTCGCCTTTAAAAAATTTATTGATACAATAAACCTACCTGAAAATTACAGACTCATTTCGCTAGATGTTATATCTTTGTATACAAACATACCAAATCAACTTGTCCACACTATTTTAGCAGAAAAATGGGAAATTTTAAAAAAACATACATCGCTATCAAAAAATAATTTTATGGATTCTAAATACAAATTACTTTCAGTACGAAAATACCTTTTACAAACAACTCGATGGATGTGCTATGGGATCACCAATTTCATCTACCATTGCTCAGTTAGTAATGGAATATTTAGAGGAAAAAGTTTTAGAAAAATTAAATTTTAATATAATATTTTTCAAACGTTTTGTCGATGATTGCATAGCAGCCATACCACAAAATAAAATAAATGAAATTCTCCAAGAGTTTAACAGTTTCATCGAAAAATTACAGTTCACATCCGAAACAGAGAATAATAATAAAATAAATTTTCTAGATATGACACATACGCAGAAAAAATAAAATTTTAACTGAATGGTACACCAAACCAACTTGGTCGGGTAGATATCTAAACTATTTCTCTAATCATTCAAAAACTCAAAAAAATAGCGTTATAATCGGTCTATCTGATCGTGCTATCTTCCTAACGTCTCCAGAATTCCGACCAAAAATACTGCAAAAAGTAAAAAAGACACTAACAAATAATAATTTCAATGAAACGACTATCACCAAAATAATTGATAAACGAACATATAAGTTTTATAATAACGTAAAAACATAGAACATAAACAGCAAAAATATGTAGCATTACCTTACACTAGTGAGCTGTCAGAAAAAATAAAATACATTTTAAAGAAGCATGATATTATCGTATGCCACAGATCACATAATAAATTAAATATATTGTTCACAAATTTAAAAAGTAAAACTCCTCTCATGAATAAATCCAATGTAATATATTCGATCGATCCCTTGTAAAAATTGTCTCAAAAAATATATAGGCATGACGAGCCAATTGCTGAAGAACAGATTAAATGGCCATAAATATACGAAAAATGCCTCAACAGGGTTAAACAAACACACACAGGACGAAAAACATACTTTTGATTATAACAGTACCATAATAAAAAACAAAGATATGAATTACCAAAAATTACAGATAAAGGAAATGATTGAAATTAAAAAAGATAAAAAACACTGTTAACGACAAAACAGATATGGGAAATTTGAGCCACATTTACACAAGCCTAAGTTAAACAAAAATATTAAGTATTCGATCCTGTCAAATAAGAATCAAAAATTGAATATCCTCTTAAACATAAAACTAAACATATACCTTATTTGTTTTTTTTTATGCATTGTAAAATATAAAAAATATAAAAAAATAAAACACAGTCGCATTCCATGTATCCTCAGTAGACGATGTAAAGTTTGAATTTTATTTAGTACCAGAGTAGCAAAATGTCCAGGTGTGTACCGGTAAAATTAAATATTTTTAAAAAAAATTTTAAAAATTTAAATACTGTTTTTAAGTGTCTTGTTTGTTTTTTGAAATTGTAGATATGTTTTTTATGTGGTGTATTTTAATTATATAAAAATATTTTTAGGAGGAAAAAATTTTGAAAATGCCTTGAATAAAGGTCGAAAAGTCAATTGTTTTGTGTTTTTATTAAATATAGAACCTAAACCCAAGAAAAGACAAAATAAAGGAAAAATTATATATATATATATATATATATATATATATATATATATATATATATATATATATATATATATATATATATATATACGTAAAATTGTTCTTGGGATTAAGGATCATACAATGTTAAAACATCTTTATTATCTCATTAAAATATGTTTGCAAAACGTTTTGACCATTTTATGGTCTTCATCACTTATCTGCAACAATACAACATCGGTTTTTTTTCCCAATCTTTTCGTTACATTCATTGTTTATTATTATATGCAAAATGAACTACATAGTCAATGATAAAAAACAGATAAAAATTTTTTTCGGCTCCATTTTTTCGTCATAAATTTTCTCAAAAGTACATTTAGATACATCGACACTATAAAATTTTTCTTTTAAAAACACGATACAATATTAAAAATAAGTGTATAATTTAGTTGAATTAAAATTAACATTTTAAAATACCATTGACTAAATGTTTATCTTCTATATCGTTATCTTCATTTCACATCCAGTGTATGTATTATTTTTTTAAATGTTTTTAGTAATTTTTTATTAATTATAAATAATAAGATGGGGTTTAAAGCTAATTTGTTGGATTTGTTACTAAAATATTAATTAAGGAGGACATTGTGGTAGATTTTACTTAAGCCATTTATATCCGTTTTGTCATTTATAAAGTTCAAGTTTTTCTTTATGTAAATCATTTCTAAAATTTCACGTTTACGTTGGTTTGGTTCGATTTTAAGTATCTTTGTTTCTTGAAAATTAAATTTATGTGGGCATGCCGATTCGTGGTTACTGTTTAAAAAGGGCTGCTTAGAACCCTGCTTCGTAGACGGGGAGGACATACACAGGTTTTTTCCATAGGTTATTGTAAAAGTTTTTCTTTAGTTATATATAGTATAATGCGCCTCTGCACTACTTTATTACTTTACATTTATACTATTTCACTTTACTTTTATTCCATTAAATCTACGATAGAGAAAGAGAGAGATTTTACTAATACAGGATTGCACAAACCGTGCCTTTGTTTCCAGAGATTGAGATTTACAACGAGCGTTTTCTTTTTCAAGTTGAAAGAGCGAGATATTTCTTTTCTTTTTTATTCGAGCTGAGAGAGTTCTTATTACAAGAGCTGAGTACTTTCTGGCCCTTTTTAGATGATGAGAAGATATCTCTTTTTAATTCGTATTCACATCCTTTTCTATCTTAAAAGCACCCGATGGCTGATAAACTGCCAATCACAATTTATCCTGACGATGCCGAACTTCGATCATACCCTAAATTTAAACAACAATAGATTTGTTTGAAGGCTGTTTATGGTCGGTGGGGGAGACGCTTTTTTGATGTTAGACAGACATAAACATATTTACTTATCTTGTCTTTCAGTTCAATTGCTTGTCGTGACTTTTTTCGGTGTTTTTTAGTGTTTGAAATTACTATAAATGCGAAGTTTACAATTAATATTAACAAAAAGAGGATTTAAAAACATATTTTTATCGGTAAATATTGTTAGATATTGTTTACATATTGAAATAACAATAATAAAAATTTAGGCAACCATATATTCATACTTTGTTTTCAGAATTGACATACCTAGGGGTATGTTCGAAGGACGTACCGATGATACACGTTTAAATAATGCAATTAGAAAAGGATAGCATAAAATCGGTATGTCTGTACCAAGAAATTAAATATCTACTGTTTATCAACACTTTTTGAAATATAAATAAAAATATTATTACGTTATTCAGCGTTCAAACCTTCGAACATACCCCTGTAGAAGTAGCATAACGTCAGAACTAGGGCCCGGTTGTTTGAACGCTGAATAACGTAATAATATTTTTATTTATATTTCAAAAAGTGTTGATAAACAGTAGATATTTAATTTCTTGGTACAGACATGCCGATTTTATGCTATCCTTTTCTAATTGCATTATTTAAACGAGTATCATCGGTACGTCCTTCGAACATACCCCTGGGTACGTCAATTCTGAAAACAAAATATGAATATATGGTTGCCTAAATTTTTATTATTATTATTTTCAATATGTAAACAATCTAACAATATTTACCGATAAAAATAAGTTTTTAAATCCTCTTTTTGTTAATATTAATTGTAAACTACGCATTTATAGTAATTTCTAACACTTAAAAACACCGAAAAAACTCACGACAAGCAATTAAACTGAAAGACAAGATAAGTAAATATGTTTATGTCTGTCAAACATCAAAAAAGCGTCTCCCCCACCGACCATAAATAGCCTTCAGACAAATCTATTGTTGTTTATATCTAGAGTATGATCGAAGGTTCAAACAACCGGGCCCTAGTTCTGACGTTATGCTACTTCTACAGGGGTATGTTCGAAGATGCCGAAAGTATCGGTTTATCTCTCGGTTTAATTCCACCGGTGTTACGCCTTTCCTGCGGCACGGATCAAATAGATCTAGTAAATCTTGGAAGCAATAAAAAATTAAAATATGATATTTCAACTTATTTAAAGGAATAAGCAACTTTTAAAAAGGTTTTAGAATAACATTTTCTTGTGAATGTTATAGAGAGTTTTGGCATGACCAGATTTATTTATTAGATTTAATTAGTGGAATTATCTACTGACCCCGTTGTAAACGTTTTCACAACAGTTTTGTTTTTTTTGTCATATCGATGTCCATTTGTCGGTTTTGTAAATATTACGAAAATTGTCCTATGTAGACTCCAGGGTATTCATTCCATGGGACTTCGTATATACTGTGTGTGTTGTTTTATTTTTGTGAATTTTGTTCTTTAGTGAACTGAAAATCTGTTTTAAGGAGATTATAGCCTTGGTAACACACGGACGTATTTTGCTTTTGAAAGAGCTTCTGTCGTTGTTCCGACAAACCTTGTATGTATGGCAATGGTTCATGTTTTTATTATTATTTAACTTTTGCCCACATGACTTAAAAATCGAATTAATGAGATTTATTGGGTAGCTGTTTTAAATTAAAATATCTTTGGCCTTTTTAATGCTGCCTCTCTATATATATTGTGTCACTCAGCTTCATTGTTCTGTCAGCTAGGCCAATGATAACCGATTTTTTTTGGGACATGGATTTTTTGAATGGTAATTTAAGTATCTACGAGACCATGTTTTTTTGGTGTACCATTGCGTTTTTATTGTATTTTGAATATGATGTAGTGTCACATCAAGAAAATTTATTATATTGTTGTTCTCCATTTCAGTAGTAAAATTAAGTTTTGGATGGTAAGCATTAAAAGAATTAAGAATCTCGTCATATTTAGTTTTTGGGACAGCTGGGTATTACATCATCTTCCAACACCATTTGGGCAATTACACTTATATGAAAAAGATCCTCTTGTTTTCTTCCACCATATCCTTCAGTTTTTTTACCTCATCTTGTATTGATGTTTCTTAGTTTTTTCTCTTTGCTTTGGGATTTTATTTTTTCCTTCTTAATTTATTTGACAACGGCGAACTGATTTTTAAATCTAATATTATTTTTTAGGTATTTTCCGCTGACCGTCCGGACCGTGCCAACCTGGTCCGCACATTCATGTTCCTCGGCTTCGCCGTGCTCAGCCCGACCTCTCCCCTCGTGCCGCCTCAGCTCGCCGCGGGCAACGTGTGCATGCTATACCATATCGAGGAGTAATCAACCCCCAGCGAAGCCTCGGATCTCCCACTTTGATTACTAATATAGTGTAGAAGGTATAGACTAGTAAATATTCTAAGATTAGGTAGGGTAGGAATTTTGCAGGGGTACTAAAATGAGTGTTTCACCTCCTATTTAAATTTTAAGCGAACAAATTTTCGAAGATAACTTTATCAACATACCCGTCATAAAATCAAGTGCTCAACATACCCATGTTAACTTTGATGATATTTGTTTTTAATAGGATTAGTTAGTGCATACTAAGAGCGTTTGTGACTCTGTCTTTTACATGTAGTTAATAAGAGGTAGATATGCTTTTAGCATGCAGTGATTTTACTAGTAAAGAAGACTCATTTTGGTGCTCTCAATGTTTTCCAAATTGGTATGATGGCAGTTTTACGATGTCATAGTTGAAGTTTTGAAACTACATAATTTTCATAAATTAATTAAATAGGCATAAAAATGTATTCAGTCATACCAATTTTTATTTCACACACGTGTGTCCGGACATTTTTCTCACTTTTAACAACTTTTTGATGACACGCGTTGTTATTACCCACTGCTTCGTATTTTGTAAGTTAGTTATTTAATATGTAAGATATATTTTTCAGGCTGTATGAAGAAGGTTCATTTTTTTTCAGTTTTTACACACATTTATTGTTTATATAAACTTTGATTTTTTATTAAGTATTAAAATATGTAAAATATTACTCAAATTTTTAAACACTTTCCATTTAAGAACATCACTTAATAGACATTTTGATAGCCTCTAGATAAGTCCAATAGTTTTTAAGATAGGTAGGAGAAAAGTAGTCAAAGATGGGAGTAAAACATACATTATTACCATCCACGTGCGGAATATTTATCCCCATTATGCCCCTAATTAATAATAAAACCAAAAAAAATTAAAAAATATTTAAAAAATAAAAAAAAATGTTTTATGCCGTTTAAACAATAAATAATGGTTGAAATTTATGAATTTTTATTAATTTTATAATTTTTGTGATTTCAAATAAATGCATTTTAATTTTTTTTTTGTGCTGTCTTGTACCATTATTTTTTGTTTTTATTTTGTTTTAGTTTAGTGTTCAATTAGTGTAGTAAGTATATTCTGTGCGTTTAAATATTCATTCCGCCTTTATTGTATTATTGGTTAAGTAATATTTTATTGTAATAATTGGTTACTTCAAATATACTATTTAGTTAAGTATAAAATTGGCTTTATTTATTTATTTCGTTGATTATTGATCTGGACTAAAATTTTTTCTTCCTTTACTAAGTAAAATTGGCTGATCTTTCGGTATTCGTTAGGCCTTTCCTATCCGGAATTTACACTCCCTTTCCTGGCGACCCACAGTTGAGAAAAGTGGGCAAAAGTCTGCAAATTTTAAATTATCTAGATATTTTTTTTTTTAATTACTCACGATAATTTATTCTAACGGTACACCTGCGACAATACCCTTATAAACCCTAAACCTGTAGATCCATAAAGCCCAAACCCATAAATCTCCTTCCAGCAAAACCCAATCCCGTGAACTCGTATCCACAAACTCCAAACCTATGACCACCATACCTATTTAGCCTAAGCCCACAAACAAAGATTATTCATAATAACGAATCCTCTTTGCCACAAGCCCGATAAAAAAGCAAATTCGGGCACTCGCAGTCCATAGGTTTAGAGCTCATGGCTTAGGGTATTGTCGCAGGTGTATCGTTAGAGTACGTTGTTAAAGATTATTCACAATAACATGAATCCTCTTTGACGTTGTCCTAAGTAATTAAAAAAAAAATCATCTAGATCCTTTAAAAATTTGTATTTGATGCAGACTCTTGTTCATTTTCCACATTGATTTTTTTTCTGGAGAAAAGATGCTTATAGATATTTTTGCAATGAAACAGGATCGCTGTAGACACGACTTTTTAAATAAAAAGTCCATGGTCCGTGTAACAGACACATCTTTATGAAAATAAACTTATTATCTAATTAATTTCGATATAGTTCATACGAATATTTTTGAGGACGCATGGGTATTTTCTTACTGGACCAACTGTATAAAACTAGGAACTTTTTTAGAACAGCTTTCTCTCTGTTTACTATAGGGCTATTCTTTTGGGTCATTATCACTTTCAGTTCTATCACTAGCTGTATTCTTTTTAATAAATTATCACTGAACAAAGTGAAACTGATAACTTTATGTTCTTTTGAATATGCATTTACTTGTCATTGGGTCGAAGTGATCATGATTACTTCAAGTGACAGAACTGAAAGTGATAATTACTCAAAAGAATATACCTACTAGAAGTAATCATGATCACTTCGACCCTATGACAAGTAAATGCATTTTCAAAATAACATGAAGTTATCAGTTAATACCATAGATAAAAATATTTGTTAATACCCTCTTTCGTTACACACCAATCCAACGTTGTCGGTTCGTTTGGAAAATTCTTAGGGTGAGTCCAGACGACTAGAAAAGTCTGAGCGTAAGCGTATTACGCCCTTTTAAGTTAAAAATGTATCGTCCACACGATTCCGAGATCATAAGGGGCGTGGTTTTTTGTCTTAACCTAACTTTTATCACAATTTTTGGATATATTTTATCTAAAAATTAAAATGAAGCATAATAAAACATTTGCAGCAGTGTTATAATATAGAAGAAAAAAGTTCCAAAATGTAAGAAGATTATTGATATATATTTATTAAAAAAAAAAAGAGCAAAAAAGTCTTCGCTACTAGGTCCGGTCTATATTTGAGGAAAACACTAGGAGAAAGACTTGGACATACTAATAATTTAATTCAAGAAATGCGAGAAAATGATCCTGTTTCTTAAAAAAATATTTTCATGTTACTATCGACGAATTTGAAGAGCTCTTCGCTCGTGTTGCTCTATTAGAGCCGTTTTACACACACAAGAATTATTGCCAAAATTTATCTGATAATTATGTTGAAAATTTTCATAAAACTAATTTGCTGTTTTACACATCAAAGAATTATTGTCAAAATTTTGGTAAAAATTTTCGGCATAAAAATATAGAACGTGTTCTATATTTTTATGACTAAAATGCAGAAAGTGCGCGAAAATCGACGCAGAATAAAATATGTGAATTGACAACCTGCGTTTAGTAATCAACCTAATCTCAATGTTTACTCATTGTTTCTTGCACAAAATATCTCTTATTTTGTGGTTTTTTGATTATATATGTTTGGAAACTTTCATATTTATGACATTTTAAGGTTATTCCCATATTATTTAACTGCTTGAACGTCACATGTTATGAAAATGCGCATGAGCACTGACAAAATTACCACCAAAATTATATTTAGAATTCTTGTACGTATCAAACAGAGTGATATTTTATTGTAAAAATTATCTCCAAAGAATTTTCGGCAAAAATTTGCTGAAAATTTTGGTTATAATTTTCGGAATAATTCTTGTGTGTGTAAAACGGCTCTTAATGATGACACTCGCTGAATATTCGAATTTTATGCTTCGACTGCAAATATTTTGAAAAACTCACTGCCTTAACATACCACACACAATATTCAGACAAAATGTCAGAATATTTACTGATAAGTCAAGAATATTGTCAGGAAGTCTCATTTTTTGATTTGGTAACTCTAGCTAAGCGTATGTCTGTGGATTAGTGTCTCGATATCAGAGACTGTCGTTGAAGAGAAATTGTATATAAAGGTCTTTATTCCATAAGATTTAATTTATATAACAAACAACTGTATTGTTGCAATTGTTATATATTTAATAAAAAAATGAAGAAGAAATGTTTTTTTTGAGGTCGAAGCACTAATAATCTTCGGTAACAAGCATAAATTAAAACAATTTAACATAGTTCATAAATATCCATTATCTTAAAACTCGCAAAATAAAAAAATATAAATAAAATAACAAACTTTTGAAAAAAAACATGGGTTATGTTCATACAGATCATTTTGCGTAATGACCTTGAAAAAGGCAGATTTAGGCGGGAAATCTTCGGTCTTTGTCTTTTTTTAAATTTAATAAATAACAATGTTTGATATTTGACATATGTTTTATTACGCTACGTTTACGCTCACATTTTTCTTGCAATCTGAATTCACTCTTAGCTTACAGGTCACGTGACTAAATTAACCAATTGAACTCCGATTGGATCGCGACGAGCAGCTGACATTTGACATTCGCGCCATAAAAAGGGAGCGAAAACATATGAGTCCTTTTACACAAACGGCTGTTTGGCCGTCATTTTTTAGCACAATGTTTCCATTTTAACTTCTAAGAAACATTCCACCAAATATTGATGTAGTTTTGTGCCCTTTTTCTGATCTATTCAGCAGTAGCCTCAAGGTAAAATATTTCATTCTTTAACTGCTTAACTATCAATGCTATCTAACGGAAATTACCAATTATTTTAGAAAAATTTAGGTCAAGTTTTTATTTTTGTAGATCGTGTTACGTAAAAAATTAACCTGTACTTATTATATCACTGGTAACATTCATTAAATTGTATATAGGAACAATCTTTACTGCCTAGAAGCTTAGTTCAACCATCAATTTTTTTTCCTGATCCAATATTTTCTTGACCCTAATGCTAAAATTGTATTGAGGTACACTTTAAAGTAACTTTATGTTTTTAAGTGGCTTTTTTGGAAAAGCCCTTGCCAGTCCTCAAAATTTATAACCCTATACTAGTTCTTTTACGATTTTTTTTTTTTTTTTTTAATTAAAGTATTTGTTGAAAAATGAACCCTAACCTAAACTAGAGCAAAATGCATGCTATAATGATGGGTAAATTTATGCTAATAAAATACTGACATGCTAAACTATATCACTAAAATTTACTAAATATCTTTTTCCATGAAAATTTGATAATTCCACAATGATATCTGAATAAAAATGTGAGAGTAATAATATTTGAATCAATCAAATATTTTTTGGCCACTCTGTATATTTTTCACGTGCTAAAAACGACATATTTTCTTAGGTAATATGTGATAAGTAGTTTTGTGTGGATCCAATTAATTATTGCCTCCTATTTTTTAGGTGTC
This sequence comes from Diaprepes abbreviatus, assembly GCA_034092305.1. Lineage (NCBI taxonomy): Eukaryota > Metazoa > Arthropoda > Insecta > Coleoptera > Curculionidae > Diaprepes > Diaprepes abbreviatus. Next base: position 3,615,365 of record JASJET010000211.1, on the reverse strand, counting down.
CAAAAAGAATATGAAATTTTTCTTCGTCGGTATCACTTCGTTTTTACCGACGAACAAAATCAATTTAATTCTTAATAAAACGGCTGAAATGTTCTCGAGAAAGTTTCACTTAAATACGTTCTTTTCCAAAGTTAATAAATGCGACACCCATTTTGCCAATAGCTTTCTCGTACCCAAAATGTTGGTCAAGATCTCCTGTACTGAACCGTGTGAAATGCCTATGGCTTTAGTTAATTCATCCTCAGTTAATAGGCGGTCGTCGATTACCATGTTCTGTACTTGGTCAACGGTTTTTCATCTGCCATACTGGTGCGCCAAGTTTAAGATCAGCTACCCATCTATTTACTGTTATTTATGGAGAAGCATTCTCTCGGTTTCGGATATATCTCTGGAAGAGGCTTTGTGGAGATTAGGAAAGACACGGTTAAATACCAGGAAGTGGTTTGATGCAAGGGGACTGCTTCCGAATGGACATAAAACCAAGGAAGCAAGTGGTATTTTCCTTATGTGATTCGGGAGACCGGTGCTGTGTGATGAGTTCTGGAAGTTCAGATTGTGTTTGCTTTGAAATGTCTGGCGCTGTGTGTTGGCATGTTGGTTCTGAGAGCTTCATATTTTGTGCTGTTCCATTCGGTGATGTTATTTATTTGTTTTTTTTTTTTTTTAATAAGCACTTAACAGATTTAGAAAATCCAATTACAAAGTACTTTCAGTAGTAATTTTTAAAATTGTATGATAAAAAATGTATTAATCTTTTATAAGAGTCTATGTAAAGTTACTTTAAAAGCACTAAGACTGTTCATAAACAAATCACATTCAGACTGCACTGTATTATATAAGCTACAAGTTCTATTTCGGGGTGAATTAAGGGCAATATTGGAGTTTACGTGGGGCAAATAAATTTGCATGTCTCGTACTATATACTATACTTTGGCACGTTAATGTTTAATGTCTCCAATATCTCCCTATTTTCAGTAAAACCCCTTAATACTTTAAATAAATATAGCAAATCAGCAATTTTTCTTCTTTTTCCTAATGTGTTCATATTACATTTTTCTCACAAGAATTCCTTCGAAAAGTTAAAGTTATATATGCCTGATTCCTTAAAATACATATATCTTAACACTTTGTTTTGTACTTTTTCAATGCTATATTTATGGCACCTATAATATGGATTCCATACCTGATTACCATACTCTAAAATGCTGCAAACAAATGTCTCTAACAATACCCTTATACACTGATAGCTGTTGAAGTCTCTAGCGCTTCTAACAATAAAGCCATAAGTGTGAGACGCCCTCTTACAAATAGATTCTATATGTGCTTTAAATGTCAACTGCTCGTTAAAAGTGATCCCCAAATCCTTAATCTCGCTGTCTCTGTTTAGTGTTGTGTTTCACATGTTGTACACATAATAGATTTCTTTTTTTTAGTATATGATAGTACTGAACATTTGTTTATGTTAAAATGAAGCTTATTTTTTATTGAACAATTAACTAATATTACAAACAAGCTTCCAAATAGATAAAAAAAAATACTAAACCATAAACAAACAAATCCAAACTATCCGTTAAACTACAGTAAGCTCACATTTAAGACTCCATGTAGAACAGTGAGAAGTAAAAATTTGCACTATAGATATCGCTTTAAAAAATTTTTGAAACTATTTAAGGACTTGTTAAAAATGTCCAGATCAACGTGATTACGGGATAACTTATTAGCTAAAATGCACATTCTATTTAGTGGTGCATAGGTGGAATAGTTGGTTCTATGAACATCCACAGAGAACACTTCAACCCATCGACTACTTCTCTGAGGCATATTGAAACCAATATGCATTAGTAGTTCTGGAGAATTTATTATACTATTAACGATTTTAAGTAGATAAAGTAAGTCAATGTATTCCCTGCGATGTTCAAGAGGTTTCAAATTTAATTGGAGTAGTAAAGTTAGATAAGTCTTTATAGATAGATAAGTCTTTATTTATTCCAATAAGTATTACTTACAAAAAAAAACCCATAAGGGCATGGAACAATGTCAAAAAAATATCATTACTGTAATAAACATCACAATAAAAATTATAATTCATTCTTAGGTGTAGATAAAATAAATGAAAAAGAAAAAACCTCAAGAATAATCATACAGGTTTAAATATCTTTCTTGAATAATTCTATCAAGTTAGTATAGTAAAAATAAAACAATTAAAACTTAAGATATTATAAATGAGACAAAAATTAAATAACAAGTACACTTACATACATTTAAAATTTAATAATACAGCCAATAACTAAAATTCTAATTCGAGACAATACTGCCTTTATCACACTCATAAAACTCTTCCAATGTATAGAAGGCTTTTTTACATAAAAAGATTTTCAGGACACACTTTAATCTATTTCTAGGTAGTAATTTACATTTTCAGGCAAAGAATTAAAAACTTTTATTATAGAAAACTCGACATTTTTCTGCAAAAAACTAAAGTTATATTTATCAGAAACCAGATTTGTTTTATTTCTAGTAATGTAGTTATGCTTAATAGATGCACCCTCAAAAAGATCCCTGTTATCAACAATAAACATCACCGAGTCCAAAATGTACATACCTATAACCGTCAAAATATTGTTACTAATAAACACTGTCCTGCAACTGTCTTGTTGTTTCATTGCAAAAATACATCGTAAACATCTTTTTTGCAGAATCAAAATTCTATTAACATCACAGGAATTGCCCCAAAACATCAAACCATATCTGAGTCTGGACTGTACAAATGCATGGTAAGCTGACAGAGCTGCATCGATTCCAACTCTCTCTGAAATAATTCTTAATGCGAAACAATACTGAGATATTCTAGTGGCAACTCTCTCGATGTGCGCCCCCCAGTCCAACCTTCTATCAACGTTTAGTCCCAAAACAACAGCGCTCTCAACTGATGTTATTGTTGTATCCTCAAACGTTACTGTAAATTGATTATTCAATCTGTTACCAAACATAATGCACTGTGTCTTGGAAACATTTAGCGACAGGCTGTTGGACCGAAAGTACCCATCGAGAGTGTCCATCACAGATTGAACCTTCATCGATAGCAACTCCGCAGTGCTTTCACTGAATATAAGCGACGTATCATCAGCATATAGTACAGTCTGCTCTCCAGAGATTTCGGGTAAATCATTTGTGTAAAGAATATACAAAAGAGGTCCAAGTATTGATCCTTGAGGGACGCCCCTCTTCATTTTAATCCTCTGAGACACTATAGCCCTACCATGGAGATCAGACTCCACAACACACTGAGTCCTGTCCGTCAAATACGATCTTACCAATTGCAGCGCGTTACCCCTTATACCATACATTTCTAGTTTTAATAATAATGTTTTATGATCCACAGCATCAAAGGCTTTAGAGAGATCTAGGCACATGGCCAATGTTTGCTTTTTTTTATTTAGAGAATCTATAATTTGTATAAGTGTTTGGTACAAAGCTCTGACTGTGGATTTCCCTTTTCTAAAGCCATTTTGTTTATCTGATATTACAGAGAACTTATCCAGAAATGTTACAATTCTCTGAAATAAAATTTTTTCAAAAATCTTGCTTATATTAGGCAATAGCGAGATTGGTCTATAATTCTTTTCTTCAGATTTCTCCCCCTTCTTATAGATTGCTCTAATATGGGCATTCTTCAGTTTACCCGGAAAAATACCTGTAGTAAAACACATATTTACAATAAAAGATAAAGGCTCAGAAATAAAGTCACCTACATCTTTTAAAATAGAATAGGTATCTGATCATCTCCAACCGAAATGAGGGTGGTTGATATTTTCTTTAGGAACACCTAATTTATAAGCTACGAATCTTAAAAAGCGCTTCTGCACCCTTTCTAGCTCCAATTAGTGTACATTATAGAAAGGTGACTATATTGGTGAGGCATACTCTAATATAGAACGCACAACACTGCAATAAACATTTCTAAGACAAATAATATCGTTGAAGTCAGATAGATTTCGTGTAACAAACCCCACGAATTTCATTCCCTTATTAGTGATATTATGTATATGCTCTTTAAAAGTTAACTGACTATCCAATATTACACCAACATCAGATATAGAATCGGTCATTTTCACAGACACACCGTTAATCTTATAATCGTAATCAATTTAAGTCTTCTTTCTACAGAACCGCAGTGTCTTGCACTTTCCAATGTTAATTTACAATGTGTACACCATACACTAAATGCATCTAAATCGGACTGCAAATCAATGCAATCCTGCAAAGATCTAATGCACTTAAAAAAATTTAAATCATCAGCGAAAAGCAGTGCCGTTCCATGCGAAAAAACTTAACAAAATCATTCAAAACAAGTTGAACAGAAGAGGGGCCAAATGCGCACCCTGAGGAACCCCAGATTGTACCCTAATTTCACGCGACAAGTAGTTCTTATATCGTACAATCGTAAGATAGCTTCGCATCCACGAAAGAAGCGGATCTTGAATACCAATAGAGTTCAGTTTAGTTAAAAGACAAGTATGATTCACTGTATCAAACGCCTTAGAAATATCAGTATATATAGTATCAACCTGGCAACGATCCTCTAAAGCACATAGCAAAAAGTCAACATAAATCAAAAGACTTGTAACTGTGGACTTCCCCTTACAGAAACCATGTTGTTCCAGAACTATATAATTGCCAAAAAACAGTGGTTAATTCATCAGTTAAAAGAGAATCGAATATTTTTGGAAGTATGGAACATTTAGAAATTGGCCTATAATTTTCTATATGCGCTCTATTTGAATTCTTATATATAACGAACGTAAGAAAAAGTAGCGGACCGAGGTTGGAACCTTGAGGAATCCCTGATGATGGTACAAAAGAGCGAGAGGTATGAACTCTAAGAACAACACATTGCTCTCTATTAATTAAATAAGACGACATATCCGTAACAAATTTGGATGGAACCCATATTGCAATTCCAACTTCTGCAAAAGTATAGAATGCAACACCACATCGAAGGCCTTGGCAAAGTCAGTGTAGATAACATCCACCTGACCATGTTTATCCAAGGCTCCCGACAAGATGTTCACCCACGCATAACCTTCTCCTCATGAACGCATGCAGATCTGATGAAATTAAAGGCGAGACCGAGCTCTATATTGATTTAAGCAAGATTTTCTCAAATATTTTTGCCATTGCAGAAAGCACGGCAACTGGTCTGTAGTTTTTTTATATCAGTTCTCCAGCCCTTCTTAAACACAGGACAAATTTTAACTTTTTTCCACTGAGTAGGAAAAATATTGGTTTTTAGGCTTATATTAGATATTGTTTTTAGCGGGAATCTAAATCAGCTCGTCATTCAGAGAAACATTGGCAGGATACACCCCGCCAAAGTATTCAGCGAAGGTGTCGCATACCTCTTTACCAGTGCTACATTGCCTTCCATCAAAGGACATCCTGCTTGGTATATGTTTTGTTTCTTTTTTTATTATTAATGTAATTCCAAAAAGACTTGACATTATTACGTATATTTTGTTGAACTTTATTTATATAATTTTTATGTGCCCATGTTGTACTTTGTTTAATTTTTCTTCTAAGACGTGACAAGTTTAGTTCTATTTCTTTTTTAGTTTATATCTTAGTCTATCCTTTCTTTTTAGGTCATTTATTATTGTTTTATTATATATTTCACTAAAAAATAATTCAACTGCTTTAGTAATATCCACAGAATTTTCCAGAAAAGATCAGTTCACATTAAGGAACATGCCGTACAGCAATCCAAAGTCAGCCCTTCTAAAGTTGTAGGTACTCATCATACTTCGTTTAAGTTCAGATTCCCTCACATAAACAAGCTCAATTTTACTTTCTAAGGTCGAATGATTGCTGTCCTCGGGCACAAAGCTTTCGAAACCGTTCAGTGTATCTTATTATAAAATCCAATATACAGTGCCTTCATTTCAAAACGAACCATCCTTAATAACTTTGTTAAATAGAAAAATTTAAAAAAAAGAAAAAACACGTCAATTTAGATATACAGGGGGAAGTTTAATTTTGCATTTGTTAAAAGTCTGTCAATCACCTCCTCACCTCCAGCTAACCTCACTTTGATATGTCAAATGGGAACCCCCACCTTGTGACACATCATTGTAAGCAGCATAAAATTGTCTATCCAACCGTATAAAAAAAATTAAATCGGTTGACGTACAAGCGAACAGTGTGCAAAAATGTCTTGTAATAATGCATAATATATCGGCCTCGAACTTTAGTATGTCAAATGATTACCCTATAGTGTGATACATCATTTTAAAGGGCATACTATCTCCTATTTAGCCAATAAAAAAAAACAAAATCTGTTGATGTACAAGCGAATAGTAAGAAAAGATGTGTGGTAATAATAGACACCTTATCACATTAAACTTTATTATGTCAAATGGCTACTTCATAGAGTAAAATATTATTTTAAATTTAAAATAAATATTTTTTTAAAATAATAAACAGTTAAAATATTTGCGAGAAAAAAACTAAGCCTGTTTTAAAATTCATCGCAAAATTCATTGCAGTCTAATCAATCTAGTGTATTTATTTCAATGATATTTTTTGCGGTACCTGATAGGTACAAGAAATCACTGCAATAAATAAAATTTTTAAGATCTTTAAACAGCAGTTGTTTATTATTGTTAAAATTGTCATTGTGACGCCTAGTTGAAACGTGAATATAAATGGTGTATACGCTAGCCGAAAGAATAGAAATAATTTTTCTCTATGGAGCAGAAGATCGGTGCGCTCGTAGAACCGCCAGAGCATTTAACGAGAGGCATCAAGACAAAAACGTGGGCCATAAATATGTACTCGAATTGGTACGAAAGTTTGAAGAAACGGGATCCGTTTGTAATAAAAAATCTATTGAGAAAAGGGTTGTAGATGAAGCATGCCAAATCGAGGTACTAGGACAGTTTGCAATAGATCCAACTTTATCCATCTCTAAGGTCGCAGATTTAACCAACATTTCTGCTGGCTCTGTGCATAAAGTTTTAAAACAAAATAAGTTTTTTCCCTACAAAATTCAAATTCTTCAAGAACTCGGAGAAGACGATTTTGATAGGAGAATTCAATTTTGCGAATTAATGTGCCAACGAATTGACGAGGACCCCCATTTACCTAAGAATATCTGCTTTAGTGATGAATCAACTTTTTTTCTAAATGGACTGGTTAACAGACATAACTGCAGATACTGGGATAATGAAAATCCGCACCTTTTCCGAGAAGGGCATACTCAATATCCCGAAAAAATTAACGTGTGGGCAGGAATTTATGGCAATGAAATCATCGGGCCATTTTTTTTGGAAGATAATTTAACTGGGCAAATTTATTTAAACCTTTTAGAAAACACAATATACCCTGCCATTGTGCAATCTTTAGAAAATCAAGTGGATGAAAATGCTGTTATGGTACTAAATGAAAATAATTTGCATTTCCAGCAAGATGGAGCTTCCCCGTACTACGCTTTGGCAATTCGAGAGTGGCTTGATGAACATTTTCCAGGGACGTGGATTGGCAGACGTGGTGCAATTGAATGGCCAGCACGGTCTCCAGACCTAACCCCTCTAGACTTTTTTCTTTGGGGGTATTTAAAAAGCAAGGTTTATAAAACCCCACCTGAAAATATTGACGATTTAAAAGATCGAATTGTTCGGGAATGTAGAGGAATTAGCAGAGAAACCCTTGCCAATGTTCGTGGGGAATTTCAAAATAGGCTTTTTTATTGTCTCGCTAATAACGGCGCACATTTTGAACATTTAATAAAATAATTTTCTTCAACTGAATAAAACTGAATAAACTGCTTATATTTAACACACATTTTTGCATCCTAATTGCCTATAACGTCTATTAACTTAATTTTTTTTGACATCGTTGGATAGCAGATCGTACGTCCTTTAAAATGATGTATCACACTATAGGGTAATCATTTGACATACTAAAGTTCGAGGCCGATATATTATGCATTATTACAAGACATTTTTGCACACTGTTCGCTTGTACGTCAACCGATTTAATTTTTTTATACGGTTGGATAGACAATTTTATGCTGCTTACAATGATGTGTCACAAGGTGGGGGTTCCCATTTGACATATCAAAGTGAGATTAGCTGGAGGTGAGGAGGTGATTGACAGACTTTTAACAAATGCAAAATTAAACTTCCCCCTGTATATCTAAATTGACGTGTTTTTTCTTTTTTTTTAAATTTTTCTATTTAACAAAGTTATTAAGGATGGTTCGTTTTGAAATGAAGGCACTGTATGTCCCAAAGAATTAACGTTTTTATTGTGCTGAAAGCAGTCATAGAAATCCAGAAATCTTATCAATTCAGTTACATAAGAGTCTTTAATAGAACTTTTATAGAAATTATTTAAGTTTGAAATGTTAAAGTCGCCAGCAATTACAAAATTTTGCCCTATTACATGCGATAAACTCTCAAAACAATTAAACAAACATTCTTAAACCCCCAACCCACAACCGGGCGTAATGTAAACAACAAAAAAGTATATTTGAAAATAGTCATTAATTGTTTCCCTCATTCCAAGTAGCTCAATGTCATTGTTAGTAAATGCAACAATCAGCCTGGCACTTAAAAACGTTTTTTTGATACCCAACAACACTCCACCTCCACTTTTTTTTACCACGCTGTTCATTTTTCCGATCCTCGCGGTACACAGAAGGTTTCTGGGAGAAACATACAAGGCACAAGGACAACTTATTTTCGTTTGGAAGGTGTCAAAATGGGCGTGGTTGTCTAGCAATAAAATTATTTAATGTTTTTTCTCTGTGACTGAGAAACACATAAAATTTAATCCAAAATCCAAAACTCGAATATTCGTTTTATTGTAGATCATTTTATTAGGTATACGCACCACTCCTTTTTTGTTATTTATATAAGACCAAAATACCTTGACATCGACACCTATTTCTCGTTATATTTTTTGTATGTAATTATGATATGATTTTTTTTTTCTTTCTTAACATGTGCTCTAAGATTAGTGTAACTTTCTTTCATTTTAAGACTTCCTGTTTGTTTAGATTTTATTCTAAACTTATCTTTTTATAATAATACTATTAAACCAAACAGGAAAGTGCCTTTTTTTAATTTTAGATGCACGCACATCAAATATTTCATATAATTTTTTATAAAAAGCTTCAGTGGCGACGTCTACATTGTTATATTGTTCCAGGAACTGCCAGTCAACGTTTAGAAGGCAACTATATAATATGATAAAATCGGCCTTTCGAAAAGCATATTTACTTGGCTGAGCTGATAATTCCCGGGTCTTAGCGGTTTTTAATTTTAATTCTATTTGTAAAGTGGGGTCCTCAGGAACAAGACAGGGGTCATGTCTTGCTACATTGCAATTAATCCCTGTCCAATATATGAGAAAGTATTCTCTATCTTGTTACATTGCACACAATCATTAAAACGCAAGAAATGTTCATATATTGTTATTATGTTACTAGAAATCCCGGTTTGGTAATAATGATTTAATTCTTTAATATTAAAATCATCAAAATTATTAAAAATTTGTATTATCGATGAATTGTAGTGGTTCAAATAAATCAAATAACCCCTCGTAAGCAGGCGCGGATCCGATTTTTCCTCTTATACTATAGTTTATTCAAGAACTAGAGAGAGTAATAAACCATTTTTTACCCCTTTTCTCTTCGCAAACTACCTGTGTTCTTTAGTCCGGTGTTTTTAGCAAAATTTGTTAGACCCATATATTTTTCATAGGAATGGGTTAGAAATTTTATAATCAACAGTACCGGTCTATAATAATAGACTAAAACGTAGGATTATTCTCTCAAAAAATTCTAAGTTATAATTTAAATACTTACAAAATATCCATTGTCCAAAATACAAAAAGTTAAACATATATAAAAAAATAAATTCGTCCATATAATAATATGGGGCTATCGGTCATTTTATTATTAATTAAAAACATTTTTAGGGTATTTGACGTTTCAGTTTATTTATTTCTTAAACCATCTGCAGAATTACAATTAAACACTAAAAAGGGATTCAAATGTAATTACTTTTTTTTATGTTGTAATTAAAATTAGACCTACTTATTTTTATTTCTATTGTACTGATATCTTAATTTAATTTACTTTATTATATGGAAGTACGATAATCCCAAAAAAATAAGATAAACATGTTAATTCTACACACTTAAGAAAAAGACACAAACACAATAATAAAATAAAAAACTTTCAGCTAATTAGAATTAAATATATATAAAATTAAAGAGTGGGACACACTAAAATAAAAATATATAAAAAAAATATATAAACAACATTAAACAATAAAATACAACAAAAGCAAAAATTTAAATAATAAATTGTGTTTACACTAGTAAACATTACGTATCTAATTCCTAATCAAAGTCAGTGAAACTATCTTCGCTAAAATTAATTATAATTGGTTCCTCTATCTCACCGATTATGAGATCGAGTTCTCACATTTTGTTTTATTCTTTTATTATATGGATTTTTCCCAATTTTCCGCAGTAACTTTATTCAAAAAAATCTTTCAAAAGTTTAGTTAAATTACTAATTTTATTAATTGTGTTATTTCTAGCAACTCTCCTTTTACTTGAGAGAGATATTTACGTCTCCAACGGACAGTTTCCGGACGATTTATAAGAACAGATCTGGTTTTTGCCAGCAAAAATTAAGTTCTCTGAGCAATTTCCAGAGATCAGTTCTTTTAATTTCAGGTAAATCGCGATTTTTAATGATTTTAGTTAGAATTTTGTAGATGGTTGAGATCTTCTTTTCATAATAAAATGTATATACAACCCCTTTAATTGCAGTTTTCATCTCTTCTTCCAACGAGGTTTTTCGTTTGCCTGTGATCGAATGTGGCTTGGCTGTATGAAAAATTCCAGTCGTTTTTTTTCCTTCAGTATTCGGTACATAGTAGATTTTCCAACTCCTGTCATGTTGGAACATATCTCAACAGAGCTTTTAACATTATTATCTAGATATTGATGTCTTAAGGCATCATAAACATTCATCGTAATAAGTTTTTCGTTGAGGAAAAAATGCCCTGGTTTAAAGATTTTGGAATAAATATAGAGGTGAAAGCCATATCTTTTGGGTATCTCACTAATCTCAAATAATATATAAAAACAAGCGCAAACAAGATAAATCATTAAGAAAAAACTGTAAGTTGTACTTTGCTCACTGACAGAAATTAAATTAAACTATCAGAAATTCTATGTTGCAGTAAATTTATAAAATATATTTAAATCTAATGAAATATAATTAGATTTACGGCAGTTCTCAGTTACCTGCGGCATTGGAGCAGGTACGTTAGAGGTTTCGGTAACAGTTTTATTACTCTCTCTAGTTCTTGAATAGAGTATAGGAGTCTGCGTGCTTGCGATCGCCCCCCCCCCCCAAAGCTTTTAGTTCAGGAAAATAGAACCCATTCTGCCTTTTATATTAGGAATGAGTATGCTGCTTGCACCCCCACCCCCACCCCCCCCCGTTGACAACTTGTTTTTCTTGCCATACTGTACTTTTGTGATATCATCCCCCCCCCCCCCCAAAGAGAGAGGCTGAATCCGCCCCTGCTCGTAAGTAGCCAGTGGACATGCAGGTACCATATAAATAGCAAACAAATAAATACTATGTCTTATGGTGTAATTAAAATTAAGTTATGTGAAAAATACTTTTAATTCAGGAACATTTTATAAACAATACTTGATTTGACAAGAAGAATTTGACAAAATACTGATATTTTTAAATAGCGATTATTAGTATTTAAAAATTAGAAAAAAAATAGAGAAATTATTTACCTATTAATCTTTCACATTTTTTTAATATTTGGTACAAAAAATTTTAACACTAACTCCTAACCATTCTTGCATGTTAAACCTTTAGATTTAGATCCTGGCTTTGCTTATGCTTATTTTTGTTAACAAAAGTAATAACTTAATACTATTCAAAATAAGTTTGTATGTAGGCTAACAAAAATCGTTTTTTAGACAGCTACAAATTCAAAAATGACTACTACTAGGAGAAATCACTTGTCCACCACCCATGACAGATCACCTTTTATAGCAGAACGACGGCGCAAATTATTTCCAATAGATGACCAAGATGTAGATTCAGAGTTGGGCCATATAAGCCCCCTTTGCTCTGACTCTACTTCAGACAGTGATAATGAAGGAATCACCTCAATCACTGACTATGATATCATTGGTACTGTTGAGAAAAAAAAAGTACTTGGAAATGAGACACCTATGAGTAATAAGACATATTCTGATACTATGTCTCCCCTTAGATTAAGTCCCTATACAAGTAGAGTTATAAAAGAGACCCCTACAAAATTCTCCCCATCACACAATTTAAAAACACCTCACGACACCTCGACCAAACCCACGCTTCAAAAGGAACAAAAGATTTTGCTGGAAGAATCTAAAAGTTTAAAAAGAAAGAACTCACCAGATAGTTCTCCGGGACAAAACAAAAGTATGAAAATCGATTATAAAAATTCCAAGGTTAGGACTGCTCTCTTTCCACCTGAAAGCGAGGTTTATGCTTCCTTGCCTACTAAATCATTTTATTCCAAAAATCAGGAAAATATCCTAGAAAAAATCACCATGAATAAAGACAAATACATTCCCAAACAGATCAGATTCAGCACTGTGAAGCATAGTTACAGACAGAGAAATAAATTCGGGCAAATCAACAATGGGGTGAGGCACAAAATTCGTAAACCAAAACTGAAGAAAATATCCCAGGCTGCTATTACTAAAGCGACTAAAAAGTTGCTGCAAACGGGATCAGTTTTAAACGATTACATTCAAGATCTTGCCGAACTCAAGAACAAGCAAAATACTGAAAATAAACTTATAGTAAACCCAGCTACTGTAAAACATGGTGTTGCTACTCTTACATCTGCAGAAGATCCTACATTAAATGGTTATTTGAATGATGTAAGACAGCTAGAAACTGCTAAGAAACTTATTTTAACTCCGGTAAAGCAAATTAAAACAATAACGGAAGAAAACAAGGAAAATATTCAAATAGAATCTCGTCCACGATCTGTTAGTCCTTTAAGTGTGTCTAGCTCTGCAGATCCGAAATCTAGAAAGTTTTTTAAGAGCTCCAGAACAAAAATCGTTAATAAAAATGTGAAAATTAACGACGGAAACAAAGATCTGATAAATAAAGTTAAAGATACTAAAAGTGATAGCAAAAAATTTACTTTGCCCATCGATGAATCTCAAATAGCGACAAATAAAGTTCAGTTAACAAGTAGTAATGACTTTGAAGATGAATATATGGAACCTGAAACAAATATTGACAATATTTTGTTAGTTTTATCAAACGAGAGTCCTCAGAAACAGGGAGTTAGCCACAATGGACCTGTAAGTACAGTTGGATTAATTGAAAATGATTGTCAATTTGCTAGCGGTTCGCATTCTGATATTTTCAATCCTCTGAACCCAAATGTTATTAGCCAGAATAAGCAAGACTCTGCGGAGTTTCCTGTATGTAATTCTGAAAATGCAGAGTCAAATTCTAGGATTTTTATGACAACCAGTGACCATACTATCGACAATGGATCATATCTGCAAACAAACAGCAATACTGGTTTGATGTCAACCAATTTAGACAATGCTTATATTACAGAATCTCACAAAGGCAGTGTGATTCCTACCGATGGCCAATCTACTTTTACAGGAACAGGCTTTGAAGTAAATTTACCAACTGTAGAAAATATTTTAGGACCTTCTATAGTGACTAGTCAAGTAGTCTTCGACAACATATTACTAGAAGATGAAATTCAAACCAACCAAAATGAACCATTGTTGAACAATACGAATTTTCTAGAAACTAAAGGTGTACCTAACAATTCAAATAAAATCACTTTGGGAGCTCATAACTCTGTACTAGCTTCAGAAAACTCCATTCAACTGCACCAAAGTAATGTAGCCAACATGATACTGTCACCCATTTCCCAAATGTGCGACGTGACGTCCGGCCTAGCACTGAACAGTCCCAAAAAGGGACGTAACCTGTCTTCTCTCTTAAACAACATGTCTCGCGCAAGTAAAATACTCAGTTTTACCAGTTCTAATTCTGCAGATATGGAACAGCAGCAAAAGTTGTTCCCCGTTTTCTACCCGGGGGCCAGGGGCGCTCCTGAAAGAGGAGAAAAGCGGGAGAGAGGGGAAATAAAGAGGAATGTCAAGAAGTTTAAGGGTGAGTGTTTTAAGGTACTCTATATATTTGATTTTAAAATTAATTCCTGCTGTTTTATAATACTTACTGAGTCCAAATAAAAACAATGATTTTCACTAATTACTTTCAACTCCTTAATAATTACTTGTTAAGGCATTCGCTACTCAAAAAAAACTAAAAGTTACGATGATTGAAGATCTATTAAAAAAATTTACCATCCAGATATGTTTTATAAGATGCCGAAATGAACACATTCCAGCAAAAAAACCAATGTTACATTTTTGTTAACAAAACAGCACTTTTTTGATCTAATTTCCGTGCAGTATAATAACTCATCGATATAATATTTCTATAACGACACGACTTAATCCAGACAGTTCGTCGTTACAATATTTTTATAAGGACACATCCGAATTCCGATAGTCCTTCGTTACAATATTTATAGTTTTTGATACATTCTGTTTTATTCAAAGTATTGTGCTAAATATTCCTAATGAGCGTATATGCGATTTTTAAAATTTTTTATCCTTCTCAAACTTTTCACAGATTAGGCTTTTGATACTTAAATCTTTATTTCATCCAACAGAAATTATCCAACCTTGGAATTAGAAGTTATGCACTTCCGACCATAATGTCATTCTTAATCGAAAGAAAGCTGTTAATATGAGTTAACAACTATAACTCGGAAGAATATAATATTAATATTGGTTTATAAACGATCTAACACTTCCTGGTATAGTCATTAATTCGTGTCGATGACACAACTGTGAATTTAAATGTATTCCACGCCATCGATCCATTTCTGATATCATCAAAAGACTTAAAAAGGTGTGATGACAAATCATGTCCTTTCTGCTACATGTCGCTGAGCATTGTCATGGAGCAAAATTAATTTATTATGATGTTTGGTGTACTGAGGCCGCTTTTTTTTATTTTTCGGGTTTAAATTCATCAATTGTTATTCATAAATAACATCTGTGATAATTTCATCCGGTTTCAGCAACTTTTACCATAGTTTCTTGATCCCACCAAACACATAGCATCACCTTTTGAGCATGAATATCTGCATACTGTCTCAGATTGAGCATCTTCACCATAAGCTTTTTCAAGCAAATAATGAATATCATCAACACGGTTTCTTAAAGCAAAAAAGCAAAGCTTTCCCCATAAGCTGTTTCATTGGTAAAAAACCTGTTATTTTATATATTATAAAAAAGTAGTGTATACTGAATATTGTAGGTTATGTCCAATACTTCAAGGTAGTATAATTTTAATATTAATTCTATAAAAATAATATTGATCAAGCCATCTCATATAAAACAACAGGCGTTAAGTTTAAAACCCAATATATTAAATATAATATTTATTTTATATAGATTAGAATAATTCAAAAATAAGTTATTAAAATATATTTTTGGTTTTTCTTTACTTCCAGCCTTACATGAAGACCAGATGTTATTGGATGCAGGTCAGAAAAAATTTGGTTATACTATATGTAATGAATGTAATACGGTGTACCATATGGGTGACCCGGGCGATGAAATGGCACATATGAATTACCATAATGCAAGTCACATTCTTAGGTTCAGTGTAAGTATTTTTTTTTCATATAATTAATGCAATTATTTATGTTAGCATTTGCTTTGTTCTTTATAGGGTTGGAAAAACGAACATTTAGTTGCAGACTTTCAAAAAGATGGTAGAATAATTAGAGTATTACCGAGTGATTCCAAAATCTGGCTTAAGAAAGTTAAGGAACTTATGGAGTTTGTGAAACGAGATTTGGGCTGTTACGAGATGGAATACGATATCAGCGGGTCTCAGGTATGTCAAATATGCATGTAAACTTATATAAAACTTTCGACTATCTTTGGATTAGGAAAAAGTTTATATCAAATTATATAAAAATACAGTTTCAAATCACCAATTCCAAATGATCAATATTACGGAAAAGTCTTTATAAACTTTTTGTTTTAAATAACCCCCACAAGAAAAAAACAAGTGGGGTTAAATCCGGACACCAAGCCGGTCAGTATTGCTTCATATTACACCCAATTACTTTGCACCTAAATATTTCCAAAAGGCGTTCTTGAATCTGTCTTATATGGGGAGGCACCGTCGTACTGGTACCACAAATTATGCCTCATTTCAAAATAGGCATATTGTCCAAAACTTACTGACTGATTAGGTCTCCGGATTTAACCCCACTTGATTTTTTCTTGTGGGGTTACCTAAAACAAAAAGTTTACAAAGATCTTTCCGTAATATTGATCATTTGGAAAGGGTGATTCGAAACCGTATTTTATAAATAAGACCTCTTAGTATCAGAAACTCTATTAAAGATGTGTCAGGAAGAACAATCGTTTGTATTGAGCGCAGTGAAAGGCACGCAGAAATGTAATTTTAAATTTTATGTTTTGGAATTTTTATATTATGATTTTTTTATTAGAAAATTTGAGTCTTTTCAATTAAACTATTTTTTTAATATTGCGTGTTACTTTTAGACAAAAACTATGTTTTTAGAAATAGTTATTTTATGAAGTTACCTTATACAGAGTCAAAAACAAATAAACTTTGAATCACGTGACCAAATTTTAATAGCCCTATTTGGATTTTGTAGAAAAACACACATTAAATATGGCGCTACTTTAAACAAACTATGTCTGTAATGAAGCATTGTCAGAACTAAGAAGTTTTATGAAGCTTGCGTTGAGTCTTATTTTGCAACAGTGGTGCAATTTACAAAAAATGGGCAAAAAATCTAAATTATCTAATACAGCTGAAATTTTGCATAAGGGCTAAAAATTACATTTAGAAAAACTGCTTCTAATAACTTTTTTCGCTATTTTGAGATATAACCCCACTTTTAATTTTTTTTTTGCTTACTTATCTCAATCGAAGCACAAATTGTTGCCAAAGTCAAATTCTGAATAAAGCTGTGAATAAAAAAATCTGGTCACACTCTAGACTGCAGATCTTATAGAAGAAAGTTGGCTCACGCTTAAAAAGAGAGTGTTTTTGAGAAGCAGGACCTCTCTTTATAATTTCGGTCCGGTGACAGAAGTATCCAATGACATTTGGAGTACCGTGCTTTGCTCCGCCATTAGAAAGAGATGTTCTGCTCCTCGAAAGAGTGAGTCAACTTTGTTTTATAGGATGTGCAGTCTATATTAAGTAATATTAATTTCTTTTACGCCTAAGGTTATTGAAACCTTATTTATTCGGCAGCATTGGGAGAAAAACATCGTTTTATACCTTCTGTTAGGGCTTTACCGGCCGATTTAACACCTTGGTAATAATTACCAAGAAATGATATACGTTTTGAAACAATTTCATTATTAAATAAATAAAGTAGACATTTATCAATTATCAGATATGTATTTTTCATGTTTATGAAATGTAAGAACTATAATCTTGAAAAGCCTCCTTTATTCAGGAGGATATATATATATATATATATATATATATATATATATATATATATATATATATATATATATATATATATTAGTTTATTACTCTTAACCAAAAAATAAATTAAATTAAATATTCGTCTTTTTCATTAGGTGTATCTCTACATTAAAAACCGGACAATAGCAGGTTGTGCTGTTGCCACAGTTCCGAAAGAAGGTGGCCATCGAATGCTCAGCTCACTGAACAGCGTTGCCATGTGTTCAGAAGAATCCTATCCGATCAAATGTGGAATATCACACATCTGGGTCGGGGTAAATTTCAGGAAGCAAGGCATCGCCACTGCCCTTATGAACGCTGTCAAAAATAATTTTATTTATGGGTACATTTTAACGAATAATGACATCGCATTGACATCACCTACCGAGGCTGGTTCGGCTTTTGCCGAAAAATATTTTAAGACTCCGAATTATTTAGTTTATTACACGTAATCTTATATACAGTATTATTTTTTTAGTTTTAATGCAATATTTTTCTACTTAATATATCTACAACGATTTCAAGTTTTTTTGGTTGTGATTATGGTTGTAATTTTCTTTTAAACTTGAGATGTCAATAACCATAACCAAAAGTGCTTGGTGTCAATTTATAGAGTGTTCTAAATTCAAATCTTTCAATTTTTTTTCAAAATCTAAATATTGCTAATAATTTTCTTAGCACATTGTCCAGATATTTTCGAAATAATATGCTAGAAAATTTTAATTTTATAGCCCGATAAACACAAAGTCGTCTCTTGAAATATATATAAATGTGAGGTTCTGGATTACATTTACAAGGTTCATCTTCAATACGTAAACTAACATTGCTTTAAAACCTAACAAGTCAAATATATGTTTTATACATCACAGAGGGCAGAATAATCTAAAAAATTTTCCAAAGTTGCTCATAAAAGTGTTGGGTGAAAATAAAAATTTAGGGGGATATAAAATATTTTTCTTACAATTCTGAGAATCGAGGACATTTGAATTTATTGGGCAGAAATTTTCCACTAACCTCTTAAGAAAAATAGCAAATAGATTTGAATTTTGGATATGCTGTACAATAAATGTTTATAGTAAAGTTAGTTGTGGCATAGAACAAAGAATAGGATTTAATCTCTATTATATATTTTTTTTATTTTTAAGTACACTTCACAAACAAATTAACACTTAAAAAATTATATAGTGAGGTATTCAATGAGTTATGAATACCCTAAAATCAGTTTTAAAAAGTCCGTTTTTCATAAGTGTTATTTTTTTTGGTGGTATGTTTGGTTGTGTATATATTTAATTTTATACGAGAATCTTACTGAAAGTACAACTTTAAAGGCCATTTGTTTAGTTTTATTGAATAATAATATATTTCATATTTTTATACTGTGTTCTGTTTTCCCCCGCATGTTTTGTATGTTATTTTGTATTAAATAAACGCTAAGGCAAATACAATCTTATTTTTTATTCTAGTATACTTTAAACTTGTAAGTTATTTGGATTTTAAATTAAAACAATTCCTTTATAGATATTTAATTATACCGCAGTCGGCTGTCAAATCTATTTCAAACCATACAGTTGTTTACAGTCAAAACATGATTACGTGAAGAAAAAATTACACAGTCTTACGCCTCATAATAAAGTCTGGTATTCGACCACGCACCTTTTCTTTTTTTAAGAGATTCTTGTGCTTCCCATGTTCATTTATTTATTCTTACAAATTACACACTATTTTGCTAATGTTCACAATTTAATCCACGAAGACAAATCGATATATCTAAAATAGCACTAAAAATCCATTAAAATCAGAGTTAAATCGCAAGTGAAAGGAAAGAAAATGGCTTTCACATTGATTAAGGGTAATAAATGATTAAAGAGCAAAGGCCGAAGGACTTTTAGGAAAAATCAATTATTTACAGATCGGAAAATTGTGTACATTCCAGAAATTACGTTATTTAATATCTTATGATATTTAAATAATTGAAAATAAAATTTCTTCAAATCCTAAGAGCTTCTTATTCTCTCACAAAGATAGCGGGAACTTAGCAACCAGGCAGATCATCACCTGGCAGTTACCATGGTTACTCGAGTACTTGTCAGATTAAATATTTACAAGGAAGTTGGAGGGGGCAAATCTAACTTTCTTGATTTTAACCTAAAAACCTCTGCCCCCCCCCCTCCCCAATCGTTATTTTTAAATGTAAGTAATGTTTTTGTTTTAAAATAATATACCGTTTAACACAATTTTTAATGCTTTGGTTTTGTCACGATATTTTTATAAATATAAATATTTGACAACCTACGTTTTGTTTAAACTTTATCTAAATGTAAAATTAGTAAGATTGTGATGATAGTATTTAATAAGAATTTGTTATAGATCACAAGCTTAAGTATTTTTAACCGACTTCTAAAAGAAGAGGTTCTCAATTCGTCGAGTTATTTGTAAATGAAATAAATATTATAGTAAGAAAGCAGTTAAAAATAAAGGATTTTTAACCTGTTTATGCAAATCACATTTTGTCAGGTATTAGTTTGGCGCCGACTTCAAAAATTTCAATTTCATATAAAAATTTATAGTTATTTTTCATTTTTTAGCGCACTTTTAGAAGTCGGTTCAATTTTTTTTATAAAAAAATTATTTTATTCAGAGGAACAAAGCATTTTATTATTCGATTTTTGACAAAAAAATTTAAATTAATGACGACAATACTGCATATTTTAGTGTAAACACGATTAGGTATTGGATTTCGGTATCGTCATAGTAGCACACAGTTTTTAAGACGCTCGACTTGATATAGTATTTGTATATGAGTTCCCCAAAACAAGAAAGTTAGTTCCAGGTTGGTCTGTGTTAACCACGCACGTATAAAGTATATCAGTTTCACTTTGATCAATTGATAATTACTCAAAAGAATATAGCCATCAATTGATCAAAGTGAAAAAAGTGTAATTCATAGGGCTATTCTTTTGAGTCATTATCACTTCTATCACTTAAAGTAATCATGATCACTTCAGTCCAATGACAAGTAAATACATAATCAAAAGAACATGACGTTATCAGTTTCACTTTGATAAATTGATAATTACTCAAAAGAATATAGCCGATAACTTCATGTTCTTTTGAATATGCATTTACTTAGGGCTATTCTTTTGAGTCATTATCACTTTTAGTTCTGTCACTTGAAGTAATCATGATCACTTCGACCCAATAACAAGCAAATGCATATTCAAAAGAACATGAAGTTATCAGTGACCCTTTTTTCACTTTGATCGATTGATAATTATCTCAAAAGAATACAGCCAACGTGTTCATCATAAATATCAAAATCACTTTTTAAAATTCAAGTTGAAGTTAGCATCAAATGAGAGAATCCTAACCATATTTTTTTATTTTCAAACATTTGTTTCTATTAAAAAAAAAACATTTTGTAACAAATAACCTTATGTCCGATACAGAAAAAACTGTGGACGGTGCAGGATGCAGTTTTATTTTCAAAAGACGAAATATAAAAGGAAAAGGCGTCAGAAAACGGCAAATATCAAACTCTGAGGAAGGTAAGCAATCTTCAATATTTTCGTGAATTGTGTTATCAACATTCACAATTTATAGAAAAAGAAAAAAGCAGCAGCGAGATTGAAGAACAACCTACAGTTATACGGCCAACCAAAAGAAAACTTAAAACGAATTTAAATATACAGAGGTCTAGTCGATTGGAAAAAAAGCAAAAAGCTGAAGGTGCAAGTTCTGGTTCAGATAGTGATGAAGTGATGGTGAGCTACAAATCGAAGAGATCTGCAATGCCAGCAGGGCCTCAAGATCAAGGAGCAACAGCTACTTTGGTAAGTTTTTAAGAGGTTCTAAATAGCCAATAGTATTTCACCAAGGAATTATAATGTTTTTTAGGAAATAGAAACAGAGAAAGACAAAGATGCCCAAGCAATTTTTGAAAAACGTTTGGAAATAAATAAGGATCTAGAAGGAAAGGAAGATGATAAAATATACAGGGGTCTTAACAATTATCCCCAGTATATTAAACCCAAAGATACTGCAGCTGGGAATGCCAGTTCAGGTAAATATTATACTGCAGCAATTTGCAGTAAATAAAATGGATACTTTTAAATGCACAAAACAAAATTGAAAATATCTTTTTAAGTCTAATTAGATAATAGGGCTATTCTTTTGAGTCATTATCACTTTCACTTCTATCACTTGAAGTAATCATGATCACTTCAGCCCAATGACAAATAAATGCATATTCAAAAGAACATGAAGTTATCAGTTTCACTTTGTTCACTTTGATCAATTGATAATTACTCAAAAGAATATAGCCAATGTATTTGTATGTAGGTATGGTTAGAAAAGGGCCTATACGAGCCCCTGACAATCTACGTGCAACAGTAAGATGGGACTACCAACCAGATATTTGCAAAGATTATAAAGAAACAGGATTCTGTGGGTTTGGGGACAGTTGTAAATTTTTACATGATAGAAGTGATTATAAACATGGCTGGCAGCTAGAGAGGGAGTGGCAGGAAGGAAGGTAGATAATTTGAAAATTTTAAAATGATTATTTTTGTTGTTAATTAGGTAACAAGATGATTTATGCACATTTCCTTTAAAATTTGTAATTTAACAATTTTTTATATTAAACTACAGTAATTATTTAGGTATACCGTCCCAGATTGTGAAATTTCTGAGATATTCCTTCTTAAAACACACTCAATTTAGGTGTTAAGTTTTCAATGCTTTATTTTCCCTTTACTGTTCTGGGTTCAACAACTGTCATAAAAATTTTTTGGATTTTTAGTATGTTGGCAGAATTGTTTTTAGTGTCACTTTATTTAAATTAATATTTAATTGTTTCTTAACTTCACTAATTGGAATTGCCTTAAACAATTGAAATAAGATGATGCTAAGAACCTTCATACCAATACACAATATCAAAACAATTTTAACACGAACTTTACTTTGTGACCTTTTTAATTTTGCCAAAACGGGTTATGGGCGTTTTTGGAAATGCCACGACACAAATTCCACTTTATAAATGATTCTGATTTTTTAAGGTATGGCGAAGAAAGTGACGACGATAAAAAGTATGAAATCAATTCAGATGATGAAGAGTTACCATTTAAATGCGTTATTTGTCGAGGCAGTTTTGTGGATCCTGTAGTTTCAAAGTAAGTACAAAATTAGAAATAAAGTTGTCCACTAGTTATTTTAATAACATCATTTTTTTGCCTAATTAAGTTTCATTTTTAGATGTCAACACTACTTCTGTGAAAAGTGTGCCCTAGAAAGATACAAAAAAACAACTCGATGTTTTGTGTGTAACGCTCAAGTTACGACATTTAATCCTGCTAGGAATCTGATAGCCAAGCTTAAGAATTTGGATGAAAGCAAAAAAGAAACCAGCAGCGACTCTGATTAAATAGATTTTCCTTTTCAGTGTGTGTGACCGTGAAAAGAATTGTACATTTTATTTATTGTTAAAAATAGACAAATACTTTAAAACATTAAAAAGAAAGTGTACAAAAAGCTATTTTTCTGTGAATTTATTTACACAAATAATAATTTTAGGAATTTTGGGCTATGTCGATTATGGCTGTATTCTTTTGAATAAATTATAACTGATCAAAGTGAAACTGATAACTTCATGTTCTTTTGAATATGCATTTACTTGTCATTGGATCGAAGTGATTATGATTACTTCTGTTCTGTTCGAAATTTTCTAATGGCCGCTTGCTTTCCAGCATCCAGCCAAATCATGATTACTTCAAGTGACAGAACTGAAAGTGATAATTACTCAAAAGAATATAACAATCACGCACTTATAAAGTATATGTACTGATCGTCAAATAAACAAAATGTCCGGACCATGCTATGCGCCATTTTGGGTAAGGTGAAGTTATAATAACAGTGAATACGCTGTCGCCACTGAAAAATTATAACGACTAAACGTAATTATACCTCCCATTGACAAGATTTGCAGCAATTTGCATACCTTTTCGAAATTTCATCGACATAAGTAGTTGAACGAAACGAATGGTAGAAAGAGATAAAATGACAGTATTACGTTATAACCTTACCCAACCAATCCAATTTGTGTCAATTGATTGTTATGTGTGGACGTCCGTCATACTATTGGTCGGTCGTAAAAATAAATTAAAAATTTTTATATTTTTTTGGTTG
The DNA here is from genome assembly GCA_034092305.1 of Diaprepes abbreviatus. NCBI lineage: Eukaryota > Metazoa > Arthropoda > Insecta > Coleoptera > Curculionidae > Diaprepes > Diaprepes abbreviatus. Next base: position 3,591,505 of record JASJET010000211.1, on the reverse strand, counting down.
TTAAAAATAACTAGTCCTTAAAAAAAGCAATATGTTGACGAACCGTTTCTTCAAAACGATTTATTTTTTGAAAAAAACAATTGAAATGTTAATTAGGTAGTACCCCGTTATTTTCAGTATTTTCTAATTAAATTTTCCTTAGAAAGTTGAATGTTTCGCAAATTTCAAGTAAATTTGAGATTATAGACATACAAAATTATTACACTAAATTCTGTTCATATCTCAATAGTATAAGCGTGCTGTTTAAAAATTGTTTTTCTACGGCTAGTTCTAATTATGAATTTAACATAAACACGTGTCCCTATATCCCCAAATGGTCGAGTATCTTACTTTGAAACAGTTAAGTGTAACATAATTGTTTTCATCAACACAACTTATAAAAAATTTGATAAGTAACAATTTATAAGATATTTAAAACTTTTATTTAAATAAGTAACATTCAATTTTATATTCAAATAATGCTAAATGCAACATTTTACTTCCCTAAACTGTGTTAAACACTATACTATACTACAACTAAATAAATATTATTGATTATAATTTATTAGGACATATAAATTTGAACCCTACAAGCTAACAAACGAGGTCCTTCAGAATAAAAACTTATTTATAGCACGTTTGGTCTTTAAGCCCCTACAAATCTTCACAAAATAATAAAAAAATTATATTAAAGGTTGAATAGTATCATTAATGGGGGATCATCGGGCTGGCCTATGGTTCCGGCCCCTGGTCGTACACAGTTCCTCTATCACCGGTCAAGTTTCAGGTTTTCTTTCAAACTTACTGGGTAGCTATTCTGGTTCTTCATAGGAAGTGATCATTCTCTTGAGAGAATAGGGACAATCCCATCCTACGGTTATTCTCTCGATCGTGTATTACCGTATTCTCGTAGGATGTGATGGGAGATCGGAAACAAAATCTAGTAAGCTATGTTGCCAAGCGTCAAAGGTGTATGTAACCCATAGACGTAGAAGAAATTAAATAAAATTACATGATTAAATAAAATGTATTTTATTTAATTTCTTCTACGTCTATGATGTAACCATATAAATTGTGCATTTAACCCTAAAAAAGAATGTGAATATGGACATAACCCTATTTAGCAAGTAAATATTCGAATTTAAAATGAATATAATAATTAATATTTTTTACCTATTTAATATTCTTAATGAGAGAAAAGAATTAGAAAGGGAGTTTTATAGAGAAAAAAATAAATATGTAAAAAAACAAATCGAAATATTTTAGTGGTAAAATAGCCGGTTTGCATGAAATTAGTATCACCTACTCAGATGTAAAGGATATCATGCGAAATAAAATTAACATTTTCATTTCCTAAAATACAAGTTTAGTTTATTTTCTACTAGGTTGGGAAAAGAAAGATTTCCCTTATTTTTGTAAAAATGCAATTTTTTATACTCCCCATAAATATCAGGGAATGAATATACAAAGTAAAAAAACAAAATGAAATGTGTAAAAATTTATTTCATCAATAAAATACATTTTGCATACTTGAAATATATATATTCCCATATTAAAAAATTATTATCTATCTATCTTTTGAAAAACATTAAATTTATTCTTCACGACACCACATCTTTCAACGGTACTCCATAATGAACATATATCTATTAAATCTTTCCTCTGGTATTCCCAGTTGTGAAATATCTTCCAAAGGCTATGACCTTAAAAGAAATCCTGAAAAAATTAAACTTGGTTCACATTTCTTATTATATTTAAACATATTCTAAATTAATAACAAATTATCAGTTTACTGTACAATTAATTTACCCGAATCTCCAATGAGGAAAAATGAATCTGGGATTCTTCTATAGATCATTTCCATTATATTAGAAATGTTAGATTCATTCCAAATATAAGAATCATGGGTACTACTAAGAAATTTAGCATTTATATTCATGATTTATAAAGTCTCATCTAGGTCATCTGTTACTGATCTTGTAATTGCAACATGAGTGCTGTCAATGTACCCTAAAATACCAGGGAAATTATATTTAGTATAAAACCTAAAACATTATAAAAATCTCATATATTTCAAAATTATCTTACATATTACCTAGTTAACATCAGTTTTAATTCTTTTTTAAAAAAACAAATTACATTTAAATTTTAAGTTTACAAAATACGTATTACTGCTAGCTGTATATAATTTACAATTTAATAGAAAATTACCCAATTGGACAAGCTCATAATTCATTTAAATTTTGTAGCAATTAGATCCACTCTGAAATAGCATCGTCTCTATTTAAAGCATCTGGGTTTTTCTTCCACAATACTCCAACTGACACTTGGGCGACCCACTCCAGAAATATATTCAACCCAGTTATTTTGTGGTAGCTGCTAGTCGCAAAAAATCCAAGAACCTACAAATATTTATATTTTAATATGGGTACCTAAATCTAAAAAGAAAAATTAATATTAGCTTAACATTCTCCAAATTTTTTAAGAGTAACTATGGCAGGTAATATATTACAAATATGTATAATCCAACCAAGTACCAAGTAAAAAAATCATTAATGACTTGCTACTCTTGCATATGCTAACTTTATAGTTATCAAATATTAACATGACTTCTGGCAAAGATGATGTTGCCTCCTTTCAAGCCCTGAGAATTCTATAAATTGGGTTATTTTTAGTACAAGATATTTTCTTTGATCTTTACCAAGCCAGTAAAATAAATTAAATGAAGTAGAGTCCGCCAAGTTCCACAAATATTTATATAATAGTTACTTACCTAAACAGCTTCGTGAATTCTGAATTATTTAAATCTCCAAATCGACGCAACCGTGGTAGAAATCGACGATTATAATTTGCCATTTGCTTTTCCGTTAATCTGACATCCTCAGGTCCATCGTGGTTCAAAATTACTTCCTCAAAACCCATTTTATATATGTATATTTGCGAGCAAAAATATTTTATAAAATTTACAATATTTTCAAAACAATCATGAATTTTCTTAAACTTTTATAACCTAAAAATACCGCATAATGACGGGAATGACAGTATCGTTCTCTCAAAATCTCGCCGTTCTCTTGGTTCAGACTAGTAGAACAAGTTCTCTCAAGATTTGATGGATGTGACCATCGCTTAAAATCACGAGAATACGGTTTCATACTTTTTCGTGAGAACCACGCCCACTTTCCATCAAGATGATCGTTCTCTCAAGAACGAGAATAGCTACCCTGGTCAGGACAGGAAGTGTTGCAATAATCGGCTAGATGTTTAGTGAATTCATACAATAATTGATTGGTGGATAGCTAGGACGATGGATTTTAGTAATACTACATAGAGCAGTGATTTCTACCGTTTCAAGATTTATGAGTGCTGACTTCCTGCAATTACTGTATATAGGAAGTATGTATTCCTATTAAAGTCAGTATATTGCTTTGTATATATGAGTAGTTGTTTTTCTTGATATGCCTTTTTCTTTGTATATTATACTCCTAAGGTATTTGGCCCTTTGTATACATTTTTTGTTTAATAGTTCCAAAGTGCCAATTGAAGATAATTTTGTGGTCTATATTTACACCTAAATATTTGACCGATGGCTTTGTGCATATTACTTGGTTATTAAGTTATTTAAAATAAATTTAATCCAAGAAAAAACAAAAATTATTTCACAATTACTGCCCTCGATTCAAGAGTTTTAAGCTCAGGTGCATCAAACCCTGAGTAGCTCCGAGCAAATCTGAAAAAAGCGATAAAAATATTACTTGGAACAGTTTATAACCTACAAATTATTTTTTTTCAGAATTTGTGTTTTTAATACACATAGCGAAACATATTGAAGACAAAAAGGTAAAAATATTACATTATTACTTATTAGTTTTGAATTTTGTCGGGTGTCATGGCATTTTAGGCCATAAATATTTCGCAATTCGTTAAAAAAACTATGAAGGTAAGTTCGATATTTTGTGAAATAATCTTATTTTTGTGTCTCCATTTCATGTATAAAATGTTTTTTTACCCAAAAATAGCATCTAAAAATGATAACTGATAGCTGTTAGGGCTTTATACATCAAATATTTTTTTTTTGTGCTTGAGGGGTAAGGGGAAAGCAGATCTGACAAGCGCCGAGGCTTAATGCACTACTTGAATAAAGCGAGGGTTTCTTGCACCTGTACAGCTCCGAGCTGTTCATGCTAATGAATCGAGGGCAGTAATAAATGACAACAATGACACTATTTTTTGACTTTTGACGGTTAATTTGACGTGCCGAAATGTTACTTTACCCAAAATGGCGCAGAGCATACTCCGGACATTTTTCGTTTGACAGGTCCATTACCACCTGTCATCCATTTATTTTCAGAAATCCGTGGTTCTGGCAATTGCCTAGCAGCAACGCCATTACAAGCAACAAGAAGCAAATATCGATACTTACTTGGAATTAGAAAAAACTATCGATGCTAAAAATATTCGGTACTTCTGTAAAAGTATAGAACTTTAGAAGTATCGTTTGTATCCTTAATTCCTCCGCCTTGTTATTTTTCTTATGTGAAATTTTGTGACATAAAAATCTTTAATTTATGGTAAACCTCTCATGACTTCAATGGTAGAGAGTTTTAATCTAATAGGAAAAAAGGTTAATTCTTTTCATAATTCTCAATCAAATATAAACTTCTAAATCAATCTGTAATGAATATTTATAAATATTACGGAGATCTTATCGTATTTTATAGAGTAACTTTGGGGTCAGTCTAATGTGATTTTCAGAAGATCCATTATTACCTTCGAGCATATGGGATCATGCTGTCTTTTTCACTTCCATAATTTCGAAGCAACCCTCTGCTAATCGTTGTTTGGAGCGAAAGAGATAGCGTGACCCCGTATTTATCTTCTTTCTCTATTTCTTGTAACGCGCGCAGAATATTGCAGGCTGTCCCCAGCATTTTATGCTCAAAGACTGTTACAGAAATAGCCTTGTTCTGGAGCAATTATTGGGAGTCGCTCAAATAACTTGTAGATCATCGATTTTCGACTTAGAGGGACGCCCACTATAAGGAGACACCGTGTAACAAATGGTAAGACGTGAACTTACTACTTGTAGGGAGATATTGAACTTGTGATGGTGTATCGAAGTCGAAGAAAAAATGAATAAAATAAATTTAGTTAGAATTCTAAAAAAATGCTAAAAGGGGGCGCGATTAAAGCTGGTATGAAAACTAGAATCGTAAATACTGAAAAGTTGAGATACGCTGTCTTAGATAAATTATGAGAAAAAATATACCATTCCTCACTGCATTTTATACGTTAAACGCGGGCAATATTGGCATGAAGCGTTCATTTATCTACCTTACCTAAATCCGACGTTGCCAATTTTATAGTACTGTACTGTGACTGTTGAATCATAATTGATCTCGAACAAGAAAAAAGAAAATAATGCTGTTTATTAATCGATAAAAGTGTGTTTTTGGTTGAATACCCATAGATCTAATATTACAGACGTTTACAAATACCTAAACAAAGGTTGTTAGATTTAAACGAATCTTGACTTTTTAAATTATAAACTTATAGTCAAGAATAAATAAGTTTAGTTACAAGACTTAAACAAAAACCAAAGAATTATAGCACAAAACACGAAAAATTAGTAAGTTACCCTATGATGGAGACTGCCTTTGCCCAACCACAAGACTCGATAAAAATTGAATTTGTTGATGTGAATTTGTCTCTCGATGAGCCGCTAAATGAAGATAAATCAGTGCTTAGACTCGGGTAAGTTTATATTGAATATTTTGTCAGAAAAATGTTGATAGCAATCTATCCATCGCAATAATATATACTAAATTTCAAACTAAAAAAAGGTATATAATGCATTTAAAATTATACTCGGATACCAGGTACATTGGTAATGTTTCCTGTAAGAACAATTAGTTTTATTATTTACGTTCAGTATTAATTTCTATGAGATTTTGTCATTATTTATTTTCTTGGTATTAGGTTCACGTTAAGATATGTTTTTCATTATTTTGTCCTTCCGTTCTTTATTAACAATATTGTCAAAAAATGAATGTCTAAAATTTCTAATGAATTATGAATATAAATATAAACAAAGACACATTAGAAATATTATTTTCCGAAATAATTATCTGAAACTTAAATCTATAAATTATTAACTGGAAGATTAATTATTTAATAGTTAATATTTAGCAAATTTTACACACTTTGAGATTTCCTCACAAGCATTATTAATATCAACAAACCATCAAGTACTTTCATTTTGTATTCTAGAACCTGATGACCAAAATAATGAAAAGAATTTGTTTATCCTTTTGTTATTATTGGGATGTACTTTACTTAAACTTTATTGTTGTAGACTTGACCAAGGTTATTTACGTTAGTTCTGGCATTTACAGTATGTGTTTCCTTTTTAATAACTATCATTTCCTTTATTATTAATTTCTGATAATTTCTGTCCCTATCAATTATTTTGGTGTCTTCGAAGTTAAATGAGTACTTTTCATGTTTCAGTAGCATTTTTGGTATATTATGTCCGCATATTGCACAACAATCAATTTGTCTCCGAAATTTAGCTTGGTTGGCAGAGCCATTTTATTAACATCTCCTACCTTCAGGCCCTTAATGAAGGAAAGTTAAAGAAATCCTTATACAAAACAATTTTAATAATAAAAATATCCAAGAAATTATAAAAAAAGAACATATAAACCCAAAAACAAAGATAATTTACAACAAGAAACACAAAAACGATACATAGCCATTACCTTATACATCAAAACTTTCAGAAACATTTAAAAATATCAAAAAACACAATATTGTTGCATACCATAAGAGTTACAACCAACTAAATTCAATCTGTAGGAAATTAAGGAGCATAACACCAACTATGAATACCTCCAATATTGTATATTCAGTTCCGTGTACAATGACATAACAATTATTAAAAAGTCAGCTAAATAAATATACCAAAAATGCTACTATAGCATTAACGAAGCATGAAAAGAATGAAAAGCACTTATTTAACTTCAAAGATACCATAATAGTTGATAGGGACAGAAATGATAAGAAATTAATAATAAAGGAAATGATAGCTATAAAGAAGGACACACATATGCATGTAGGGGAGAACTGACATAAACAAACTTACTTAAATCTATAATATTATAATTTAAATGCAGTATATCCCCTTAACATCAACCCCAGTGAATGGGTTTTTGTTTTATATATGTATGTCAATAATTATAAGATTTATGTTTTAGACAATTATTTTTGAAAATAATATTTTTTGTAAATTAAAAATTGAATCTTTTTTTGCTTTGCTAGAAACATTTTTCTTTTTTAATATTTCTCCTTTTTAGTAGTAATACTCCAATTGGTGCTAATGATACAGGACAGTCATCACTTTTTAAATGTGATATATGTTTGTATGAAACATCAAATGAAGCTCAGTTTTCTGTTCATAAAAAAGTACATCTGAAAGCATATAGGTAAGATCACTTGTTGAATTATGATTAGAGTAGTGACGTTTATAACGGTTTTAGTACAAATAAAATGCCAATCAATGCATGGGGCAACCTCTAAAAGATGTTAATCCCAGTTCTAACCTGAAAATAGTTTATTGGGACAGCTAAGGTGACAGGTTCCAGCTTTTTGTAGTATTGTACATCTAATACTTTGATCTCAAATTGCAAAAAAAAAACAAAAAAAAACATAATTTTGCATATCTTTAAAATTTGTTTGAAAATTATTTATATTAAGTGAAATCTAGGAAAGTAAGGTTCTTTTTTTCTTGAAAATTTCTTTACGTATTCCTTACTTGGAGTTTTTAAAACAGGATTTGGGTCTTGGGTTCCCATAGTTTTTTCTTATTTTTTCAGAAAGCACAGAAAAACTATTTTCATTCGAGAGTTCATTTTTGCTCCCAAATTTCATGGCTACAAGAAGCTTTTATATTATACTAGCGACCCGCCCCGGCTTCGCACGGGTGCAATGCTGATACTAAATACACTACAGAAAAACTGTGACTATTTATTTTATTTTTACAACAATTATTACATCGGCCTCCGGCCCGCTATTTATAGGCACGCTGCCGCCGCCCCGGTCGGCCAGTACCGCCGCAAGCGCTACTTCCCGCAATTTTAAATCTGTAATATCTTCGAAAATATTCATTTAAATCTTGTGCTGTAAAGGACCATATAGATCTATATTAAATCAACAATGTATTTAAGATATTTAATTGGATAAGGATTAATGCTGTATTGGTTAAAATCGCTTCAAAATTTGCCATTATTTGTCGTAAAAAGTAAATGACAAAAAAATGTTATTGTGGGATATCCATGAGAGATAGACATATACCATCGCGGAGTTTTCTGTAGACCTTTTCAATGTGTCCAAATAATTAGTACATTATTTTGATAAATCTCGTAGGGTTCAGCCTGCGTTTGCAATGTAAGCGGAAAAAAATATGATAATTAACGACATCACATTAGAAACCTCAAAAATAACAGTATTTCTCCACTATTTAATGGATGTTATTATACATATAAACCTTCCTCTTGAATCACTCTATCTATTGAAAAAAACCGCATCAAAATCCGGTGCGTAGTTTTAAAGATTTAAGCATACAAAGGGACATAGGGACAGAGAAAGCGACTTTGTTTTATACTATGTAGTGATAAAATCGCATAAGTTGGAAATTTTCTAATCGGAAAATAATGAAAAACAACTGAATCAATGAATTCTCCCCTACATGCTTATTCATGAATATATCTGTCACAAGGATAACACAACACGATGTGAAATTTGTACATTGAATAAGAATAATCATTTCTTGTTAAGGTAGTTCACTCGCGACAGTCATAGACAAAAGTATAGCCTTGAAGTAAGTACCAAAAGTTAAAGATTCTCAGACCTAAAGAATTTTGTTTTTGTACGAGACTGTACCCAACACACGCTGACTTTCAATATACAGGCACGTTCTTATACAGTAATAACTTTAAATATAATAAATCTGGCAGCGCCGCAAATGTCTATAGAGTAAACGTGTGTATGGTAACGTTCATATAGTGTGAGTCTCCTACCTATACAGTTTGTTATGTTGATATCTCAACACATTGAGAAAATAAATAAAAAAATCTTGAAATATATTTAAAAAAATGTTACATTTTGAAGAACTAACCTAACTAACTTAGGTTTGAATTATCGCGCGTTGCCAAGTTGTGATCACTGTACCCCACTATGCGTCAGATGTTTTCAAATTATTTTTATTGAAAAAATCTGTATTTTCTAAAAAAAAATGGTCAAGAAATTCCGGGTTTTTTTCTAAAAAATTCATAATTTTTGGATCTACGTTGCATTAGTTTTTAAAAAAATATGGTAAGAACCGTTTTTGAGATATTTTAAAATGTATTGGCATTTTGTTATATGTAATGACCTCCAGCATGTTAATCATGCATATTTTAAATGTTAATATTTCGCCTCACAAACGATTAAAAAATTTCGTTGTTTTTAATTAAATAAAAGACATCTTTTTATTTTGTCTTGAGGTTTAGGTTAGTTATTTAGGTTCTTTATTTAACAAAAACCAACAACCAAGAATATTGCAAAAAGTGAAAAATACACTAATAAATAATAATTTCAATGAAAAAACTATCACCGAAATAATTAATAAACGAACATATAAATTTTGTAATCACCTAATAACAAGAAATATAGAACATAAACAGCAAAAATATGTAGCACTACCTTACACTAGTGAACTGTCAGAAAAAATAAAATACATTTTAAAAAAGCATGATACTATCGTATGTCGCAGGTCTCAATAAATTAAATACCCTATTTACTAATTGAAAAAGTAAAACTCCTCTCATGAATAAGTCAAATATAGTATATTCGATCCTTTCCTCAAATTGTTTTTGATTTTTTGTTACATAAAGATGCTAAACCCAAGAAAAGACAAAATAAAATTAAATATATATATATATATATATATATATATATATATATATATATATATATATATATATATATATATATATATATATATATATACTTTTAAAACATCCTTGCCATTTGGTATATCAACCCAGTTTTTAGGTGCGATTCCTGCCGTTACATATGTGGTAGCAAAACCAAATTGCTCAATCACAAGAAAAAACTTCATTTTGAATTGGAGGACCTGTTGTACTTTTGTGGTGATTGTGATTTTACGGCGCCGGGTCGTGAGGCTTTTAAACGGCACAGACGGGATCAGCATCAAAAGAAATACACTGGCAAGTTTCACTGTAGCAGCTGCAATTTTAGGTCGGACAATCTCAGAATGTTAGAGAAACACTCCAAAACTCATTTAAGTCTGGAAGTAAGTACTACAGTTAAAAGAATTTAAAATCATAACAAAATAATTATGCTTGCCCTGAAAAATTATATATTATCAAATTAAAATTTTTATAGTTCTTATTTTCAAAGCTTTATATTATATTGGGCTTGTACTATTTTACTTACTATATTTAGATAATTATTTGGAATATCGGAAACACCGAATTTTCTACCATTTTTTTGCATAACTCCTATTTTTGGATCATCGCACACTAACGCATATAGTTTAAAAAGAAACACCGTTAAATTTAGCCATTTCTAATAAAATATACAAATACGACAAAATAGTTAAACATTTTTTAACAAAATAACATTAAAGAACTGTGGAAAATACATTTTCAATAAAACAAAAATTGTCAGCTTGATGATTACTCATTTGCTTTTCATTTTGAAAGAAACATCTGTTACGGAATGCAGCCTTGTCACGTTGACGTGGTTTTTATATTTCATTCGAATAGAAAACTTGGTAGCTAAATTGTAATTAGTTGTATTCATTCTAATATTGTAACATGAAATGTGACAAACAACGCTGATAATGATATTTCCAGAGAAGGACTGACATAATATTTCTTAATTTTTGATAGTTTTAGTGTGGTCACGTTCTGCGATTTATATCTATATTTAGAACTACGAACTCGTAGACTCCATACAGTGAGCTTTGAAAATGGTGAATGAGATTTCACCGAAACGTCAGCTGCCTTACAGTCCTGAGAGAGACTCGGCACATACACGGGATGCCCGAAAACCTTCGATTACATATATATATATATATATATATATATATATATATATATATATATATATATATATATATATATATAGTAGCATTATTATTTATGGAAGCAGTATAATTTATTAACCATGTAAATCAGTCAAGAAATAACTATTAAAATCACTTTAAATTTTAAGTATGTAATTAGGGTGTTTAGCTTCGTCCCTGAACGTCCAGTTTCTCGAAACGCAAAGCGTTGCCATTCTTCTGCCATCCTTATTCTGTCCGTTCGAATGCAGATTTGAGTATATGTGATCTTGATCGATAATAATACTTGAATTTCAACGTGGCAACCACCGAAGTGGCGCGCACAGCTGATAGCAAACAAACGAAGCGAAATGTTTCCTTGGAAAGGGAATACAGAACCGACATTAGGATCTAAAATCTGAACATCAGGTATTTTTCACTTGACATGAAGTCAAGTTAAGTTTTCGGAAAAATTACTTTCTTCATGAAGTGTTACTTAATAATGTGTTTTCTTGTGATACCCTCCTGGACAAGAAGTAAGCCTTACTAATTTTTTTTTTGAGCAGGGTATTAAGGCTCACAAATATTGTTATAGGGTCCCAAAATCTTTGCGGTCCAGGATTATTATGGTTTCAATATGGTCACAAGTCCCTGTGGTCCAGGGTTATTATGGTTTAAATATGGTCCTAAGCCCTTGTAGCCCAGGGTTATAATGGTTCTAATGTTGTTCCAAGTCCCTAAGAATTTTTCTTCTTAACGGCACTGTCATTTCCGTCATGCCGCACTATGGGCCAATAGTCACTTTTTCGTTTCAAAATCATAAATCTTCGAGAGAAATAAAGCTATCGAGACAATTTTTTTTTTTAAGTTATAGCTTGATTAATGTAGATTTGAAATACTCACACAAATGAGGCACAAGCTGTTGTGCTTGCCTGTGAGTTTCACCATGCATTATCCAAAAGGACAAATCGAATCTCTATTTTATTCTAATTTCTGATACCCGATTATTATAGCTGGATAAAGTAATGCGAAAAACATTTTAAAATTATATATATCGACAACAGATTTGAAGGTTAGAAATATTTATACATCTAGGTTTAGCTTTTTAATAAAAATAGTACATACTTACCGGTAATAAATTGTAAAACTGTAATTAATAGCTTTTATATAAAACAATCTTCCGTTTTAAATTCACTTGAATAATCAAAAGTTCTCAAAAACACAATGTAAATAAAACTTTAAATGGAGACTGTCAGTAAAATAATATTTTGATTGAAGTCAAAAGAAAGTCTGTATTCATAAAACGAAATGTCTCGGTTGTCTCTTTCTATCTTACTCTACCCATAATGTCAGATTGTCTGCAACGTATGGCTTGGATTAGAAAAATAATGTTTTGTTTTCCGTCCTATGATTTCTATACAAATTAAAATGAACAGGTCTCAAAACTGTCTTTGATACGTTCGTGGCACGGATTTCTGAAAATAAATGGATCACAGGTGGTAATGGAGCTGTCAAACGAAAAATGTCCGGAGTATGCTCTGCACCATTTTGGGTAAAAGTGACGTTTTGGCACGTCAAATTAACCGTCAAAAGTCAAAAAATAGTGTCATTGTTATTATTGTGAAATAATCTATGTTTTTCCTTTGATTAAATTTATTTTAAATAACTTAATAACCAAGTAATATGTCAATCAAATATTTAGGTGTAAATATAGACCACAAAATTATCTTCAGTTGGCACTTTGGAACTGTTAAACAAAAAAGGGCCAAATATCTTAGGAGTCTAATATACAAAAAAAAAGGCATATCAAGAAAAACAACTCATATATACAAAGCAATGTACTGACTTTAATAGGAATACATACCTCCTATATACAGTAATTGTAGGAAGCCAGCACTCATAAAACTTGAAACGGTAGAAACCACTGCTCTATGTAGTATTACTAAAATCCATCGTCCTAGCTATCCACCAATCAATTATTGTATGAATTCACTAAACATCTAGCCGATTATTGCAAGACTTCCTGTCCTGACAAGTAAGTTTGAAAGAAAACCTGAAACTTGACCGGTGATAGAGGAACTGTGTACGACCAGGGGCCGGAACCATAGGCCAGCCCGAAGATTAATGATACTATTCAACCTTTAATATACTTTTTTTATTATTTTGTGAAGATTTGTAGGGGCTTGAAGACCAAACGTGCTATAAATAAGCTTTTTATTCTGAAGGACATCGTTTGTTGTCTTGTAGGGTTCAAATTTATATGTCCTAATAAATTATAATCAATAATATTTATTTAGTTGTAGTGTAGTATAGTGTTTAACACAGTCTAAGGAAGTAAAATGTTGCATTTAACATTATTTAAATATAAAATTGAATGTTACTTATTTAAATAAAAGTTTTAAATATCTTACAAATTGTTATTTCACAAATTTTTTATAAGTTGTGTATTGAAAACAATTATATTACACTTAACTGTTTCAAAGTAAGATACTTGACCATTTGGGGATATAGGGACACAAGTGTTTATGTTAAATCCATAATTAGAACTAGCTGTAGAAAAACAATTTTTAAACAGCACGCTCATACTATTGAGATATGAACAGAATTTAGTGTAATAATTTTGTACGTCTATAATCTCAAATTTACTTGAAATTTGCGAAACATTCAACTTTTCAAGGAAATTTTAATTAGAAAATACTGAAAATAACGGGGTACTACCTAATTAACATTTTAACTTTTTTTTTTTAAATAAATCGTTTTGAAGAAACGGTTCGTCAACATATTGCTTTTTTTAAGGATTAGTTATTTTTAACAACCAAAAATATAATAAAAATTTTTAATTTATTTTTACGACCGACCAATAGTATGACAAACGTCCACACATAACAATCAATTTACACAAATGGGATAAGTTGGGTAAGGTTATAACGTAATACTGTCATTTTATCTCTTTCTACCATTCGTTTCGTTTAACTACTTATGTCGATGAAATTTCGGAAAGGTATGCAAATTACTTCAAACCTTGTCAGTGGGAGGTAAACGATTACGTTTAGTCGTTATAATTTTTCAGTGGCGACAGCGTATTCACTGTTATTATAACTTCATCTTACCCAAAATGGCGCATAGCATGGTCCGGACATTTTCTGTTTATTTGACGATCAGTACATATACTTTATAAGTGCTTGGTTCGTGGATTGATGACGCACAGTGGCATAGCTAGGAGCAGGCCGCGGGGGCGGCTGCCAGGGTCGCAAACTCCAAGGGAGCGCCCTCACAGACTTAAACTTTAAAGTTATTGTATAGTTTCTCTTCCTGCAAAATAAATTTTGGGGGCTCAATAGTAAAAGGGGCAAAATTTAAGGGGTAGGTCAGAAAATACGGTGAAAAAACGAAAAAAAAAAATTTTTTTTTGGGGAAACTATGTGTGACCGCCAAAAGAAAATTTCAGATTCGTGTTTTACGACCTCAAATTTGGGAATATGCTAAAAAAAAAAAAAATCAGCTAAAAACTTTGTGTTTCCTCTATTCCAAATAATTTCCCTATATTTATTTAAAATGTCATGTTTTTTTTCTTTCAGGAAAGACGTGTCCAATGTTCTCAATGCAATTTCTCTTCGGTCACTGAGAAAACGATGAGGGAGCATGCACGCAAAGTCCATTCGGAGCTGTTTTTGATTTGCGACATCTGCCACAGAACTTACAAACATAACGAAGTGGAAGATTACGAGGCACACGTTAATATACATAATTGGCCGAGGGAAGATGGTCGGTTCATGTGCAAATTATGCAAGTATTCAGCGTTGCATATGCCAACTCTTAAGAGGCATATTATGGAAAAACATGAGGTAATGGACTTCCTATGATTGTTTGTAGTTGATGACAGTGTCGGCTCATGACTGTTTACCCAGGTGGTGGCATTAGATGGATTATTGTACAGAGTGTCTGGTGAGTACATAACCCTACTTTATCATAGAAAAAACTTCCTTAAGTGCCCCTTAACGGAGATACAGAACCCTAAAGGGGTACCCAGCGATTTAAATAATCGGCTCTAAGTTTTGAACCGACTTGTATAATTTAATGAAATTTTAATATCTTTTAGAGACCATAAACCATACTACAGTAGATGCTTTAGATCATCAGAGAAGTAAGGAATGGATTTGCAGCCACACCCGTGGGGCCTATTTTTTGACGTATGTCATTTTACAGAGCTGAAAACTGATTTTTTATAAGAGCATTTAGGAGCTCCGTCGATTTTCGTTTCACCTCTTCCATCGACTCGAACCGGGTTCTTTTTAAGGCAGACTTGATCTTCGGAAACAGGAAAAAGTCACAGGGTGCCAAATCAGGCGAGTACTGCGCGTGTTCGAGCACTGGAGTGCCTCTAGCGGCTAAATAATGCTTCACAGGCAGCGCGTTAGGGGCAAGTGCGTTGTCCTGGTGCAAGATCCACCACTTGTTTTTCCACAAATCCGGCCGTTTCTTACGAACTCTCGCAAATAGTAAGTTTGGTTTACAGCTTGACCATCTGGAACCCATTCAGTCATCACGGTGCCGTTGATGTTAAAAAAACCGATTAAAATAAATAACTAAATAAATGTTTTATTAACGGTCAAATCATTTAAAAATTTACAACACTCTACAACTTACAAACAAGCTTCCAAATAGATAAAAAAAATACTAAACAATAAACAAACAAATCCAAAGTATCCGTTAAACTACAGTAAGCTCACATTTAAAACTACATGTAGAACAGTGAGAAATAAAAATTTGCACTATAGATATCGTTTTAAAAAATTTTTGAAACTGTTTAAGGACATGTTAAAAATGTCCAGATCAACGTGTTCACGGGATAACTTATTAGCTAAAATGCACACTCTATTTAGTGGTGCATAGGTGGAGTAGTTGGTTCTATGAGTATCCACAGAGAATACTTCAGCCCATCGAATACTTCTCTGAGGCACATTGAAACCAATATGCATTAGTAACTCTGGAGATTTTATTATACTATTAACGATTTTAAATAAATAAAGTAAGTCAATGGATTCCCTGCGATATTCAAGAGGCTTTAAATTTAATTGGAGTAGTAAATGAGGGTAGTTGATATTTTCTTTAGGAACACCTAATTTATAAGCTACAAATCTTAAAAAGCGCTTCTGCACCCTTTCTAGCTCCAATTTGTGCACATTGTAGGAAGGTGACCATATTGGTGAGGCATACTCTTAATACAAAACCCACAACACTGCAGTCAACATTTTTAAGACAAATAATGTCGTTGAAGTCAGATAGATTTCGTGTAACAAATCCTACAAATTACATTCCCTTATTCATGACATTATGTATATGCTCTTTAAAAGTTAACTGACTATCCAATATTACACCAACATCAGATATAGAATCGGCCAATTCCATAGACACACCGTTAATCTTATAATCGTACTCAATTAAAGTCTTCTTTCTACAGAACCGCACTGTCTTACACTTTCCAATGTTAAGGTACAACCTGTTAGTAGTACACCATACACTAAATGCATCCAAATCAGACTGCATATCAATGCAATC
This sequence comes from Diaprepes abbreviatus, assembly GCA_034092305.1. NCBI lineage: Eukaryota > Metazoa > Arthropoda > Insecta > Coleoptera > Curculionidae > Diaprepes > Diaprepes abbreviatus. The sequence continues at coordinate 3,574,860 of JASJET010000211.1, read as the reverse complement.
CTGCAAAGATCTAATGCACTTAAAAAATTTTAAATCATCAACGAAAAGCAGTGCCGTTCCATGCGAAAAAGACTTGACGACATCATTCAAAAAAAGGTTGAACAGAAGAGGGGCCAAATGCGCTCCCTGAGGAACCCCAGATTGTATCCTAATTTCGCGCGACAAGTAGTTCTTATATCGTACAATCTGTATTCTCCCCGTGAGATAGCTTTGCATCCACGAAAGAATCGGATCTTGAATACCAGTAGATTTCAGTTTAGTTAAAAGACAAATATGATTCACTGTGTCAAACGCCTTAGAAAAATCAGTATATATAACATCAACCTGGTAACGATCCTCCAAAGCACATAGCAAAAAGTCAACATAAATCAAAAGATTTGTAACTGTGGACTTCCCCTAGCATGTCTTTAAATTTTGATTTCGACATCCTTGCTTTTTTCATTCTTGGCGATGTAGGAATTTTCCACATTGCCGCTTAGTTTCAACATCGTATTGGAATATCCAGGTTTCATCGCAAGTAATGATATTTTCCATCAACTCCCAAGAAAATCAGAGCAGATCTGTTGACGGACGAGCCTTTGGTCAGGGGTCAAATTTATGAATACAGACTTTCTTCATGTTCAGTTCGTCATGTAAAATTTTTCTGACAGTGTCTTTATCGGCGTATCAGCAATCATCCGAATACTCATACGGCGATCTCCGCGCACAATTTCATTGATTTTGGCCACTGTTTGTGGAATTGAAACAGTGACAAGTCGACCTGGATGTTGGTCATCTTTGGTGCTCTCTCGACTTTCAAAGAACCGTTTATACCATTCGAAAACACGCGCACGAGATAGAGAAGTCTCACTGTAGGCCTCTTTCAACAATTTATAGTACTCAGTCGTAGTTTTTTTTTAATTTAACAAGAAACTTCACATTGATCCGTTGCTCGTGTTTTTCGTCACACTTTGCTACCCGTACAAGAAAAAAAGACGTTCGTTTCTAACCTCTATAGAAAAAATACTACTGCACCGACGTGTTTTCGTACTGGAATAGTAGACACTCCAGCTATCCAACGCTGCATTCGTCCCGTCCCCCCCGCTTTCTGCGCGCGCAGTATCGTTATTTAATAGCTGGACCACGTACATTAAACCTTTGTTGTTGTTTGTTTTGAATTATAGCGTTCGGGTTTTCATCAGACAAAAATGTAAATTGTGTGAATTTATTATGATGCCATCTCTTCTAAAACCGGCCTCATCGGTAAACAAAATAAGGTTAAAAAAATACATAACGTCTACTTTTTCAACGTAGTACAGGTGAAGTAACTGTTCTGTTAGAGTTTCATGTACAATATATTTTATAACATTGTTTTGTGTCGCAAGATTTCTTATGCAGTTGGAAGGGTTGTCAGCAATATCTTGCAATATTTGTTCCTCCACGTGAGGGTCTCGCGCTGTCTCGCAAGGGTACTCGCCGCCACGTCGCGGCAAAAATAAATAAAAAATAAAACATGAAAAAAATTAACTCGTTAACTCTAATAATTATTTTCTAATAATTTTTTACCTCTTTGCCTTAGGCCTTGATCAACCCTTTGAAGGGTTTTTGGACTTGGCAATGTTCAAGCTGGAAATCTTTCAGCATAAAGTGTTCTTGCCTTCGAAGAATTTGACAGCGCTTCACCATAAATTAAATGCATATCAGCATACTCTGTGTAAAAATATTCTTCTGATGATCTAAAACATCTACTGTAGTATGGTTTAATGAGTCTTTATGATCTCTATGTAATATTAAAATTTTATTTAATCATACAAATCGGTTCAAAACTTAAGCCGATAAGGTAAATCGCTGGGTACCCCTTTAGGGCTCTGTATCTCCGTTAAGGGGCACTTCGGGGAATTTTTTTCTCTGTCAAAGTAGGGTTATTTTGGCCTCCCCTGTATACTCCCGAGAAAATAGGAGGTACTTAATGGACACCCTGTAATTTAAAATCGACTGCAAAATTTGTACCAGAGAGACAGACAAGAAAACAAGTTAATAAAAACAAGACTAAAAATAAAAAATCATATGACTTCTATATTTTCAGTAAATGTTCATCTCGATCGAAGCAGAAATTGATGTCAAAGTCCAATTTTGAATAAAGCTATTAATAAAAAAAATCCCTTTACTGGTGAAACTGTATAATGTTCTTTCTGAGGATATTAAGCGGGCACCAGACTTGTGAACATTTAACAAAAAACTTTTTAGGGATTTAAGAAACCTTTAATGGTGTATATTTTTAATTTCGTTTTAGTTTTCTTTGTTTGCTTTTTCGAACCTTTGTATGTTTACAGAAATTAGTTTTGAAGGAATATTTTGCAGAAATTAGTTTGTTAGGAATTGATTATAAGTTCCATATATTGTATATTTTTTTGTAAAGAATTTATCTAATCTAGTGCTAAATAAAATTTATTATTATTATTACTATTGCTGAAATATTTTTACCATTCACTGTACTTGTGTATTTTTTCAGGGTAAAAAATTAAAAAAGAAAGGCCGACATCGATGCGAAAAATGCCCATTTATTACTCATAAACAACATTTATACGAACTACACATGGAAAACCATACCAAAGATAATTACAGTCTGCAGTGTCCGAAATGCCCTTACATAGCGTTTAGTGTCTCCACACTAGGAAAACATCAAAAAAACTATCACAAGGAGGAAATATTGTAGATAATGAAAGTATAGGAAAAGAAGTCAGCAAAATTTAAAATATTACTCAACGAAATAATAATTATTTCATTCTTAATAAAGATCTCAAATTGTTTTAAATTTTAAAAAGTATATGTAAAAGTGTAGAAGTAGATTACAAGCGTCTAGATACACCTAATGAATATCGATTCCAAAGCCCCAATAAAATGAGAAAAAATTAAGAGGCAGACTTTTATTTATGTTATGACCTTATTACTATCATAGCAAAAGTAAAAAATAAAAACACATCTGGTTTGGATGAGATGTCGATCAAGGTTTTTGAAAATTTGCCTGACATTGCATTGCATTTCCTGTCTAGAGCTGTAAATCATTCTTTCTTAAATGGTATATTTCCATCATGTCTTAAAACAGCTACAATAATATCAATATATAAGGGTGGAGATCGGAATCAACTGACAAACTTTCGCCCAATATCTCTCCTGCCCACTCTTTCTAAAATAATTGAAAAACTGGTTAAAGGAAGAATAACAAATTTTCTTGGCCAACATAACATTCTGTCTGAATGTCTGTTTGGTTTTCAGACTTCCAAGAACACTACGGTCGCAGTTTTTTCTTTTTTAGAGAAACTCTACATCAGTTTGAATGAGGACGATGTTGCGGCTGCGGTCTTTTGTGACTTGTCAAAGACGTTCGATTGTGTGAATCACGAAGTACTTTTGTGTAAGCTCGAATTGTATGGTATTAGAGGAGTGGCATTAAATTGGTTTGCTTCCTATCTTTTGAATAGGCAGCAAATGGTTAAGTACGATGGAGAATTTTCCAGTGTCTCTTCTCTGAGTTGTGGCGTCCCACAAGGTTCTGTTCTTGGGCCCCTGCTCTTTCTTTTATATATAAATGATCTGACCAAAATTGATATCCGAGGAACATTTACATTATTTGCAGATGACGCAACAATTTTATGGCGTGGAATGAATGGTGTGCTGCAAATTGTTTAACTTTTAATTTTACTAAAACCAACGTGTTAAGTTTCAAAGTTACCTGTGATAGTTTAACTTTGAATAATCATTTTATAAGGAATAAGCTAGAGACTAGATTTTTAAGTATACTTATTGACGATAAGTTGAAATTTACTAACCACATAATGGCATTAAATAAGGAATTGGCTGCCAGATGTTATGCGGTACGAACAGTGTCAAGGGAATTAGATTAAAATGTAGCTAGAACAGTGTATTTTTCGTTGATTGAATCTCATTTGAGATACGGAATTGCATTTTGGGGATTCTGTAGTCGGCAGTTATTAAATTCGATTATTGTCTTACAAAAGCGAGCAGTGCGTTATTTATTTAATGTAAAAATAAAGGAGCATTGTAGGCCTTTATTTATTCAAAGCAAAATATTAACAGTGATGGGCATTTTCATCTTAAAAATAGTGGGACTGATTTATAAAAAATATAAAAATTATTCAACTCCAAACCCATATAATACACGTAATAATGGCCTGCCATTGCCCATTTCCAGGACTACTCTCACTAAACAGTCTCTTATTTTTGAGGGAATTAAAATATATAACAAAATTCCTTTAAAGTATAGAAATATTATGGACGATAAATTGCTTAGGAAAAAAACTTAAGGGCTTTCTTGTGACACGATCGTATTATTCACTGGAAGAATATTTTGCCGACCATTTTTAACAAGGTGTGTTTGTGCTTTCAAAATGGGTGTAATGGTGTAATTTTATGGCTATTTTTGTCTTGTTTTACTTTATTTTATTTGACTGTAAACTTTTAAATTAATTTAGTAGATATTTATTTTATTTTAGGTACCTTTTTTGTTAATTATGGACTTTTGTTCATTTATACTGTTTATTTTGATTACTGACTTTAATCACGTGTTTATTGTTATCATTGATCTAAGTTTTTTTTAGTTTTTTATTGTCAAAATTTCTTGTATAGCACCATACTAATGTGTGTTTTTCTACAAAATCCAAATATTAAAATTTGGTCACATGTAATGCAAAATTTATTTCTTTTTGACCCTGTATCAGGTAACTTCATAAAATAAATATTTTTGAAAACGTAGTTGTGTCTAAAAGTAATACACATTATAATTAAGACAAACAAGTACACAGTGTCAACAGTAAAGTCTGCATTAGGTGGAAAATAAATTTTAAATGCGTTTAATTTTTATATTATGTTTTTTTTATTAGAAAATTTGAGTCTTTTCAATTAAACTATTTGCTTAATATTAATATGTATTTCTTTTAGGTATAAACTACGTTTTCAAAAATAGTTATTTTATAAAGTTTCCTTATACAGGGTCAAAAACAAATAAACTTTGCATCACATGTAACCCAATTTTAATAGCCCTATTTGGATTTTGTAGAAAGACACACCTTTAATATGGCGCAAATTTAAACAAAACATGTCTGGAACGAAGCATTGTCAAAACCAAGAAGTTTTATGTAGGTTGCGTCGAGTCAGATTTTGCAACAGAATTGCAATTTACAAAAAATGGTTGCAGATTTCCTGAATCAGTTCCTTCAACATTTTGGATGAAGATGTGTTGTTACCGATTAAAGTAGATAACTTTATCTCTTTCCTTGCCCTTTGCTTGCTCTTTTCTGTATACGTGAGAATCGGTGGGAAATACCTCAATAGACGTTTCATAGTTGAACCACGATCTTTTGTGTATATAGCCTCGTTCTGGAACAACAGTTGGGGTCGATCTAATATTGGATAAATTATGGAGAAATCATCTTTTACTTCTTTTTCCCATAATTTAAATTTCAATGGGAAACTTTTATGTGCCGATATTGCACCGTTTACGTCACTAGAAACATGGAATATTAGGGAGACTACAGGGTAGCTATTCTCGTTCTTGAGAGAACGATCATCTTGATGGAAAGTGGGCGTGGTTCTCACGAAAAAGTATGAAACCGTATTCTCGTGATTTTAAGCGATGGTCACATCCATCAAATCTTGAGAGAACTTGTTCTACTAGTCTGAACCAAGAGAACGGCGAGATTTTGAGAGAACGATACTGTCATTCCCGTCATTATGCGGTATTTTTAGGTTATAAAAGTTCAAGAAAATTCATGATTGTTTTGAAAATATTGTAAATTTTATAAAATATTTTTGCTCGCAAATATATATATATATATATATATATATATATATATATATATATATATATATATATATATATATATATATATATATATATATAAAATGGGTTTTGAAGAAGTAATTTTGAACCACGATGGACCTGAGGATGTCAGATTAGCGGAAAAGCAAATGGGAAATTATAATCGTCGATTTCTACCACGGTTGCGTCGATTTGAAGATTTAAATGATTCAGAATTCACGAAGTTGTTTAGGTAAGTATCTATTATATAAATATTTGTGGAACTTGGCGGACTCTACTTCATTTAATTTATTTTACTGGCTTGGTAAAGATCAAAGAAGATATCTTGTACTAAAAATAACCCAGTTTATAGAATTCTCAGGGCTTGAAAGGAGACATCATCTTTGCCAGAAGTCATGGTAATATTTGGTAACTATAAAGTTAGCATATGCAAGAGTAACAAGTCATTAATGATTTTTTTACTTGGTTGGATTATACATATTTGTAATATATTACCTGCCATAGTTACTCTTAAAAACTTTGGAGAATGTTAAGATAATATTAATTTTTCTTTTTAGATTTAGGTACCCATATTAATATAATTTTATTAAAATATAAATATTTGTAGGTTCTTGGATTTTTTGCGACTAGCAGCTACCACAAAATAACTGGGTTAAATATATTTCTGGAATGAGTTGCCCAAGTGTCAGTTAGAGTATTGTAGAAGAAAAACCCAGATGCTTTAAATAGAGACGATGCTATTTCAGAGTGGATCTAATTGCTACAAAATTTAAATGAATTATGAGCTTGTCCAATTGGGTAATTTACTATTAAATTGTAAATTATATACAGATAGCAGTAATATGTATTTTGTAAACTTAAAATTTAAATGTAATTTGTTTTTTAAAAAAGAATTAAAACTGATGTTAAATAGGTAATATGTAAGATAATTTTGAAATATGCGAGATTTTTATAATGTTTTAGGTTTTATACTAAACATAATTTCCCTGGTATTTTAGGGTACATTGACAGCACTCATGTTGCAATTACAAGATCAGTAACAGATGACCTAGAATTTGCGATGAGACTTTATAAATCATGAATATAAATGCTAAATTTCTTAGTAGTACCCATGATTCTTATATTTAGAATGAATCTAACATTTCCAATATAATGGAAATGATCTATAGAAGAAACCCAGATTCATTTTTCCTCATTGGAGATTCGGGTAAATTAATTGTACAGTAAACTGATAATTTGTTATTAATTTAGAATATGTTTAAATATAATAAGAAAAGTGAACCAAGTTTAATTTTTTCAGGATTTCTTTTAAGGTCATAGCCTTTGGAAGATATTTCACAACTGGGAACACCAAAGGAAAGATTTAATAGATATATGTTCATTATGGAGTACCGTTGAAAGATGTTGTGGTGTCGTGAAGAATAAATTTAGATGTTTTTCAAAAGATAGATAGATAATAATTGTTTAATATGGGAATATATATATTTCAAGTATGCAGAATGTATTTTATTGATGAAATAAATTTTTACACATTTCATTTTGTTTTTTTTACTTTGTATATTCATTCCCTGATATTTATGGGGAGTATAAAAAATAGCATTTTTTCAAAAATAAGGGAAATCTTTCTTTTCCCAACCAGTAGAAAATAAACTAAATTTGTGTTTTAGGAAAAGAAAAAGTTAATTTTATTTCGCATGATGTCCTTCACATCTTTGTAGGTGATACTAATTTCACGCAAAACGGCTATTTTACCACTAAAATATTTCGATTTGTTTTTTAAAATATTTATTTTTTTCTCTATAAAACTCCCTTTCTAATTCTTTCCTCTCATTAAGAATATTAAATAGGTTAAAAATATTAATTATTATATTCATAGACGTAGAAGAAATTAAATAAAATTACATTTTATTTAATCAATGTAATTTTATTTAATTTTTCTACGTCTATGCAATTTATAGGGTTACATCACGGATTTCTGATATACTTTATACGTGCGTGGGTTACATACATAGACGTAGTAGAAATTAAATAAAATTACATTTTATTTAATCTAGACTGCGGACCCTTATGGAGAAAGTTGGCTCACGCTTAAAAAGAGATGGAACGTTTTCGAGGAGCAGGCCCTCTCCTTCTATAGGCGGAGCTAAGAGGCTACGTAAGCGTGATTCCCCTCTAAGAAGGGATAGACTCGTTCCTGCACAAAAGCGATTCTCTATCTTTGTTCCTTCGCTAATGATGACATTTGACAGTTGCCAGCTGTCTTTTATTTTGTTATCAGTAATCGGGTGGTGAAAAAATATTAACTTTTGGATTTTAGTTCCTTTGTGGTAATTTTCTGTAATAAAACTTGTGCTACTTAATGTAAAAATGCTAAAGCAAAAACAGATCATGCATTGAATCTCAATGTGATTCAAGGAAAGGCCAAGGAATCATTTTTTTTAAGTTGCCGTTAGATGCTTCTGGGTAAGTCCAGACGTTATTTCATATTTGCAAAACCAGTTTTTTCTAATATTATCTTGAAAAACATGTACATATTGTATATAACTATTTTAAAATCCGCCTAACAATAATTTGTATTTGTTTTGGTCTAAGCAAGGCTTGTAATTTAAAAGCCTTTTTTTCTTGTATAAATAAAGTTAGAAGTACTTAGTTATGTTTGAAAACAATTTTCATTAACATTTTTTATGATTAGCATTGATTTTTAACAAAATGTGTGGCTAAAATTAGACTGCATCTTTCTTTAGATGCAAAATCTGGTTTACTCCAGACAAAGTTTACTTGAAAAAGACCCTAGAGATGTTTTTCAAATTTAGTATGTGATTTTGAAAATAAGAAGGTCATGAGTAATATTCCTACAATATGGTTTGCCAATGCTGTACCTACCATATTCTCAGCTTTTACAATTATCTCTTTTGTCTCGACTGATGGGTCATTTGAGGGAACACCTACCAGATTTTTGAAAGATACTGGTGAGTATGTACATAGGTCTTTTATTCATTTAATTTTGATTGCCACGATATTACTACTTTTCTTTTTGTATGTAAAAAAAAAAATTTTTGAAACAAATTACAGTAATTATTTGAAATAGTGGAAACACAAAATTTTTCATTGATCTTTTGCTTACCTATTTTGGGATTATGGAACATGAATCTCAAGTTTTTTTTTTGCAGTCGCACATAGTTTCCCAAAAAAAAATTTTCTCTTACATATGTTCTCTGAACTATTCTTAAAATTTTGCCACTTCCATTAAAACACATTTGCACATTCTGAACTATAACCACAGTTTATATAAAACCGCATATTTTATTAACGTGTAACTGAAAATACTAAAAATTGAGCAGAAAAACAAACGTAAACAAGTGTTGGCCGTATTGGCAGACTAATGCAATGTCGCCATGTAGTTCATCCTTTTTGCATGTTTTTTGATGCTAGATCATATGATCAAGAACATAATACAAGGGTACATCAGATTGATAGGAAGAGATGAACAGACAGACGCACCCTAATAACCAGTTTTCTTAGGTTTTGGTTTTTAATTTTGTCTTGCTTTTTACAAGCCATCTTTACATACATAAATATTGTATAAATCTGAACTAACCTGGCTCATACTTGTTTGAGGGAGGATTGATTTGTTCTATGTATTAAAGAAATATATAGTACATGTCTTTATTTCTGGGAAATCTGACCCACGTCAAACAATTTTAGAACACTTTCACTAATTTCGTCCTTATGTAGTATTATGTGACGTCACCGACTTTTTTCTGTTAATCTCTTTTTAATAATTGAGCTGTTCTTTACTTAATATTCAGTTTTGTAATGAAAATTATAAATGTAGTGGAATTGCTGTTAGAACAATTACAATTTAATGGTTGTTTAAAATCACAAAGCATCAATTTTCCCGCCAAATTCAATGTCCTTCATGCTTCCTTTCAGCTTGATTTTTAGTGTTTTCTGCTTCAATGAAATAAAAAAACAGCGTCCCTGTACTGTTAATAAATCTATACAAAAGATAATTTTTTTAAAATAAAGTACTTCTAGTTATTTGTTTTATCCACATATAAACTCATAAATTTGGCTATTATTTCATAGTAAAATAAGTGCATTCATGCTACTATGAAACAACACAAGTATTATGTTTTTTTATCCAAATATAAAATTTGTTCACCATTTATCTTATTACAGTTAAGGAAAGTCCACACTGGAAACGTTTTGTTGATTCGGATCCACCACCAATTATAAGCCAACCTTTGCTTTTATTATCAGATGATTAAGAAAATACAGGTGAGTAAATAATTGTAATAATAATGCTGCAATAAATTGCTGCTGAAATATGTTTATAAATAATTTTACTGTCAAATTAAAAAAGAATTTCAGTTGAATTTGTACATACAAAAATGCATGTTATATTTCACACAGCATAAATATTAGACCTGTTCATACATAAATCATAAAGCAGTAAGCACCAAACTCAATTTACAAAAATAGTTAGTTGACAGATTGCCAAGTGTTTTTATTACTTTTTTCTGATTGTTAATATGAATGGAGATAATATTTATATTGATTTTTTTAAAAATAAATACGTCTATTTTAAAAAGTGATAAGTTGCATATTTTAGGTGGAACCCATACCAATGTCAGTGTAAAAGCAAATATATCAGATATGGCACAAATACCCCTTATAATGAAGACTGACCCTCAACCAGTACCTCAACTGCAGTGTTAAAAAAAAAGATCCACAACTAATTTCATCAATTTTATCAACACAGACTTCAAACTTTTTGTCATATTCTTCACCTAAGGAAAAAGATGCGCTAAATAATTAATACTTTTAAAAACGTAATTTCAGAAATATTTTACAGTAAAAAAAATCAGAATTCCACAATAGATGATTTTTATGATTTATGTAATAATTTTTATCCAACTTTTTATAAAAATTCTAAAATATCAGGCGCCAGAAGAAAATTAAAAACCTATCGTAAAGCGTTACACTTTTGAACACACAATTTGCATTAACTTTGTATTTTTTTGTCCCAAAAGCATATAATTTTATGTATTTTTTTTTATTTACCGTCAATGATGGGTAACGTCGTATGACTAAAAAAAAATAACTTTTCGCCCTAGCATTAATAACCATGCTGCATTTAAAGCATAAATAAAAATTGCTTCAATGTATGAATTGGACATATATTGTATGTTATGTATACATGAGATGATCATCAAAACAAACTAATATAACATAAGCAGGCATCAAATTATGGCTCTATATGGTATTGGCAATGAGAAAAAAATTGGTGCCCAAAACTCATGTGATATAAAGGCGAGGGGGGGGGGGGGGAGTGTATCAAAACTGGAGACAGACCATTGCTTAATTTTTTTCTAAATACACCCCTAAAAGGTAATGAAATCATTTTGATATTAGAAGAATGTGTTAAAAAATTATGTATTATAGGTGTAAATATACACTCCCTGTTAACAGAAATGGAATCAAATTTTTTTCCAGTTAGCTAATAAGATTAAAATTCATCCTAAAAATTATGAATTTGAAATTGCTGGTATTAAATAGGTCTATCTATTTGATCCAGTACATTTGCAAAAAGTCACATATTTTATTTCAACTTGTAAAATGATTCGCATAAGTTGTAGGTCTTAGGGTATCTTATATACATAAATTCACAGAACTTGGTTACCTTCATATATATATATATATATATATATATATATATATATATATATATATATATATATATATATATATATATATATATATAATAAAGTTGAAAAATGGTTATGTATTGTATTTCATTATATATTTTCTGTAATATACTGTTTGCTTTAAGTTCATACTGTTATTTTATTACCTTACTTTGTAAGAATATTAGTTCCTGTACTTGAACAGTACTGCAAAAAAAGGACAGACATAATAGAACTGAAAACATAAAACATCTACAATACTGGAGAAAATGGTATTAATCTTTTTATTTTTTTTTATAGAGTTACTAGTTAGCGTTTTGGCCAAGGTTTCCAATTTCTATAAATTTTTTAAATGTATGAACTTTAAATCCAACCAGATAAAAGGTACATAAGGAGTATATTTCATACAAAATTAGATATTTAATCCACAAATTCTATATCCTTAAAGAAATTTTAAGTTTGAGATTTATCATATAAGGGCCTTGTTAAATCATTGATTCACTATGGAATTTTGGTCTGGAGTGGGCTCTACAGCAATTTTTTGAACAGACTGAACATAACACAAAAATTTATTTTAAAGTAATATATATATAAGAACAATACATTGTATTCAGTGAGCTGTTATTTTCTGGTGATATTTGCACAATAAAAACTTTATAGGTAATAATTGTAACAATATTTATTTATATCACTATTATAAAACTCGTGCTAGAGTGAATAATGAAGAACAGATCACAATAAGTCATAACAAAATATTTCCTTCTCACAAAGAAGAAAAATCAACTTTTGAAATATTAATAAAATATTTATTCATAACTATAACTGTTTTAAGATTATATTAAAAAAACTGAAGTTAAGTCATCTTCTAGATTGTGTCTAGGCTCCACTAATATTTCAACTGCAGCTTCTGGCAATAAAATCCTATAATTAAAATGAAAGTTAGTTTTATACATTTGATAAAAGATAGTAGTTATACACGTTGCACTATGATCAATGTTCTTTCTGCAATATAAACATGAATCTTAAGTTTAACAGCTAATTGTTAAAATTGAATTCAAAATATGTTTTTTAAACCAAACATGATCAAAGCCAAATCATTTCCTGATAAGTTTAAAATTGAAGCAATAGTTAGGCAGGCATATAAACATTTAGGTTTTGTTCTTTAAAAGTCCATAACATTTACTACTGAAAAAACATTAAAAACTCTCTTTAATAGTTTGGTTAGATCTAAACTTGAGAATGCTACTGTGATTTGGTCTCCCTTTTATGTAAAATTAATCCTAATGATCGAGAAAGTCCAAAAAAAATGTATTCGTATTGTAGATATATTGTTGAAAAGAGTCCATGATATAATTTAATGGTGCTTCACAACAGGAGGACACTAAGTAGTATTATTTACCTTTATAAAATATTTAGTAATTTAGCCCAAGATAACACAACACTGCCTAAAATCAGTATTTGTATACCTAACAAAACTCGATTAATAATCTGTTAGAACAAATTATCAAAAAAAAAAAAACATTCATTAGTTCAATGGCTTTAAATTATAATGAAAATTAAAAGTTCACTGACATATTTAGTGCTCCTAAAAATTTATTCAACCAAAAACTTAACGGAAGGATCTCCAATATTATTAATGCAATAGATTACTGATGGTTTATTTCTTGATCTTATATTTATTTTTTAGATTAGGTTTTAAGAAAATGTTGAAACTTTATTATAAGTTCATTTAGTTTTTTTAGACATTAATCATAACTTGGGTCACTCATGGTCAAAACTGGCGTTCACTTGACTGACATAACAATTTTGACTACATATAATAGGGCCAATGATATGCCTGTTTCAACCTGTGATGGTATTGGAAATAAATAATTAGCATATATATTATTACCTTTCTTTATCAGCATCATCTTTAGGGTAATCAATATCTTGTTTTGATATAGATACTTCGGGATACGTATAATCTATGCTGACAGGCCTTCAATAAAAAAATTAATTGTATTGGTTAATAACTATAATATCAACATTTAGTGTTTTTTTTTTCTACAAGCAAGACAAATATGATTATTGGAAAACAATTAAAATTATTTAGTAACTATACAAAAAATACTGAGAAAATGCTTAGACATTTAATTTCATTAAATTTCTAATTTCAGGAATATTATTTATTATAAGTTCGTACCTTAAAATTATTAATACAATCTTATAATTAAGTTCTGTTATGATAAAAATACTGCTGAAATATTTTTTTGGAAAATTTTTTTTTGTAATAAACACCATAAAACAAAAACGCCGCAATATTTAATAAACTTCAAAACAAATATGTTTGCCATGAATACTTAAAATTAAAAAATAAGTACTTACCTAAACGTAATTAAATTATCCCATTAATATCCAACATGTTTTCTCACCATGTTAAACACAAACAAATAATAAATTACTGAATAAACGTAATAATCTTTCAAATTAAAACCCTGGAATTAAAACGAATCACGACGCCACGACCTTGACAGTCTCCAACACAGCTGTTTTGTCGCCGTCAATTTATTTCGACCAGGTTCAAGGAATATTAAAATGGTTGCATTCTGGTAATGAAGTAATGACGTCACATCAAAATTGTTTGCACCTATTTTGAAACAATTATAGACATGCTTTGAAATAAGTGAGCATGAGCACTTCATCATTATCGTATTCGTGCGTACGGAAATAGTGATGTCATTTCAAATGTGTTTCAAAACGGATCCAAACATGCTTTAAACCAGGTTACCCTACGAGAAAATACCTTATGATTCAACAAATAGACAGAACGCTTCTAATTGGTCCATTTAAATGTCACTTTCTGGTGGGGATCCATCATGGCGGTCAAGCGAGAGGGGAATCGTGCTTAACTCCGCCTATAGAAAGAGAGGGCCTGCTCCTCGAAAACGCTCCATCTCTTTTTAAGCGTGAGCCAACTTTTTCTACAGGATCCGCGGTCTAGATTAAGTAATAATTAGTTTATTCTACGTCTATGGTTACATACACCATTGACGCTTGGCAACATAGCTTACTAGATTTTGTTTCCGATCTCCCATCACATCCTACGAGAATACGGTAATACATGATCGAGAGAATAACCGTAGGATGGGATTGTCCCTATTCTCTCAAGAGAATGATCACTTCCTATGAAGAACCAGAATAGCTACCCAGATCGAATATCAAAAAACTTACTGCATATTTTACATTGAACTATGTACTATCGTAATAAGTTCATTTATCTGCCTCAATTAGATCCGACGTTGTCAAATTGACAAAACTGACTGTTGTATCATGTAATTCGTACTCATGGCTGTCAACTCGGAACAAAAAAGTTAAATGTTTGTTTGGACTTTAAAAGGGGAGAAATAATATAATTTTGTTTATTCATCAGTTTTTTTCGTGGTTTGTGCTGATCAGTAAAAACTCCCTAATTTGAGATGTAACAATGCTTTTTTGTTCCATTTGTTTCAACATTAACCTTTTAAATTATAAACTTTAGTTGAAAATAAATAATCATGGAAACAACCCTTGTCCAACCACTAAACTCAACAAATAGTGAAGAACTTGAGATTAAGGATGATATCGAGATTTTCGAAGAGAATTTGTCTCTCAAGGATGAGGTGGCCTATGACAATAAATCAGATTATGGCTTGGGGTAAGTTTGTTATGGATATTTCTTTAGGAAAATGTTGATGCGAATCTACTCTTGGAGATAATAAGTTTCAAACTCAAAAAAGAAAAACGGATTTAAAATTACACTTCAATTACCAAATATTTGTGTAAAATTTCATGTATGAATGAGATAAAGTAATTTTGTTATTTACACATATTATTTCTATGGGATTTTGGTTACTTTGAATACATATTCTTGTAGGACTGATCCCTGGACAAAAATTTTATAATTTTAATAAATAAAAAAAAATAATCTTTTATTTTTTAGTAGTAATACTCTCAATGGTGCTGGTGATACTGGAAAGTCATCACTTTTGAAATGTAATATATGTTTGTATGAAACATTAAATGAAGCTGACTTTGATGTTCACAAAAAAGTACATCGGAAAACATACAGGTAAAAGCATTTTTTGAATTATAATCGGGGATATGTTAATAAATATATGGCATAATCATGGTGTAACTAAAATAACTAGTAGATTAATATGGCTTTGTGACAACTATATAAGGTCTAATTCCCAGTCATACCCCAAAAAGTTCAGTGTTAATAGTAAAAGTTGCAGCGATAGGTTTCAACGTTGTGTAGTACTGTGAATTTTGTACTTTCAATCACTTTGCATGCATTGTAAATTGAAAAAGAAAGTAGTCATAATTTGTATTAATTTTTCCGTATCTAAAATTGTCCATTTGGTTAGAGTCTTGTACTTAATTTCAGACCTGCCAAAAAAGTCTACTTTTTCACAATGTTTGTTAACGTTAGCAGAAATCTTTTTAACAGGGCTAAATAGTAATTACCCTGAGCGACACCAGAAGGGACTTTTTTGCATGTTGGGCACATGTAAGTTAAAAAAGCGTAGACATTGTAGGCTTTTTATAAAACTATTTAAAATATTAAAAATAAAAACAGACATTGTAATATTCCCTTTTGCTGAGAAAGGATGTTAAATTTAAATATGACTTAATCAGGTGCAAATGAAAATTCATTGCACTGGAGTAAAGCCTATATTGAACATATTTACAAACCTGACTTAAGTCTGTTGGCGTACATCTGATAAAATTGAGACAGGGCTATGTTAGAGAACTACATCTGTCTATCAAATAAGAGTAGTATATGTTGCTTTTAAGGCAAAGGCATTTTTAAAATCCTTGGTGCTCTTCTTGAAGAAGCCCAACATCCTGTTTGCCCTACCTATTACATTCTCAAAGTGCCTCACAAAGGTCACCTTTGGATCCAAATAAACTCTGAGATCTTTAACTACACTTATTTCAGTAAGAGGACTGTTATCAAGAGAGTATTGGAACTGGAATTATGGTCTTTAGAACCCTGAATCTTATTAAACAGCTTTGCTAATATTAAGAGTCATATTATTTGCTTGACATCAGTTGATAATTTTGTTGAGATCACTCTGTAAGGTAAATACATTCTGAGGAGATGACCCTTGTCTTAACGGTTTAATGTCATCAGTGAACAGAAGAAAGTTAGGAGACAACAGATAATCCAAGTCATTTATAAACAAATTAAATAGTAAAGGTGCAGACACTGTCAATTTTTACTATCTGTTTTCTGTTTGACAAATAAGGTTGCAGCCAGGAGAACTAAAGTCAGTGTATTTTGTGTTGGGAAGCCAGTCGCCATCGCTGATTATTTACCAATATTTAAGTAAAAGCAACACTTTATACATTTATATGTGTTATTTATATTAGTCTATATATTAGTTATAATTTATATTACATATGTCAACAAATAAATGGTTACATAGGAATATTATGGTTAAGAATCTTTCTATAAAACCCCGAAATATGTAAGAAAAATGTTATATACCGAAAATAAATAAAATTCTCCGTTGTTACGTGTAGAGATATAAAACAAAATGATTTTTATGCTTGTATTTTTAGGGTTTAAAATTTGCTTGACTTATTGTTGCTCTTGTCAGTTTAAGCCTTCTGTTATCGGTTTAGGATGGTTTTAAACTTAAACCATGGTAGCGAGCCTGGCTGTTAAAGTGTAATTATTTTATTAGACATTTTATAAAAAAATACTCAGCTGTTGTTTTTTCTACTGGCAACCGATGGTCTTGCAAAATAATAGAACAAATCCTGATTTTAGTGCTATATAATTTGAGTTTGGGTCCATCAGTTTATTGATGAGTGTATTAGAAGATAATAATACACCTTTATGTAGGAGATGCAGGGTAATTTCCCTACATATTGCATGTGTTTCAGCATAATTTTTAAACTATTCATTAATAGAATTATAAATAGAAATAAGCTCTTGTTCACTGATCGACTAGACATAAATTCATATTGCTGACTCATAATAGTGTGTAGATACTTGTTAGAATCCCTTTAACGCAATACTAGAACAGTTGAGGAATTGCCGACAGAATAGTAATTGGTCTGTAATTATTTACATCAGTCCTGTCTCCAGGTTTATATATTGGACAAACAGAAGACATCAATGTATCTGGAAAAGTTCAAGATATACTTTTAAAACCTCCTTATCACTTAGTTTATCAACCCGTTTTTTAGATGCGATTCCTGTCACTACATATGCGGAAACGAAAGCAAATTGCTGAATCACAAGAAAAAGCTCCATTTTGATTTGGAGGACCTGTTGTACTTTTGTGGCGATTGCGATTTCACGACGCGAGGTCGTGAAACTTTGAAACGACACAGACGGGATGAGCATAAAAGGAAATACACCGGCAAGTTTCATTGTAGCAGCTGCAATTTTAGGTCAGATAATCTCAGACTCTTAGAGAAACATTCCAAAACTCATTTGAGCCTGGAAGTAAGTACTTTAGTTAAAAGAGTTTAAAATTATAACAAAATAATTAAGCTTGTAATTTGCCCTAAAAAATTATATATTATCGAATTAAAATTTTTAGTTTGCAAAGTTTATTAGGTTGGACTTAAACTATTTTACTTCATATATTTAGGTGATTATTTGGAATACTGGAAACATCAAATTTTTCGAATACTTTTTACATAACCCCAATTTTTAGGTCATAAAAGACTAATCCGAAGTTTTTTTTGGCGGTCGCAAATAGCTTCTCTAAAAAATTTTTCATTTTCACATATATGTCGTATTTTCCTATCTCCACCACTTCCAGTAAAATACACAAATACAACACAATTTTTAACAAAATTAATATTAAAAAAAAATGCGGAAAAATGTGAATTTTTAATATAAACTAAGAAAAATTGTCAATTTGGTAATTGCTCATTTGCCTTACATTTTGAAACATCTGCTACGAAATGCGACGTTGTCCCATTCACGTGGTTTTTAAATTTCATTTGGATAGACAACTTGATTAAACTGTAATTAATTGTATTCATTCTAATATTGTAACAGGAAATGTGACAAATAGAGCTCATAAGGAGTATATTCGAGGTGTTGAAGCAGGGATACATAGAGATTATAGAAATTTTTGGTCATATATTAACAGTAAGAAGGAACAAGGTGGTGTTCCTCATGTTATGACCTACAATAATAAACAATTAACAAATGAATTTCAAGTTGTTGATGCTTTTGCAGATCACTTTGCATCTGTATATGCTGGGAAACAGAATGATCAGATAAACGGTTTTGAGGAGGAGTTCTCTGACCTAGCTGATTTAAACATTTTCTGTTTTAAATTTAATATTTTAAATGTTCTTGAAAGGTTGGATAATATTGATTTAAGAAAGGGCCCCGGGCCAGATGGATTGTGTCCCAAATTTCTAAGAAACTGTTCTTTTTCACTAGCTAGACCACTATGGCTAATTTCTAAAAATTCTTTAACTAGTGGAGCATTCCCTAATGCCTGGAAAACGTCCTTTCTGAGTCCAATTTTCAAAAATTCTGATTGTGTGTCAAATTATAGACCAATATCTAAAATTTCACTTGTACCAAAAATTGTGGAATCAATTATAACTCATTTTCTTGATAGTACTTGAAAGCATAATTATAACATGCCAGCATGCTTTTAGTAAGGGGAGGTCAATAGTAACAAATCTGCTAACATATACAGAATCTTTAGAAGATGGTCAAGTTGTTGACTCCATTTACACAGATCTTTCAAAGGCTTTTAATAAATTGAATCGTGAAGTTTTGTTATGTAAATTGTCTAGATATGGTATAAAGGCCTCTTTTTTGCAGTGGATGAAATCATATATCTCGGATAGGTATCAGATAGTTAAAATAAATAATTATTTTTCAAAACCAATAACTGTTACTTCTGGTCAACCGCAAGGGGCACATCTTGCACCACTATTATTCAATATATATATATATATATATATATATATATATATATATATATTAATGATATTGGATCATGTTTTTTGCATTCAAATTATGTATTATATGCTGATAACTTAAAAATTTTTAAAATAATATGTAATGAATGAATGAATGGTTTATTAACGGCAATAAATCATACAAATTCCATTTTATATAATACGTCAAATAAGAATAAAAAATCTGAAACAAAACAATCACAAGTCACATCAGTAATAAAAGAATAACAATTAACTAAAAACAATAATACTGCCACTACAGTGTATTATGTATAAAATTCAATTACTTAAAAATTCTTTAATACAACCCTTAAATGAGTTCAAGAGAGTATAAAAGGGTCAACCTTCCTAGGCAGTGAATTCATTTCCCTACTCATTCTGGACATTGGGGTGTTAAACGCAGAGTTTGTCCTATGGTATGGTTCATTAAAAAGACTATGGACCCGAAGCACCCTCTGAGGTACAGAGAATCCAACAGCCCCCAACAATTCAGGAGCATCAACCATAGAGTTTATGATCTTATAAAATAATATTAGGTCAAGATAGATGCGTCTATTATATAATGATAACAAGTTCATATAATCCCGTATTACACTGAATGGCACATCCTGCTTAAAAGCAACAAATTTCAAGAAACGGACCTGTACCTTCTCGATTTTATTTTGGTATATTTCATAGTTTGGTGCCCAGACTGGAGATGCATACTCCAAGACAGATCGAACCATTGAGCAGTATACAGATTTAAAACACTACACACTGCTGAAATCAGCTAGTGTGCGTTTAATAAAACCAACAAGCCTCAAACCACGGCTCGAAATACTATTAACGTGCAGGTCAAAAGAAAGACCAAATATCACCCCAAGATCCTTTATATGATCTGAGCGAGTCAGCATGGTATTGTGCAATGGGTAATTATAAACAATACTATCTTTTTTCTTTGAGAAAGTAATGGCAGAACATTTTGTTAAATTAAGTTGCATGAAATTGCGGTCACACCACTTAGTAAAACTATCCAGGTCACCCTGCAAGGCCACACAGTCCCCTATCTCTCCAACAACCTTAAATATCTTTAAGTCGTCAGCATATAAAAGACATTTGCTTGAGATTATAGAATCCTCTATGTCATTCACAAAACAATTAAAAAGAAGGGGTGCTAAATGTGCACCCTGTGGGACTCCAGAAGTGACAGGTATATCAGCAGATTCAACGCCATCAATCTTCACCCTTTGTGTTCGATTGGAAAGATAACTTTCCAACCACTTAAGAAAAACTCCGTGGATACCCATACCACTTAGCTTCATCAAGAGAAGCTGATGATCCACCTTGTCAAAGGCCTTGGAGAAGTCGGTGTAAATAGCATCCACCTGACAACGCCTCCAACAAGACCTGCTCATAAGCCAAAAGATTAGTGACTGCAGAGCGACCACGGACAAAGCCATGTTGGGCAGTAGAAAAAATACTTATAAATAGGGGATATATTTTTTGATGGACTATCTGTTCAAACAATTTGCTAAATATAGAGAATTTTGAGATACCTCTATAATTCTCAACATTCGTCGTATCACCACACTTGTAGATAGGGGTAATATAAGTAACCTTCCAAACATCAGGAAACACACCAGTGGACAGAGATACATTAAATATTTCAGGTAATATTGTGGAAAGAACACACTGGCAACCTTTGATAAAATGAGGTAAAATACCATCCGGCCCCACTCCCAACCTACTTTCTAGATGTGAGATTGCATTAAATACATCCATGCTGGGGATGTGTGTTATTTACAGAACGACATTAATAGATTTTCTAGTTGGTGCAATGTAAACAAATTGGTTTTGAATGTTGATATATATAAATATATACAATTTTCCAGGTCAACTGATTTTAAAGAGAATAACTATTGTTTGAACAATTATAAAGTCGAAAGTGTTAAACTTATTCGGGATCTTGGGGTTCTCTTTGATAACAAACTTACTTTTGCTCAGCATGTTGATGCTTGCCTTAACAAGGTTCGCAAGGAGCTGGGTTTCATAATGAGAAACACTAGAGATTATAATAACGTCAGTGCTATCAAAATATTATATACCTCTCTTGTAAGACCACATTTAGAAAATTGTACCAATGTGTGGAGTCCTTATTATCAGATCTATATTAATAAGCTTGATTCAGTCCAAAGGAAATTTTTACGTTATATAGCCTTTAAAAAGCATATACCAAAGGAAAATATCAATTATAAAAGCTTAGAATTGGAGTTAAATTTGAATAGCACATTTATGCTTACGTTCGTAACAAAATAACTGATAGACAACATGGATTTCTTAAAAATAAATCAACTTCTACAAATTTATGTAATATTACTCAATATATAGTGGATAATCTGGATAATAAATTCCAAATAGATGTTGTATACACAGATTTTACAAAGGCTTTTGACAAGACCCCACACAGTATTCTTTTGGATAAGTTGGATATAGAATTTGGCTTTGACAGTAATTTACTTCAGGTTTTTCAATCTTATTTAAAGCATAGACAGCAAAAAATTTTTGTTAGAGGATATAGGTCAAATTATTTTATTGCAACATCAGGTGTCCCGCAAAGATCCAATCTGGGACCGCTACTGTTTCTTTTATTTATCAATTATCTAACTAGAGAGATTTAATAATTTAAATTCTTTATTATTTGCTGATGACTTAAAATTATACAAAAAAATTGAAAATATACAAGACTGTGAAAACCTTCAGGATGATTTGAACAGGATTTATCGTTGGTCACTAAAATATGGTCTACACTTTAATATTAGCAAATGTAATGTAATCAGCTTCACAAGAAAAAAAAAGTAAAATTGATTATGATTATAGAATTAATGGAGAAGTTCTGTCTCGAATTGGTGAGATGCGGGATCTTGGTGTTGTTTTTGATTCACAACTTGATTTTAAAACGCATATCAGTGAAATTGTTAACAAAGCATATAAAATGTATGGATTTATAAGAAACTGCAAGAACTTTAATAATTTAAAATGTATTTCAACGCTTTATGTTTCCTATGTGAGAACCACCCTAGAATATTGTTCTATTATATGGAACCCCTATTGCTTAAATCATAAACATGCCATAGAAAAAGTTCAAAATAAACTATTAAGATACATGTATTACAAGCAAACTGGCATATATCAGCTACACATTCCAAAATTCGATATTATACAACTTAAAGACATTAGAAAGTCGCCGAACTATGGCATGTTTATTATTCTTGCATAAAATTATTAATAGTAATATTGACCACCCTGATTTGCTAGCTCTGATAAATTTTCATGTACAGGCTTACCCAACAAGATATCCTGTGGTTTTGTATGTGGATGGAGCACGTACCAACTATTATTTAAATTCTATTATAAATATGTGTAAATTGTATAATGAAATTAGGCAACAATGTGATATATTCAGTATAAGTCTCAATAGTTTTAAAAATTTGCTCAAAAAAATATTGTAATTTTTCTTTATTTTTCCTGTAATTTGTTGTTATGTACTTGTATTAAGTGATTTTGTAAAACCTTTCTACTCTGTAATTGGCCATATGTCTGTAGAGTTTGTAAATAAATAAATAAATAGTATAGCAAAACGTAGGAAAAATTATGATACTGTGTTTTCTTACAAGATTCTGAATGGGTTCATTCATAGCCCATAACTTACTGAATTGTTTCAAATATATGTTCCTCCTAGACAACTGAGAGAATGTAAAGTATTCCAGTTGAGGCAACATCGAACAACGTATGGAGAAAATTCGCCAGTCAACCGTATTATGAGAAATGGAAACGAGTTTCATGGAGATTTATTTAATATTTCTCTAAATAGATTAAAATTTGTTTTAAAAAGACTTTATAATTGATTGTGTGAATTTGTATATTTGTGATAAATCTAGATGTAACTTCTCTAAATTATGATTGGTTTATTATTTGTTTATTATTTGATTTTTCTTGTAATCTACATTTTAACTATAGACTGTGATTGTTATTTAATACTTTTGTGCGAATGGGCCTGTCCCGTGTATGGGTAAATAAATAAATAAATGATAATATTATCTGAGAAGGACCGACATAATATTTCTTAATTTTTGTTAAAACTTTAGTATGGTGACGTCACAAAAGGTTAAAATTAGTGTAAACGTTCTGAAATTTGGTCAGAATTTCCTTGGCTATTAAGTCAAACTTTTATTTAGGAAGGGAATATCCTAACCACAAACACATATACTATATGTTTTTGAGTACTTAGTAAAACAATAAGTATGAGCCAGGTTAGTTCAGGTTTATAGAGTATGAGATAGTTATTGGTACGCCCTCATATACAAATATTCCGATGCGATGAGTCATCTTTATTATAATGTGTCGAAAGAAATATTATATTGATGAGTCATATTCCTAGATAGATCTCAACTTTTATGTTCTAGACCCCGTGTATGCAAATAATCAGCGATCGATGTTTCAAGTATTCCAAATAATTACCGTATATTTATTTAAAATACCCTGTTTTGCTTTTAGGAGAGACTTCTTCAATGTCCTCAGTGCAGCTACTCTGCCGTCAATGAAATTACGATAAGGAGGCATGGTCGCAAAGTCCATTCGGAGCTGTTTTTAATTTGTGACATCTGCAACAGAAGTTACAAACATAACGAAGTGGAAGATTACGAGGCACATGTTAATCTACATAATTGGCCGAGGGAAGACGGTCGGTTCAAGTGCACATTATGCAAGTATTCGGCATTGCATATAAAAACTGTTAAGAAGCATATTAAGGAAAAACATGAGGTAATCGACTGATAATTATTTCGATTAAGTCAAATCTAGGGAGATGGTTTTTTATTTCCTTGCAACCCCCCCTATATACTGTACGTACTAATTCAAGTCGCATCCTAGTATCCAGTGTTCAAGACTCTGCTAATTGTGCTACTTCAACGCCAGGACTAAACCCTTTGTTACTCAGGTGTTTGTACCATCTCAGGGAAATATAAACTTTCAATTTTCCGAATTGTTACTTTTGATACGACCTGTAAATTTAAAGGCCATAGTAGTTTTTTTTTACATATATAGCTACTTGTATCAAGTGTATTTACCTTTTAAGAACCTGTACGTGTTTCCTTCATATGGTACAGTTTACAAATTATGCAATCATATGTAGTTGATATCTTCACTTATGTAAGGGGCACGCTTGTTAACTCTAATAAACAGGCCTATTTCCACGGGTAGAGTGCACTCAGTATTTCACTTTATATTTATTTAATTGCCGAAATAACTTGTTTAAGGTATAATTTCGCAATATTTGCACGTAATGGCATAAAGCATGGGGATATTTTTGGTATACACAAGCAGTCTAGTTTTATATATCAAGTTAGTGTCAAAAACCAAGGCAGGGACTCCGCTGGAAAAAGATTAATAAAAAAAAAGAACTTTTTCCACATTGCTGCAATATTTCTGCTGTTCACTCTAGATGTGTATTTTTCAGGGTAAAAAATCCAAAAAGAAACCTCAAAATCAAAAAACCTGTCACAAGGAGGAAATGATTGAAGATAATGAAAGTTTGGAAAAAGAAGTAACCAAAAGTTAAAATGTCACCAAAGGAATAATAGTTATTTCATTCTCAAGAAATGTCTCCAGTTATGTGCGATTTTTTTAAATAAAGATATCAATCCTTACTGTAAGAAATGGTATTGATATGAGAAAAAGTAAAAGCAACAAGATATATAATAAAATGGGAAAAAAAATACGCAAACTATTATTTATTTTAGGAACTTATTATTAAACTTGGGTGTAAGAAAAAATTTTATTAGCACAGCTTTGTTTCTTGATCTGTATATATATATATATATATATATATATATATATATATATATATATATATATATATATATATATGTATACACACACACACAAAAAATTTACGCATAAATATTGACCATGTCAAAAAAAAGTACAAAAACTATCAAAACTAAATTAAAATACAGAAAGAAGTAATTGTACATGTAGTAAAACAAAAAGTGCCAAAATTGTGTGAAGTGCAGGAATTTTCCAATTTTTCTAAGATATGCATGAACTAAGACAATTATTTACCGTTTATCATAATATTCGTGCATAGATTAAAAGGCATTTTCCGCAAGGTAACCCTTTAAGAATTTTTGAAATTTGTTAAAACAATCAAATTGCATAAATGTTAGCTAATTTGTTAGAAATGTAACTACAAAGGCAATATGGACTCTTTTTATAAACTGATAAACGAAAATTAGGTAATAACAATAAGCCCTCAAACAAATTTTAGAATGGCACCTGCAGAAATAAAACTATGATATCGAACAAAACATTTTAAAGTCCAGATAATTATTATTTTTTATATTACATAAGGTTTTGTTAAGACTTTTAATAAATTTGCCACCCAAAATATAGATGTTTTATTGTTCTGTGCATTAGTGTTAAGGTCAAAAATATTCCATAGTACTTAGCCCTTTTTATATTTGCAATAGTTGTTTCCTTAACATATTTACCCAAACTAAAAATAAATTAATTTTATATCCCTTTTGAAAAACAGTCTCTGCAAACTTTTTCAAATTTTAAACATTGCTCTTTCAATACTTGATCATATTTCGCTATCAATTGCACCAACTTAAAGAAATTTCCTGTTTTCCTATGAAACGTTGTACGATCACCGATGTTGAATTTATCGCCGTTTAAGTAGAGGATAGGTAAGTACCATCATAGGTTAAATAATGTAGGGTACAATCATGATCACAAACGCATGGTCATTTTCAAATGATTGTTGTGTACCGCGTTTGTATTCCTGCTGACGATAAAACCAATTTTTTCAGTGGATAAAAACAATATTTTTATTTTATTATTTGATAAACCATTATTTGTCATGATTCTACAATTTTTAACACATTTCAATAGTACAACAAAGTGTTATTTACTGTAAAGCACGGTAACACAAGGATGAAACAGCTTGCATTATTCGAGCATTCACTATTGAAGGCAAAAAATATGAAGGCAGCGTGATTTACATTAGGTGCGCCGTATTCAGCTAAAAGAGGGCAAGAGCGAATAAGGAGTCCTATGTTTCTCTTTTAATTCCGAAGCGCGCACCGACCAACCGCGATTCGGAGTCAGAGCGATAGCATGACCCATATTCTCCTTTTCACTCTCTTGGGAAAGTGTTTAACACCATGTAGCCGAAAATGTTTTAAAATTTTTTTTTAATACAACTAGTACTCCCTTATTTCTCTCTCTCTCTCTTTCCCTTTGTAGAATTCAAGGAAATTGGAAGGGGTAAAATGTTAGCCCTAAGAGCCGTTTTACACACATAAGAATTATAGCCAAAATTTATCTCACAATTATGTCGAAAATTTTCTTAAAACTAATTTGCTGTTTTACACATCAAAGAGTTATTGCTAAAATTTTGGTGAAAATTTTCGGCATAAAAATATAGACGGTGTTCTATATTTTTATGACTAATATGCAGAAAGTGCGCGAAAATCGACGCAGAGTAAAATTTGTGAATTGATAGCCCACGTTTGGTAATCAATCTTATCTCAATATTTACTCGTTGTTTCTTGCACAAAATATCCCTTATTTTGTGGTTTCTTGATTATATATGTTCGGAAACTTTCATATTTATGACATTTTAAGGTTATTCCCAGAGCAAGTTAACTTTTTAACTGCTGGAACGTCGCATGTGATGAAAATGCGAGCATCGACAAAATTATCACCAAAATTATATTCAAATTTCTTGTACGTATTACACAGAGTGGTATTTTATTAATAATTATCTCCATAGAATTTTCGGCAAAAATTTATTGAAAATTTTTGTTAAAATTTTCGGAATAATTCTTT
This sequence comes from Diaprepes abbreviatus, assembly GCA_034092305.1. Taxonomy (NCBI): domain Eukaryota; kingdom Metazoa; phylum Arthropoda; class Insecta; order Coleoptera; family Curculionidae; genus Diaprepes; species Diaprepes abbreviatus. The sequence goes on along the minus strand of JASJET010000211.1, from coordinate 3,547,512 downwards.
TGTGTGTAAAACGGCTCTAAAGCAAAGATTATTCACAATAATAATACGAATCCTCTTTGGTAGGGGTACTTTCACCCCTTTCCTTGTCTATAGGTGTAAGAAATTGACAGACTTTGTATTTCAGTGTATATTTGAATTATTACAATCGGCCAAGCGCTTTCGGTCTCTATCGGACCATCCTCAGGGCTCAGACCCTAAAAACGAGAGAATATGGTCAGCAAATAAGTTTACTCAGTACTCACCAGCCACACTCACTCGTCAAAGGGCACACCTCAACCCTGCCAGTTTGAGAAAAGTCGCGAGCTTAGCCTCCACACAGGACAAGATGTATACAATTTAAAAAATTTTCAGAAACATTCAAAATTAAAATTAAAACCAGAACATTCAATACACAGTACACGTTGACATGATTAAAACAATAAACATTTTCAATAACAACCCAAAAGGGTGAGGTTATGCCACACACAGTCATAGCATAACACGGCAATAAAACCTTCCAAAAATCAAAACCACATACAAGTGTGTGAAAGCCTGAGTAGGGATTTTCTGTATGAATTTTCATTCTTGAATTCAATGTCAGTTGTATTTAAAATCAGTAAATTATTGGCAATAAGCAAAAAAGGGGGAAAAAGGCAGAAAGAAAGGGCATTAAAGTTTAATAATCTATAGCGTTACTGATATCGGCCATTCTGTGATCTATTTCGAACACTTGGGTTCAGTGGCGTGAAATAAATTCCATTTTTGTAAAAAAGCGACAAATTACACGAACATAGACGTAGTTAAAATTTGCTGAAATGTGTAAACCATTAATATATTTAGAATGAAGTGTCTGAAACTGAAAAAGATGATCAAAATTATTATAAGATTGCACCCCACGCAATCACAGCTCCCAGACACTTAAACTGTTTAATGATTTAAGGAAAAAGTTTGAAAATGGGGTTGCGGTCATTTACGTTGTTCATTCTTACATTGAGGCAATGATCTGGGTTTCTCTTTATCTCCCTGCATATTTCAAGATCCTCTCTGTAATCCAAGGTTTTAGAGTTATTACCCCTGGAGTGGTATAAGATTTTACTATTATGAGTAGGAGAGAAACTGTGTTTGGTAAAACTAATATGGTGACCAAACACAGAGGCCCGAGGTTTGTTAATATGTTCTCTAATTCGGACTGCTAATGGTCTAATAGTTTTTCCTATATACGTCGAAGGACAGTCTGGGCAAGAAAGTTGATAGACCCCACTTTTTTGAATATGAGATATCAATTGTTTGTTATTGACCAGATGGGAACTGAGTTGATTTACACTCTTAAATGAAATATTCACATTTTGAGTGAGGTTTGTTAGAGTCCGTGCTATTTTATTAGAGAAGTGACCTAGGTACGAGAGTGAGAAAAATTTTCCTTGCTGACTTTCATTGTAAGGAGTCGAGCTGTAAGCCTCTTGGGATTCTTTCTTGCTTTTAATTTTTTCTATATATTTGTCGATGACTGTATGTTCATACCCATTGTTTACGACAATCTGCTTCAGAATATTGACCTCGTTGTTGTAATCCTCTGCTGACATGGGAATGTTGAGCAATCTATTAACATAGCAGTTTATTGAGGCCATTTTATGTTGTAAGGGGTGGTTAGAATTAGAAGGAATTATGTGGTCTGTTTGAGTAGGTTTTCGAAAGATTTTGAAACTGAGAGAATTATTGGTTTTTTTGATAGTTAAATCTAAAAAATTAAGTTTGTTTTCGGTTTCTATTTCTAAGGTAAATTTTAGGGCAGGATGCAGAGAATTAAGACTATTTAGGACATCAATAGCCCGCTGTTCATTGCCCAGAATAATTGTAAAACAGTCATCCACATAACGAAGCCAGTTAATTATCTTGCTCTCAGAAATCAATCTCGGAATTAGTGCATTTTCCAAGTTGTCCAGGAAGATGTCCGCTAAAAGAGGAGATAGAGGATTCCCCATTGCCAACCCCGAGGGTTGTTCGTAATATTTGTTATTGAAAGCAAAAAAGTCCTGAGATAAACAGAACTTAAGAAGGGTCATTATACTAAGTTGGTCATCACTAGAGGTGTTGTTCGCTGTCAACAGATTTGATATAATCGGAAGAGTTTCCATCCTCGGAATCGACGTAAACAGATTGCATACATCGAAGGAAACAAGCAAAGAGTCGTCTGGCATGGTTACAGAGTTCAGTCTTTTGACCAAATCTGTGGAGTTCTTGAGGCAAAACTTAGGCTTATCTTTGATAAGTTTAATCAGGATTGCGTTCAAAAAAGAAGACAGTCTCGAAACGGGAGTATTGGTAAAACTTACAACAGGTCGAATTGGTACTCCTAGCTTATGAATTTTTGGTAACCCATATAAACGGGGTAAACACGGGTTAGAAATTAGAAGATATTTATTTCCATTATATTTTTTTATAAAATCTGAGCATAAGTTGAAGTAGGTTTTGTTTTTATAATAAAATTCATACAGAAAATCCCTACTCAGGCTTTCACACACTTGTATGTGGTTTTGATTTTTGGAAGGTTTTATTGCCGTGTTATGCTATGACTGTGTGTGGCATAACCTCACCCTTTTGGGTTGTTATTGAAAATGTTTATTGTTTTAATCATGTCAACGTGTACTGTGTATTGAATGTTCTGGTTTTAATTTTAATTTTGAATGTTTCTGAAAATTTTTTAAATTGTATACATCTTGTCCTGTGTGGAGGCTAAGCTCGCGACTTTTCTCAAACTGGCAGGGTTGAGGTGTGCCCTTTGACGAGTGAGTGTGGCTGGTGAGTACTGAGTAAACTTATTTGCTGACCATATTCTCTCGTTTTTAGGGTCTGAGCCCTGAGGATGGTCCGATAGAGACCGAAAGCGCTTGGCCGATTGTAATAATTCAAATATACACTGAAATACAAAGTCTGTCAATTTCTTGATTTCTTCGGTGTACAACCTGTTAATAACTTATATATAGGTGTAAGAGCTGGTCTTTTCTATAATACGAGATTATCAGTGGAAAATAGCTCTTCATTAGATTTTTATTCATTGAGCCACGATCTTTTGTGTAATAGATTGTTACAGAAATAGCCTCATTCTGGAACAATAGTTGGGCTCGATCTAATAATCTTGGATAAATTATGAAGAAATAATCTTTTACTTTTTTCCAACAATTTAAATTTTGATAGGATACTTTTATGTGCTAAAATTGCCACGTGTACGTCACTAGAAACATGGAATATTAGCGAGGCTACAGATCGAATATCTAAAAACATACTGCATTTTTTACATTAAACTATGTATGATTATTGGACGCGTTCATTTATCTACCTATTAGATCCGACATTGTCAAATTTACTGCCCTCGATTCAAGAGTTTTAAGCTCGTGTGCATCAAACCCTGAGTAGCTCCGAGCACATTTGAATTAAAGCGGTTAAAGTGTTAATTTGAACAATAAATAACCTACAATTTTTTTTTCGGAATTTGTGTTTTTAATATACATAGCGAAATATAGTGAAGATAAAAATGTAAAAATATTATATTATTACTTATTAGTTTTGAATTTTGTCTGGTGTCATAGCATTTTCGGCCATAAATATTTCGCAATTCGTTAAAAAAACTATGGACGTCAGTCCGATATCGTGTGAAATAATCTTATTTTTGTGTCTCCATTTCATGTATAAAATGTTTTTTAGCCAAAAATAGCATCTAAAAACGATAACTGATAGCTGCTAGGGCTTTATACACCAAATATTTTTATTGGTGTTTGAGGGGCAAGGGGAAAGCAGATCTGACAAGCGCTGAGGCATAATTGCACTACTTGAATAAAACGAGCGTTTCTTGCACCTGGGCAGCTCTGAGCTGCTCGTACCAATGAATCGAGGGCAGTAATTGAGAATGCTTTGGCTGTTGTGACTCGTGGCCACGAACATAGCATATAAAAATGGACAGCTCATGAAAATAATTTTTGACCCCCCCCCCTTATTGGTCGCCATTAGGTGCAATGATTTGTATGGCAACATTGAATTCCCTGCTAGTTTCTTAGATTGGCGTAAATGTGTCGTGTATAATTGTCAATTGTATTATTCTAACTAACAGGTTTATACAATAACTATCTCTTTCTATACTATATCTAAAACAATAAATCGCTCTTCCTTGTTTTACTTGACAGGTTAATTTGAGTATATTCAATAAAAAAGACCAGGATAATTGTTTCTGTTTAAAGCAACTCCAATAAAGCTAATTTTTTTAACTTCTTTGGAACAGCGTAAATATGTAACAATTTTATTATTTTTAGATAACAAGCATGAAATGTCAGTTCTTATAAATAAATGATAATGCTTTTTCTATGACTGTTCACATATTTTATTTTTTACAATAAAACTGTTATTTAGCAAAATAGCTAAAATGTGAAATATGTGCCAAAAACAAATCGAGACTAATTTTTTTTTAAATATTTGTTTTAAAAACATCCTTATTCGGACGTAGAGTATAAGAAGTTAACGAAAAAAAGTATTAAGGCGTTTATTTTTTAAAATTTTATATCATGAATTAATATAGTATATTGTTTACTGTAAGGTATCGAAATGTCCACATAATCTATTACAAAGTAAGAGAGTTTCATTATTTGAAAATAGCTTCGATTAGGTCTTTGTTAAAATTTTATATCATGAATTAATATAGTATATTGTTTACTGTAAGGTATCGAAATGTCCACATAACCTATTACAAAGTAAGAGAGTTTCATTATTTGAAAATAGCTTCGATTAGGTCTTTGTTAAAATTATTTTCTCCTCGATGCTTTTAGGGAACTAAAATGTTAAGTATTTATATAGGGTTAACAACAATCATAATAATGTTGACATTTCCTTCATAATAACGGAGCTTAATTTAAAGGAAGTAAAGTAACATTATGTACTAAACCATTTTTATAAAAAAAAATTAAACTCTAAAGGGGATGGTGTTAAAACAGTTTATATTTAATTGTAAACAAAACAATATTTATTAAGACACTTTAAATATAAAAAAGCTTCTTACCTAAATACAATCATTTTTAATCTAAATATATACATAAAGATTTACTAGCAACTTTTAATTTTTACACTAGATCAAACTTTCCATTTACTTAACTGTTTGAGGATTTGGAATTGACCTTTACTAGAGTTGAATTTTTGAAATGGTAATCAATCGCAGCTTTTCACTACTTTGGCAAAGGATTTTCATGACACAAATTTCCTATCTGAGCTAAAATCAAGAATTTTTGTTTTATTAATTAATAACATATTCAAACAAAAAATTATTATTTTATTTTTAGACAAAACAAATACATAAAAGTAAAATTTATGTAATTTCCAAACATGCTTAATAATATTGAAAAATTTCATATTATATGCAATCATTTATTTCTGTTTTAATATGGCATATTGGTTTTTAAACGTATAATCATTTTAAATTTTAACACCATACCAGTTTCGATGTTCAGCTTTATATGTCAGTGGAACATTAACTTTATGGTAAAACGATATTGTTGGTTAATGCACACCTAATTCAGGACTTTTTTCTGTAGAGCCAGTGGATGTTAATAAGTCCAAGTTTAGTTGCTTCAAGATGTTTACATCAAACAGTGCTTCGTAGTTTTTTTTCAGGGAGTTTATTTGTAAGAAACACAGCACAAACTTTTTGTATAAAACTATTTCCAGAAAAATGATAAATGAATTATGATCATGACCAATTTGCTTCAGCCCTTGAATTTGAAGATTCTTTCCTCTTAGAAAACTAAAATATTGATAGCATTTAAAAATTATCATACATCATATCCATAAGATTAAACTTATTACCCTTAGATTTACAATTTGATTCTAAGGTACAGTTTTATATAATTATTATTGAATGGTTTATAACTTACCAATTAAATAAATTCCAATTTACCAGATGAGGTATTTGCACGTCTTACGATGAAGAATCACATTTTTTAAAATACCAAAAAAAAACCTTAAAGTTCACGTTCCTATTTGAAATTTTCAGTAAAACGTTACCTAAAATGTGATAAAATCCATAAAACAGCAAAATACAAAATAAATTTTTATCAAAATGAAAAGTATTCAGTCAATGTCAAAAATACACTTTCACCAATATAATAAAAACTTAGGGAATTCATTGTTGCCAAAGCAGTTATTTGCACGTAATGGCACCGAGCATTTTTTATTATAATGGGAGGTATTATGCATGACCAGTCCAGTTTTATATGTCAAGTTCGTGCTCGTGGCTGTCATCCAAGGAAGTTGGAAGGGTGTCATCTCACTCCCACAACAAGAAAGTTAGGCTGTCTTGTTCAAAAGCTACAAAAAAGTAATAAAGAAAATAATTCTGTTTATCGATTAGTAAAAACTCTCTTTGAGAATTATTGCAGATGTAACAATGCTTTTTTGTTATATTTTTTTGAATTTTTACCTTCTAAATTATAAACTAACAATCGAAAATAAATAATTATGGAAACAACCCTTGCCCAATCACTAAACTCAACAAATACTGAAGAACTTGATATTAAGGATGATATCGAAATTTTTGAAGAGGATTTGTCTCTTAAGGATGAGCTGGTTTATGACGATAAATCCGAGCTTGGCTTGGGGTAAGTTTGTTTTGGATATTTTTTTAGGAAAATGATGCTAATCTACTCCTGGAACTCATAGATTTCAAATTGCAAAAAGATAAATAACAACAAATCAATTACAAGGTATTCTCGGAAAATTTCCTGTATTAAAGTAGTTTCATTATTTATACACTTTATTTCTATGAAAATATATTCTTTTGGGAACGATTCCTCACATTAGTAAGTCAAAAACTTTTTCTTTAATAAATAAAATTAATTTTTTACTTTTTAGTAACAATACTCTCATTGGTCCTGGTGATACTGGACAGTCATCACTTTTGAAATGTGATGTATGTTCGTATGAAACATCAAATGAAGCTGACTTTAAATTTCACAAAAAAGTACATCGGAAAACATACAGGTAAAAGTATTTGTTGAATCATAATCGGAGATATGTTAATAAATGTATAGCATAATCACAGTATACCTAAAATAACCAGTAGATTAATATGGCTTTGTGCCAGCTATACATAACAAAAGCTTCAGTGATAGGTTCAAACATTGTGTAGCATTGTGAATTAAAAATTCACTTTGCAGTCATTGTAAATTGAGAAAGAAAGTAGTCACAATTTTTATTTATTTATTAATTTATCAACACTTTCAAGTTTATACTGTCTAAGATAGTCCATATAGTCAGAGTCTTGAACTTGCCTTGGGATACACCAAAAAATCTATTTTTTTCACAATATTTGTTAACACTGGCAGAAATCTTGTTCACATGGTTATATAGTAAACAGCATGAATGGCAACGGGGAATATGCAGAAAAAACTTGTGTGTGAGGTGCTGGGCACATCTAAGTGTTGATATTCTGGGCTTTTGATAAAAACCATTTAAAATATTAGAAACAAAACACATTGTAATATTCCCTTTTGCTGACACGGTATGTTAAATTTAAATATGACTTTCTCTCATCCATATCAAAACTCATTCCCTTGCAGTAAAACCTGAGCTGTACTGACTAGAGTTGAAACAGCGATAGTGATTTATATATCGCCGTGATTTTTAACACTGATTTTTTTTTACTGTAGTGATTTTTACTTTCAATGCAATGCAAGATGTGTTTGCTTATTTTCCAGGACTGTTATTCGGATTCGGTATCAATATGAATATTGAATATTAAATATGCAGATATATTTTAAAGCAAAATTGGTATTACTTGATTTAGTTAGTTAATTTTAGGTATTATGGTAGAAATTCATAGTAATAAAATAACATTTCTAATATAAAAATAACGTACATGAAAAAATATTCTTTTACTATAACTTAAGTAGGCATTACTGAGATACATCTACAAAATTTGCTGAAATATATATGGTTAATTAAATATATAAAAATAGAAGCATTAATTTAAAACCAAGGTAAAAATATATGAATAAATGTTTTCTTAACGGTCAAACCATTTAAAAATTTACACTTTATTACTTACAAACAAGCTTCCAAATAGATAAAAAAATACTAAATCACTACATAGTATAAAACAAAGTCGCTTTCTCTGTCCCTATGTCCCTTTGTATGCTTAAATCTTTAAAACTACGCACCGGATTTTGATGCGGTTTTTTTCAATAGATAGAGTGATTCAAGAGGAAGGTTTATATGTATAATAACATCCATTAAATAGTGGAGAAATACTGTTATTTTTGAGGTTTCTAATGTGATGTCGTTAAGCGGGAAGTAGCGCTTGCGGCGGTACTGGCCGACCGGGGCGGCGGCAGCGTGCCTATAAATAGCGCGTCGGAGGCCGATGTAATAATTGTTGTAAAAATAAAATAAATAGTCACAGTTTTTCTGTAGTGTATTTAGTATCAGCATTGCACCCGTGCGAAGCCGGGGCGGGTCGCTAGTAATAAATAAACAAATCCAAAGTATCTGTTAAACTACAGTAAGCTCACATTTAAGACTACATGTAGAACAGTGAGAAGTAAAAATTTGCACTATAGATATTGCTTTAAAAAATTTTTAAAACTATTTAAGGACATGCTAAAAATGTCCAGATCAACGTGATCACGGGATAATTTATTAGCTAAAATGCACATTCTATTTAGTGGTGCATAGGTGGAGTAGTTGGTTCTATGAGTATCCACAGAGAACACTTCAGCCCATCGACTACTTCTCTGAGGCACATTGAAACCAATATGCATTAGTAACTCTGGAGAATTTATTATACTATTAACGATTTTAAATAGATAAAGTAAGTCAATGTATTCCCTGCGATGTTCAAGAGGCTTCAAATTTAATTGGAGTAGTAAATAAGGGTAGTTGATATCTTCTTTAGGAACACCTAATTTATAGGCTGCGAATATTAAAAAGCGCTTCTGCACCCTTTCTAGCTTCAATTTGTGTACATTGTAGAAAGGTGACCATATTGGTGAGGCATACTTCAAAATAGAACGCACATTTTTAAGACAAATAATATCGTTGAAGTCAGATAGGTTCCGTGTAATAAACCCCACCAATTTCATTCCCTTATTCGTGATATTATGTACAAGCTCTTTAAAAGTTAACTGACTATCCAATATTACACCAACATCAGATATAGAATCGGTCAATTCCACAGACACGCCGTTAATCTTATAATCGTACTCAATTAAAGTCTTCTTTCTACAGAACCGCACTGTCTTGTACTTTCCAATGTTAAGGTACAACCTGTTAGTAGTACACCACACACTAAATGCATCCAAATCAGACTGCATATCAATGCAATCCTGCAGAGATCCAATACACTTAAAAAATTTAAAATCATCAGCGAAAACTAGTGCCGTTCCGTGCGAAAAATACTTGACGACATCATTCAAAAACAAGTTGAACAGAAGAGGGGTCAAATGCGTTCCCTGAGGAACCCCAGATTGTACCCTAATTTCACGCGACAAGTAGTTCTTATATCGTACAATCTGTATTCTCCCCGTGAGATAGCTTCGCCTCCACAAAAGGAGCGGATCTTGAATACCAATAGATTTCAGTTTAGTTAAAAGACATGTATGATTCACTGTGTCAGACGCCTTGGAAAAATCAGTATATATAGCATCAACCTGGCAACGATCCTCCAAAACACATAGCAAAAAGTCAACATAAATCAAAAGATTCGTAACTGTGGACTTTCCCTTACAGAAACCATGTTGTTCCGGAACTATATAACTTCCAAAAACAGTTGTTGATTCATCAGTTAAAAGAGAATCGAATATTTTTGAAAGTATGGAACGTTTAGAAATTGGCGTATAATTTTGTATATGTGCTCTATTTGAATTCTTATAAATAGGGTGAACATAACCTCTCTTCCATTCATCAGGAAAAATCCCAAATTATATAATTTACTCAAAATAAGTGAAAAAATACATTGGCATTGTTTAAAAAAAAATTGTTAGATTATCAGGACCAGAGCCCAAGTTTTCCTTTAATGTATTTGTCTTATTAAAAACATCAGTGGGTGAAAATGTACAAGTTGAAAAATTTATATTAGTTACAATGAAAGTTAAAAGCTGCCCCAGGATCGTGATAATATTTATATATATATATATATATATATATATATATATATATATATATATATATATATATATATATATATATATATATATGAAGATGAAAAATGATCGCAAATAAGTTCAATATTCTATTATAGCTATTTATATCTACAAAATTTTTGGCCAAATGCAGGTATATTCATATTTAGTTAATTAAATACATATTTTCAACTATAAATGAGAAAAAAGAATACAACGAATAATAAAAAAAAATAAAACCAAAAAACATATTGCTATTGTGAGCAATTTTTTTGAATATCTCTTAAAATTTGTTATCACAATATTTTATACGATACTATGGTATTTATGTGGTTATCCTGTACAACGACAAAATCAATCATTTTTTCAAAACACATATATTTTGTGGTGTAGATTGCAAAAATCGAAATAAAATTGTGAAAATTTCGAAATTCCACGATAATTTTCGACGTTAGCTCTGTCTCCATTGTTATGGATTGGCGTAATGTAAGTAATTTTCCATACTTTTGGGAAAACACCCGTTGATAAAGAGATATTAAAAATCTGAGCCAACACTGCAGACAAAACACCCTGACAATTCTTAACAAATATGAGCGGTATCCCGTCGGGTCCGGTACCCAATTTACTGTTCAAGTGAACTATTGCATTAAACACGTCCACGGGCTCAACTTGAAGGAAACTAAGGTTTACAGTTTTTATGTAATTAAAAGTATGGGTCTCACAATGTTCATGCGTGTAGACTGTGGAGAAAAGAGCTCTGCTATAGCGGTTGAGTCTTCCGCTCTAACATTATTATATGACATACTACTAGGAAGAGAAAATTTTGTATTCCTGGTATTAACATACCTGCAGAAAAACGTACTATCAGACTTTATAGAGTCTTCAATATCAGATATATGGTTTTGATAATTGTTTTTATACAGTGCCTTCATTTCAAAACGAACCATCCTTAATAACTTTGTTAAATAGAAAAATTAAAAAAAAAGAAAAAACACGTCAATTTAGATATACAGGGGGAAGTTTAATTTTGCATTTGTTAAAAGTCTGTCAATCACCTCCTCACCTCCAGCTAACCTCACTTTGATATGTCAAATGGGAACCCCCACCTTGTGACACATCATTGTAAGCAGCATAAAATTGTCTATCCAACCGTATAAAAAAAATTAAATCGGTTGACGTACAAGCGAACAGTGTGCAAAAATGTCTTGTAATAATGCATAATATATCGGCCTCGAACTTTAGTATGTCAAATGATTACCCTATAGTGTGATACATCATTTTAAAGGGCATACTATCTCCTATTTAGCCAATAAAAAAAAACAAAATCTGTTGATGTACAAGCGAATAGTCAGAAAAGATGTGTGGTAATAATAGACACCTTATCACATTAAACTTTATTATGTCAAATGGCTACTTCATAGAGTAAAATATTATTTTAAATTTAAAATAAATATTTTTTTAAAATAATAAACAGTTAAAATATTTGCGAGAAAAAAACTAAGCCTGTTTTAAAATTCATCGCAAAATTCATTGCAGTCTAATCAATCTAGTGTATTTATTTCAATGATATTTTTTGCGGTACCTGATAGGTACAAGAAATCACTGCAATAAATAAAATTTTTAAGATCTTTAAACACCAGTTGTTTATTATTGTTAAAATTTTCATTGTGACGCCTAGTTGAAACGTGAATATAAATGGTGTATACGCTAGCCGAAAGAATAGAAATAATTTTTCTCTATGGAGCTGAAGATCGGTGCGCTCGTAGAACCGCCAGAGCATTTAACGAGAGGCATCAAGACAAAAACGTGGGCCATAAATATGTACTCGAATTGGTACGAAAGTTTGAAGAAACGGGATCCGTTTGTAATAAAAAATATATTGAGAAAAGGGTTGTAGATGAAGCATGCCAAATCGAGGTACTAGGACAGTTTGTAATAGATCCAACTTTATCCATCTCAAAGGTCGCAGATTTAACCAACATTTCTGCTGGCTCTGTGCATAAAGTTTTAAAACAAAATAAGTTTTTTCCCTACAAAATTCAAATTCTTCAAGAACTCGGAGAAGACGATTTTGATAGGAGAATTCAATTTTGCGAATTAATGTGCCAACGAATTGACGAGGACCCCCATTTACCTAAGAATATCTGCTTTAGTGATGAATCAACTTTTTTTCTAAATGGACTGGTTAACAGACATAACTGCAGATACTGGGATAATGAAAATCCGCACCTTTTCCGAGAAGGGCATACTCAACATCCCGAAAAAATTAACGTGTGGGCAGGAATTTATGGCAATGAAATCATCGGGCCATTTTTTTTGGAAGATAATTTAACTGGGCAAATTTATTTAAACCTTTTAGAAAACACAATATACCCTGCCATTGTGCAATCTTTAGAAAATCAAGTGGATGAAAATGCTGTTATAGTACTAAATGAAAATAATTTGCATTTCCAGCAAGATGGAGCTCCCCCGCACTACGCTTTGGCAATTCGAGAGTGGCTTGATGAACATTTTCCAGGGACGTGGATTGGCAGACGTGGTGCAATTGAATGGCCAGCACGGTCTCCAGACCTAACCCCTCTAGACTTTTTTCTTTGGGGGTATTTAAAAAGCAAGGTTTATAAAACCCCACCTGAAAATATTGACGATTTAAAAGATCGAATTGATCGGGAATGTAGAGGAATTAGCAGAGAAACCCTTGCCAATGTTCGTGGGGAATTTCAAAATAGGCTTTTTTATTGTCTCGCTAATAACGGCGCACATTTTGAACATTTAATAAAATAATTTTCTTCAACTGAATAAAACTGAATAAACTGCTTATATTTAACACACATTTTTGCATCCTAATTGGCTATAACGTCTATTAACTTAATTTTTTTTGACATCGTTGGATAGCAGATCGTACGTCCTTTAAAATGATGTATCACACTATAGGGTAATCATTTGACATACCAAAGTTCGAGGCCGATATATTATGCATTATTACAAGACATTTTTGCACACTATTCGCTTGTACGTCAAACGATTTAATTTTTTTTATACGGTTGGATAGACAATTTTATGCTGCTTACAATGATGTGTCACAAGGTGGGGGTTCCCATTTGACATATCAAAGTGAGGTTAGCTGGAGGTGAGGAGGTGATTGACAGACTTTTAACAAATGCAAAATTAAACTTCCCCCTGTATATCTAAATTGACGTGTTTTTTCTTTTTTTTTAAATTTTTCTATTTAACAAAGTTATTAAGGATGGTTCGTTTTGAAATGAAGGCACTGTATGTGTACTTACATAGCTTACGCAACTCTGAAATTAAAATGTAATCAGAATTGGAAATTTTATATTGTTTATGGGCTTTCTTTTTTTTTTTTCAAAAATCAGAGATTTCATTTCTGGACTGAACCATGGCGGAAATTTTTTATTTTTTGCTTTAGCTTTAGGGACATAGATATGAAAGCAATGATTCAAACACTGATAAAACGTATTTAATGTTATATCAACATTATTTTGCGTTATTAATGAGGCCCAGTCAAAATTTGCCAAGAAAAAGTTCATTTCCAAATAATTGCAGTGTTTAAAATCATTATAGTCTTCTTCTACCTTCTATAATAGGTCCCTGACCTGTTCCTTCTTCGATTTTCCTCATTCTGGACTTAAATTATCGCTCCACCTTTTCCGTGGTCGACCTCTACTGCGTGTACCACTAGGCGATTTATCTCGTGCGATCCTTACCAGTCTATCCTCTGTCATTCGACTTATGTGTTTGTTCCATTGTGTTTTACGTTGTAGGGCCCACCCATTAATGCAGTCTGTGTTGCATGATTGCCTGATGTTATCGCTTCTTTCTCTGTCTAGTAGCGTTTTTCCTGTTATTCGTCGAAGTATTCTCATTTCTGTAGTCTCCAATAGTTGTTTCGTTTTTGTCGTCTCTGGCCGTGTCTCTGAGGTGTATTTCACAATAGGTCTAATTGTGGTTTTGTAGATCCGAACCTTTGTTTCTTGTTGTAAGTGTTTGTTTCGCCAGATCACGTCGTTGAGGCAACCCGCCACTTTGTTTGCTTTGGCCACCTATCCTCTTACTTCATCTTCGATGTTGCCATAACTAGTTATGTCGATTCTTAGATATTTGACACTCATTTCTTGTTGTATTATTCGACCGTCTAGTTCTAGTTTGCATCGGAGGGGTTCTTTTGAGGTTGTCATACATTTAGTTTTTTCGGCTGAGATAATCATATTATATTTTCTTCCCGTAAGATTAAAGGTATTTAACAATCTCTGGAGGTCGTCTTCATTTTCGGCACATATCACAGCGTCATCAGCGTAACAGAAATACATTATAGTAATATTCAAAATTAAGTTCATCCAATTTTGTCGGTAACGGAATTTCTAAATATAGAGCTGGATGATAAACATCGCTATTTTAAAAAATCTTTTGAGTTTTCTGTGTTTGTTGATATGAATTTAGCGTAATTCCAATTAGTGAAGTTTGGAACTATTTCTGCCAACAAACAAAAAAACCTAAATCTTTTATAGATGGCGACTCTATAACATCTCGAATTACTGTTCTTAGATTTAATAGATAGATGTAGTTATCGGTAAATAATATATGAATAAAAAAAATAATTGCCTAAAAGACAACGTATTTTTTATAAGAAGGAACATCATATACTAATCAAAACTTCCTGATCCCTTAGTATACCAATCTATTTTTTAGGTGCAATTCCTGCCACTACAGGTGTGGAAACGAAATCAGATTGTTGAATCACAAGAAAAAGCTCCATTTTGATTTGGAGGACCTGTTGTACTTTTGTGGCGATTGTGATTTTACAACGCGGGTTCGTGCGACTTTCCAACAGCACAGACGAGATCAGCATAAAAAAGAATACACTGGCAAGTTTCAGTGTACCAATTGCAGTTTTAGGTCGGATAATCCCAAACACTTAGACCGTCACTCCAGCACTCATTTGAGCATGGCAGTAAGTTCAGTATTGAAAAGAAATTTATTTATTTATTTATTTATTTATTTATACCCATTTCACAGTTCAAAAAACCAATTAACAAATGGGTAGAACAGAAACAGAAAAAAAAACTTAAATATTTACCATGACAAAGCAAGCATACACAAATTACTAGAAACAAAACTACAAAATATTACATACTTAATTTTTTTTTTATTTGTGCCATTATGCAGCTAAATATGTCAAATTTATTTTGATTCTGGTTGTAGTTTCTACACATCCTATATAAAGGAGAGTTGTTACACACATTTGTCCGAGGTGTAGGACAATAGAATGTGGCAGATTGGCGAGCTGAAGTCCTAGGTACAAGAAAACTTATTTTTTCCAGTATATCACTACATTCCACTCTGTTATGCAAAACTTTATAGAGGAATTTGAGGTCTGTGACGATACGTTTATGTTCTAGAGAACAAAAAGAATGCCGCTGAAGTAAGATTTCATGCGGAAACCCTGTTTCAGGATAATGTCCATCAATCCGAAAGCTTAGGTATTTCAAGAAACGCCGCTGAACTCTCTCAAGGTCATTAATATGGTTTTGATAATAAGGAGACCATATTATGGAAGCATATTCCAATTTAGATCTTACAAAAGCGTAATAAAGTAAAATGAGCGTACTTTGATTCGAAAATGTTTTTGAGTTTCTAATAATGAAGCCTAATGATTTAAAACACACCTGTATAAGATCATTTATATGAGTAACAAATGAAAGTCTGCTATCAAATGTCACACCCAGATCTCTAAAGCATTCCACTCGTGGAACAGATGTTCCATCAATTTTATAATCATACACCAGTACATTTTTCTTTAATGTGAAAGTCATGACTTTGCATTTACCAACGTTTAGAGGCAGTCTGTTTTCGCTACACCAGTCGGTAACGGTATTTATTGCTATTTGTAGTCTTTGACAATCAGCATCGTTTTTTACAGAAGTAAAAATTTTAGCATCATCCGCATACAGTAGCATTGTACAGTCACCCACAATTCCATTAATAAATATATTAAAAATAAAGGACCGAGTATTGACCCTTGAGGAACTCCCGAAGTCATACACAGGGGTTCCGAGGACTGACCACAGCACTCTACTATTTGCTGCCTATCGCAGAGATATGATTTAAAAAAAAGAATTAATTTTTGCGAAAGTCCAAAACAATGCAGTTTATCAAGCAGAATGCTGTGATCAAGCCTATCAAATTCCTTTGAAAAGTCTGTGTATATTGTGTCTACTTGACCGCCCTTGTCCAAGACATCAGCCACAAACTGAGTAAAGCAGAAAAGATTGGACGCTGTGGACCTACCCTTTATAAAGCCATGTTGGGAACCACTAAATAGGTGTTTTAGCTTGAAAAATAGATGTTCATGCAGAAACATTTCAAAACATTTAGAAAAATTATTTATTATACAGACTGGTCTGTAGTTTTCTATATTTTGTTTGTCTCCTTTTTTAAACACTGGAGAAACTCTGGAAATCTTCCATTTATCAGGAAACTCTGAATTATTTAGGCAGAGATTAAAGATAATGGAAAGAGGTTTTGCTAATACGCATGCACAGTCACGCAGGAAAAAGGATGGAATTTTATCCGGACCTACTGTTCCCTTTGGTTTCATTTCTTTTAAGCAAGATAGTACTTCATTTTCACTAACCTTACAAATTTGAATAGTTTGAGTGACAGAACTTTGAATATATTTATTAAAAGCATTGTTCGATGCAATATATGAAGATTTAAAAAAGTCAGCAAATGCGTTTGCAATATCTGCATGGTTTCTATAAGTATTTTCCCCACAAATCATATTTTCAGGTAATTCCTTATTATTTCTTTTACTATTTATAAATTGCCAGAAGTTTGATGGATTAAAAGCAATGCGGTTTTCCACAATTTCACAATATTTTTTATATGCATCATTTATGTCATACTTCGCTGTTGAAATTTTAACAGATCTTCATTTTTTTGTGAACGTTTGTATTTTTTCCAAGATTTAAATTTTTTCTTAATATTATTTATTATTTTAGATGTAAACCAAGGTGGATAATTTCTTCTGCGTTTTTTAGTTTTAGGTACGAATTTATTTAAGGCAGTGTATATTTGAGTATAAAACAAATTACAAGCCTCATTAGCATCATTAATCTGATACAAAAAATCCCACCCAATATCACACATATACTCATATAGGCGCATAAAATCTGCCTTTTTAAAATTATAGTATACATTATTAATTCTTTGTTTAGTAAATTTTTTTTCATGAGCCACTGTGCATGAGAGCAATAAAGCAGGATGGTGCAACACTTCAGGTAAGATTAGGTCTTTCGCCCTTTCAATTCTACATGAAAATGAATCATTATTGCTCAAAATTAAATCTAGTAAACGATTATTGTCATTGTATATGAAATTGTGCTGTTTAAGGTTTAAAAATTGCATAAAGCCTACCAAAGACAAAGTTTTGTTCGATTGTTGAAATTAAACTCATTATAAAGTAATTTTACTAGTAATTAACTCTAAACAATTTTATAGTTCAGGTTAGATAAGATAAGATCATTTATTAATGTCAATGCACAAAAGGTACTTACACAAGTCAATTAATAAAAATAGTATACAATCAAATAGCTTAAGTACTAATAAAACTAGTGTGTGTATAAAAATTAAAATGTGTACAAGTAAAAAATACAAGAAACGTATAGGTTACCAAGACAAAGTAGCAACAGATATGCTTGCCTAAACAATATAAACATTTAAATGAAAAGAACAGAAACAACACTACATTAATTAAACATATTATTTAAAAGTTATATTTTATAAATTCCTCAATGGAATAAAAGGTATTTTGGACAAGAATTTGTTTTATTTTATATTTAAATAGGGTAGATCTTGTAATTCTAGGGGAATTTTATTAAAAAGTTTGATACCCCAATATCCCGGGCCACTCTGACACCTCTCCACACGTTGGTACATAGGCACTAATCTATCCTTAAATCTAGTGTTATAGTCATGCACCTCTGCATGAGTTCCATAAACATGCGTATTCTTATGAATATAGAGCAGATTCTCAAGTATATACAAAGAAGGGCTGGTTAGTATACCAAGAGCCCCGAAGGCTTCCCTACAGCAGTCCCTATAGTTAAGACCCGACAAAGCCCTGATAGTCCTTCTCTGTATTTTAAATACTTGAGATACCTAGGGTGCATGCCCCCAAGTCAATATGGAATAGGACACGACTGGATGAAAAAGTCCAATGTAGGCTGTTCTTAATACAGACCTTGAGGCACTTTCTGCTAAAGAACGAAGAGCATATAAAGCAGTATTAAGCTTTTTAGCTACTTCCTGGATATGGCTGTGCCAACGAAGCCCCCCATCCATTTGCACCCCGAAAAACTTGACTTTTGGTTTCTCATTTACCTCCTCTATATTTCTGAATGAGAACACCATTTTATTGGTTTTGCTTTTATTGAGAAGTAGTCTGTTTACACAAAACCACTCCTCAATATTTCTCTGCACCCTGTCGACCTCTGACAAAGTATTTTTTAGCAAATTTGTCGACGCAGCAACCGTGGTGTCGTCCGCAAACAAGGTGAATTTTGCTGTTGGTTCAACAAGAGGTAAGTTATTGATATAGATTAAAAACAGGATGGGTCCCAAGACAGAGCCCTGGGGAACACCTATATTAAGCTCACCCTGTCCAGACGACACCCCGGCAACCCTAACAATCTGCATCCTATTCTTCAGATATGATTCCAAGAAAGAAACACTTGCATTAGAAAAATTGTATTTTTTGAGTTTTTGAAGAAGTATTTGATGCGTAACACAGTTAGTTAGCCTAGTCGCATTTGAGTCTTTTAAACTTATTACATTACAGTTATCTAATATTTCCTGTTCTTTTTTAGGAAAGGCGCCTCCAATGTTCTCAGTGTAGTTACTCCACAGTATCGAAGAGTTGGCTGAGGGAGCATAGCCGCAAAGTTCATTCAGAGCCGTTTTTCAGTTGCGACATCTGTGGCAGAACTTATAAATTCAGCAGAAAGGGAGAATTCGATGAACACGTGAAACGGCATAATTGGCCGAAAGTGAACGGTCGGTTCGTGTGCAAATTGTGCGATTATTCGGCGTTGTATGTACGCACAGTCATGAAGCATATTAAGGAACTACATGAGGTAATGGACTTTCTAAGATTATTTGTAGTGGATTGGATTGATTGATAATAGAATAGAATAGAATAGTTTATTCATGTTAGTCACAAATAGCATAAAGTAAGTATAATAGAAATCAATATGAAAAGAAAAGTTAGAAACAAAGATATATATTTTAAGATAGATTAAAAATACAAATACAGTTTAAAAATTAAAATTACACAAATCACATGGTTAAAGAAAAGCATACAAGATGCAAGTTACAAAAGAAAAACATTAATAAAATATACATACATGGCACAAAGCATCATAGATTGAAAGTAGTTTAGACAAATACTCTTTATGGTTTTTTTTTGAAAGTCGCGTTCATCCATATATTTAATTTCTTCCGGTAATATATTAAAACATTTTATTGTCCAGTATCCTGCTCCAGTCTGGCACCTCTTTAACTTCCAGTAGGCAGGAATAATTTTTTGTTTGTGTCTAGTCTCATATGGTGAGTTTTATAGGTTATAATATTTTTTCAAAAATATACTGTGCTGGAACTGTCAAGATTTTTAAATGCCTCACGACAGTCATCTCTTCTTCTTCTTCTTCTTCTCCCAAATGGCGTTCATCCACTAGATGGTTCGCCAGCTCAATTTGATAGGATTTCCAGATGACGAGCTCTCAGCTCCTGGATATCCAGAGATTTCACTTAACACTTTGATACTTTTTATTTTTATTTATATATTTGTTGATTTTTTCCACTTTTACTATTGCAGTCGGTTGGTGTTAGGAGTTAGTATTAGACAGTACAACAAAGGAATAAACTTTTCACGCTTCAGAGTGACAGCGAAGCGACTTATACATCCCGAAATGTCACCTCGGATAACATATACCCAAGTAAGAAAAGATGAGGAAAGTTGATCAACTGCAACAAAAAGTATTATTGATTATTGTGGCTTTCTAGATCTTAATGTTATTGATATTAAGGAATTTTATTAATAATTTATTTAGTTTAATATTTAGGTTTGATAAGACCACCCTGATGTCAAGGGGCGGTTCTATTCCCGTTCTGCATATTTCTTTGTAGAGATCTACTCCTGGGATATGATTTTTTGGACATTCTAAAAATATATGGTTTAAGTCCTCTACTTGTCCACAATCACAATATGGATCCTCTACTACCCCTATTTTATATAGGTGCGCCTTTGACAGTCATCTCTAAACTCAAGAGTTGTTAAGATTCTCACTGCTTTATGTAAAAGAGCAAAGAATCGCTTTGCGTCTGCTGAGTGTCCCCATTCCCAAATAGAATATGACAAGTGAGAGTGGATAGAGAGAAATACTCAGTCCTCAGTGTCTCCCGAGACACATTGTTAAGAGAGATCTCACAGAAGGAAAAGATACTTATTTAATTTTTTGCATAATAGCTCGATGTGAGCTTTCCAAAGTAGTTTTGGGTCCAAGTTCACTCCCAAAAACTTAACATCATTCTCATCCACTCCCTCATTCATATTTCCCAGATCTCTTGGTGAGAAGATGACCCTGTTGGTTTTGTTATTATTGAGGATAAGCCTGTTTGCTGCAAACCACTCTTCTGCTCTCTGTTGTGCCTCCACAATACCTTTAAGCACCTCCCCCGCAGTATCAGCCAGACAAGATATTGTGGTGTCATCGGCAAAAAGTGTATATTTCTCCTCAGAATCCAGCTTGGGTAGATCATTTATATACACCAGAAACAATTATGGTCCCAATACCAAGCCTTGAGGAACTCCTATATTTAAAACCGTTTCCGCCAAGGACACCCCGCACGATTTGGACTCTGTCTTTTAGATAAGATCTAATAAGGTTAATACTGTTGAAAGAGAAGTTGTATTTTGCAAGTTTTTGCAGGAGGATACCATGGTCTACACAATCAAAAGCTTTACTAACATCGCATAGAAAGATTGAGCTATATTGAATTCAGTGGAATAATTCCAGTATATAGGATACAAGATCCACTATACACAGCACAGTGTTCTTGCCCTTTCGGAAACTGTATTCACATTCAGTAAAGCAATTATTCCCTTCCAAGAATTCGACTATTTGCAGTGCCATGCTTTTTTCTATAATTTTTGAGACAACAGGAAGCAAGGATATTGGTCTATAATTCTCAGGCAAGTTTATGTCTCCTTTTTAAAATATCGGACAGACAATACCTTCCTTAAGAATTGAGAGGAAGGTGCCTTCTACTAACAAATGTTTATTAGTTTCGTGAGAGGTACAATAATAAGATCTTTAACAGTTTTAATAAGTTTGATGTTCAGTCTGAATATGTCACTGCTATTTTTATTATTGATACGATTAATCGTATCCCATATGTTATTAAATGTAGTTTCGCTGAAGGAAAACTGATTTAATAAATTCAAAGTCCATTGGGTTTAAGTTAGCACTGGGAATATCTTTAACGAGATTAGTGGCGATGTTTGAGAAGAAATCATTAAATTGATTTGGATTTATATCGAGGTTTTTTGTTTCTTTTTGTATGGCCCGCTGACTGTTTATTATTTTCCACATGGCTTTTGTTGGGTTACGAGAACCTCTATTTAATGGTTTATTAACGGCAATAAATCATACAAATTCCATTTTATATAATACGTCAAATAAGAATAAAAAATCTGAAACGAAACAATCACAAAATATCACAAGTCACATCAGTAATAAAAGAATAACAATTAACTAAAACAATAATACTGTCACTACAGTCTATTATGTATAAAATTCAATTACTTAAAAATTCTTTAATACAACCCTTAAATGAGTTCAGAGAGAGTATAAATGGGTCAACATTCCTAGGCAGTGAATTCATTTCCCTACTCATTCTGGACGTTGGGGTGTTAAACGCATAGTTTGTCCTATGGTATGGTTCGTTAAAAGACTACGGACCTGAAGCACCCTCTGAGGTACAGAGAATCCAACAGCCCCCAACAATTCAGAAGCATCAACCACAGAGTTTATGATCCTATAAGATAATATTAGGTCAAGATAGATGCGTCTATTATATAATGATAACAAGCTCATATAATCCCGTATTACACTGAATGGCACATTTTGCTTAAAAGCAACAAATTTCAAGAAACGGACCTGTACCTTCTCGATTTTATTTTTGTATATTTCATAGTTTGGTGCCCAGACTGGAGATGCATACTCCAAGACTGATCGAACCATTGAGCAGTATACAGATTTAAAACACTGCACACTGTTGACATCAGCTAGTGTGCGTTTAATAAAACCAACAAGCCTCAAACCACGGCTCGAAATACTATCAACGTGCAGGTCAAAAGCAAGACCCTCATGAAATATCACCCCAAGATCCTTTATATGATCTGAGTGAGTCAGCATTGTATTGTGCAATGTATAATTATAAACTATACCATCTTTTTTCTTTGAGAAAGTAATGGCAGAACATTTTGTTAAATTAAGTTGCATGCAATTGCGGTCACACCACTTAGTAAAACTAAGTTATCATTTGAATTGATTTTTGCTTGTTGAATTGCACATTTGTATTCTTTTTTAAATTTTTTATATGCCTCAGTTATATGTGTTTCCCTATATTGTCTATTAAGTTTTGATAAAAAGTTTAGATGATCTCTGATTTCCCTGAGGTCGCTGCTGAACCAATTTACATTTTGGGGTTGATCTGTTCTTACAATATATTTTTGCTTAGGAAATGAATTTAGATAGGCTTTTTCAATAGTAGTGGTAAATAATCCAAATTTTTTTGTCAATTGTCAAATCACCTGCACTCACAAATTCCCAATTAGTCTCTGAAACCCTATTGTAAAAATCAGACAATCCTTTTTGCGTTATATATATATATATATATATATATATATATATATATATATATATATATATATATATATATATATATATATATATATATATATATATATAAGAAATAATAATGGACCTAGCACACTACCCTGTGGAATACCCATGCTGCTCTCAATCTCGTCAGATACAACGTCATTCAATTTCAATTTTTGTTTTCTTTTAATCAAGTAATTATTCATAAATTTCAACACTTCACCCCTTCTACCGACGCTTTCTAATTTTTTAAGTAGTCTTTCCCTATCTAAAGTCTCAGAGGCCCTTCTCAAATCCAAGAATACAGCACCCGTAATAAGATTTTGATCGAAACTGTGTTTCCAGTCATTGCAGGCATACTGCACTGCAGTTTCACAGCTATGCTTACCCCGAAAACCAGATTGCATACTATTTATAATTTTTTTGGCTTCTATGAATTCTAACGGTTGTTTGATCATTACTTTTTCCATTATTTTTTCAACCCAACTAAGCATGTTAACATGTCGCAAATCAACAGCCCTGTGAGAATTATTTACTTTAGGAACCAGAACAATAGTCGATATATTTAATTCATCGGGAATTTTACATGCTAAAAATGACGAATTTACCAAATTAAGAAGTGGTAGAGCTATATTATTAAAACAACTCTTTAAAAACACAGCATTTATATCATCTGATCCATTTTTATTTGGTAGGTCAAAAACAATCTTCTTAAGTTCCTCAACAGTAACAAGCTTAAAAGTCTCCAAAAACGCTCCCCCATGTCTAGGTAAAACTAGGAAATCTGGTCCAGATTTATCTATGTCCCTGACTATTGCTCCAATACTGATAACATAAAAGTAGTTCAATGAACTTACCATATCATTTGGATCTAAAATTATTTCATTATCAATTTTCAGTTGCAAATAACTGTTAGTTTTACCTTCATTAGGAAGCAAAATTTTTAAAATATTCCACAATTCCACAATTACTTTTATTTTCGGTTATTCTATCTTTATAATATTCTCTTTTTTCCTGGAGCATAACTTTCACCGCAATATTTCTTTTTTGTTTGTAGATCTCCAAATCCTCAGATGTTCCAGAACTGACATACTGTTTATAACTAACATCTCTGGCATTTGTAGCAGCCTTAACTCTGTCATTCCACCCGCCATTCCTTGTATTTTGGATATATTTTAACAGTTCTTTCTGTCTGAATAATAATCAAATTTTTACTTCAATCCTGAATATAAATTTTTCAAATTTCTTTATGTTTTGATTTGAGGAGGTACAAAGAATATCCACTACATTTTGATTTATTTATAAACTTTTTTTCGATATGGTGCAACATTTCTGCTAATCAGTGTATATGTGTATTTTTCAGGGTCAAAAATCAACAAAGAAATCTGGATTGAAGTGCGATAAATGCCCATTCATCACGGACAAAAGACATCTGTTCGAACTGCACATGGAAAACCATAAAGAAAATAAGGGTCTGCATTGTCTTAGATGTCCATACATAGCTTTTAATCTTTCCACACTGGGAAAACATAATAAAAGCTATCACAAAGAGGAAATAATTGTAAATAATGCAAGCTTAGGAAAAGAAGCCGATGAAAGTTGAAATATTATCAAAAAAAAAAGAATAGTTTTTTCATTCTTAAGAAATAATTTCCTTAATGTGTAAAGATCTCTAATTGTCGTTTGTTTACAAGTAGAACTCTGTAGGTCCGTTTCAATTTGAATGGCAGTGGCTTCTGGTATGTAAAATAAATTCATTCCTAGAATCAATGCAATAGCTATATTAATTTGAGTTTTATATATCTAATAAATTTTTTTAAACACGGTTATTAGTAATAATTTTGAATCATCACCCATGCCGGTTCCTGCAAATCTCCTAGTCCAGTGGTTCCAACTTTTTTTTTTAAATCTCGATCATTTTTGGATCTTTAAAAATATTTGCGGCTCGCTTTTCTCATTCGCTATATTTGATAAATAAATACCCAAATAGCACACTTCAGTCCACTGGATATCCATCGTTTATCCAAAGCTGGACATACTGGGTGTCCATGGGATGTCCAGAATTTGTCCACCAACATCCTATGGATATCCACTGGACTATACGTTTGTCCCACTCATGGATGTCTTTTTGGATTACATATATTGTCCAGGTATGGATCATTTTTGGATATTAATAGGACTAATTTTGGATGTCCATATAATGTACATTCTTGACCCGATTGTGGACATATTATCCGATGGTTTTGTGCTTTTTGGATTAATAGGTCATAATTTATTGTTCCCTCTTCTTGACGTTCCGCTAACATGAATGGTAGATTTATTCAGAATTTGCTTAAGGTCCGAGAGCTTACAGTACCTAACTAATCTGCACTTCTGAAGATACAGACCACTTATGTAATCAAAACGTCGATAACAAGTAACCATAGATGGCCCTATTAGTCCCAAAAACTAAACAGATATAAAATACATGAGCGAACCAGGTAACAGGAACTGGATCCACATATTACACTTATTGATTACAATTGTCAAGATTTTAATACAACACTATATAAGAATATAAAATTTTATAATTAGTCGAATTGCAAGTGCTACAAAATATAGCTTCAATTGATTTAAATTGTTCAAGCTATAGAAGGATCACTATGAATAAGGTATCTGGTTCCATAATAATATGTACAATTTCAATTGGGTAATAGAAAATATACCAATTATTTAAATAAAGACTTTATTGTTACAATGATTATTTTTTCTAGATTTATTTCTGTCGTTTATTCTCTTCAGCCATTGTCTAAATTCGTCTTCGGCTGTTTTTTATCGGCCCCCCCCCCATTCTTCTGCCGCAGCTGAAAATTAATAAGGTTTAACGTTAGTATTCTATGCCTTTGTATAGTTAACAAATTCCGAGTGTCGTATTTAATCTTGTTCGTTGGGGCTGTTTCATGCCTTACTGTTCCATAGTAATTTTCCATAACAAAAGTATAAGAAAGCCACAAACAATGATAACGATTACAACAGAAATATTAATTTGAAAACTCAAGATCCTATTAAAGTCAGAGATGTTTGTAGAAATTTAAAATGAAATTTAGATTTTACTTATAAAAGAAAGTTCTCTTTCTCTCTCTCTCTCTCTCTCTCTATATATATATATATATATATATATATATATATATATATATATATATATATATATATATATAAAACCAAATGCATCGTAATTTCTTAGAGTGCTTAAACCAAAAAATTTTAACACACTTTTTGTCAGGGTATTATCAGAACAAGGGGATCTAGAGTTTAACGTGTGAAATCTGACACCCAATATATTCTTATTATTTACGAGTATGACAAATAAAACAGAGATTTTTTTCATCAAATTTTTATATTTAAGTGGTAACTTACCTACAAATAGTGAACTTTTAAAAAGCAATTTACTGTTCCAACATAAGTATAATTCTTGGAAAGGCTATCTGTCATTGTTACAATAAATTATCTTTTAATAAGTTCATAGGTATACTTTCCTCCAATTTTCGCTAATTGTAAAACCTAAAATTATATGACATTATTGAGATAATTAAACGTTAATTCCACATATGCTAAACTAAGAATATTTTTGACTTTAAGAATCAAAGTAAATATATATATATATATATATATATATATATATATATATATATATATATATATATATATATATATATATATATATATATATATATATATATATAAAAAATAATCCTGTAAAATGAAACTGATTTTAGTATTGTTTCCTCATGTATGGAAAAAAACGTTATTTAAATTCCCCACAGGTACTTAAGTTCTTATGCCATTTTTAAAAACATCCAAATGGGCACTTCTTAAGTAAAAACTTACTGTTTTTTCAAAAAATTAACTTTTTTTTATCAATAGACTCATACACATAAAGAAGCATTGCTCGAATAAGTTTCAGCTCTTATTTCAGGAGAAGTGTAATAAACTTACTGCATCTTTAAAGTTTAAATTGTCCTGAAGATCTTATGTGACTTGAGGCAGCTGATTATTTTCTTCGGTAAAAGGATAGTTGAACTCCTGCAGAAAATTCTTTGTAGATACTTGTTGTTTTTTCCCTATTTAAGATTACCTGAATATCTCCTCTAATTTGGTACAAATTGGCTTTCACATAGGAATTTTATTTGGAAAATTCATCTAAAAAATAATTTAGAAAAATTAAATTATAAGTCTAAACCTAGAGTCGAACTGTCAAACCTTTATTATATATTTTTTAACAATTGTACTGTACAAAAATACACATCAGTGTAAACTTGTACTAGCGTTTAATCCAAAATAGTCATAAAAAAATTAATATAATTATTCAAATTTGCTATAGCTTTTAATCCATTATAAATTTTGATAACATTTAATAATGCCAGCAATCTTATTAGACTGATTACTCAATAATGACTTTGTCAGAGAGAAATTTCTCTAAAATTTACAATTTTGTTATTACACAAATTTACAGCTCTATCTATGGTCCATTTTAACCAACAAGATACAAAATTCATTGGCCTGTCAAAATTAATTGCACTTATTTGTAGTAATTTCCATTTAAATAAGTGATTGTATGAAAAAGTATAGCTACAAAAGCTATATTTTAACATACGTGTTTTGATACTGAATATTTTGTTCACTTTCAAATTTGTGCGAGTTTGATACTAATTATCAGCTTTTCGTCGGGCATGTCTGTAGTTTCGTTCGGTAATTTTTGGTATAATTAAAAAAATTAAATTAAAAATAACTATACTTACCTTTAACGGTGGCATCTTCTTTAAATAAAAAGCACACTTGATTTTAGCTCAACTAAAACCCCAAAGGTCTTTTTTAGCTCGACGTCAACACAATAATGAGCACAAAATATCTGAAAGGATATTTTGTGATCATGGCGGGCCGGCGGGTTAAGAAATGACAATTCTACAGGCCGATATTACAGTATCCGATTTTACCGACAACCCGAAATTTAATTAATGGACGTCTGATGGACTTACAGTGGACATCCAGATATGGACGTCCATATAGATTACAGGACATCCATAAACTGTCCATGGACATACAGGACATTATATGTACTTATTCTGGATATCCAATGGAAATCTTGTGCTATCTGGGTAAGGATTTAAAAAAAAGTGATGAACCATATCATAAATAAATACTGAGTATAGAAGTTCATACAAGTTTTTATAAAGAAGACAGTACACCTAGTAAAAGTTATGACATTAACTTCAGATTAGTTTTGGTAAGTATTAATTTTATATACAGGTCGGTTGAAAATTTTTGAAAGCGACACCTTGTAACTAGTATAGGAATCAAAATTTATACGCCATTTTAAAATTTCATCTTCTATATGAACACACAAAAGTTTATTTCTGTCAATTCATTCTTTGTTTACAAGCCATTTGAATTTGACGTGTCAGTGAATTTTTATACAATGGATAAAACCGAATATCGTGCGGTGATAGAATTCTTTATTTTGGAAGGATTATCAGCAACAGAAATTCATATAAAAGTGGTGAAAGTGTTAAAGGAATCTGATCCTTCATTTCCAATTGTGCGTCGATGGGTTTTAGAGTTTAAACGTGGTCGTATAAGCGTTGAAGATGAACCACGTAGTGGACGTCCTAAAAGTGCAACAACACCAGAAATCATTGAGCAAGTCTATAATAGTGTTTGTAAAGATCCAAGTGCGATTAAGCGTGAAATTGTTGATACCATAGGCATCTCGGACGAACGAATACTATATTTTACACGAAGAATTACGTATGAAATAGCTACTCGGAAAGATAGTGCCGCATTCGTTAACAATTCAACAAAAACAAATTTGTAAGCGTAATTTGGAGCGTTTTAAGCAGAATAAAACCGATTTGGTGCGTCGTTTTGTAACTGTGGATGAGACTTGGATTTACCATCATAATCCTAAACTGAAACGAGAACGTTTACAATGGACTGAAGCTGGTTGTTCAGCTTCAAAACAGGTCAGGTCAGAACGATCGGCAAAAAGGTTATAGCATCAGTTTTTTAGGATTCAAAAGGGATTTTGTTGATTGATTATCTTGAAAAAGATAAAACAATTAACTCTGAGTATTATTGCAACCTTTTGGACCAGTTGGAAAAAAAAGTTTGCGAAAAAAGACCCGGCTTACAGAAGAAAAAATATTTTTTCATCAAAACAATGCACGTCCTCACACAAGTGGTTTGACGATGGTTAAATTGAAAGAATTAAAGTACGAATTGGCTCCCGGCTAGTACGTATTCAGGAATTTGAAACAAAGTGGAAAGCGTTTTTCGTCGAATGAAGAAGCTATTGCGGCCGTGAAACATTATTTTGCAGAGCTTCCGGAAAATCATTATAAAGATGGTATAAAATTACTGGAGGATCGTTGGAATATGTGTGTTGAAGTTGAGGGAGATTATATTTGAATAAAAAAACTAATTTCGTTAAAAAATATACATTCTTTCATTTTCGCTTACAAAACTTTTCAACCAACCTATATATATATATATATATATATATATATATATATATATATATATATATATATATATATATATATATATATATATCCTTCGTGTGAGATGCAATAGCAGTGGATATATCCACATTATGCCGTTGTAGTGCTGAAATCACATTCAGCAAACGTACAACTATATGCAGCTCCGTGTATAAAATGAAGTAAAATATGAACAGTAAATGCAAACTTCTCTCCATCTTATCCTTTCTGTGTTAGAGGTTGCACAGTTAGAACAAATTGTTGCGTGTTGCATACTTCCTTCCAATCTGTCCTTTGCACAGCCAGGTGCATGTCAGTACCCTGATGAGTCTAGTGAGAGACGAAACATGTATCTCTGCCGTATCACTGTGGCGGGGAGTGTAAGCTTTGACTTTCTTCTCGGTATGGTGGTACAGGTAGGCTACCATCTCGATGGTGGTGGAATAGGATGAATTGTGTTTTATTACAATTTATTCTAACTGTGCAACCTCTAACACAGAAGGGATATGATGGTGGGAGGTTTGCATTTACTGTTTCTCATTTACTTCATATATATATATATATATATATATATATATATATATATATATATATATATATATATATATATATATATATATATATATAAATCCTTTATTTAGTCATAGACCAATAAATTACATACGAATTTGAAAATTAAAAACAACAATCAAACATCGTCAAACTTTGCAGAACAATGACATACCAAACTAAACTGATACAAATTAAAAAAAAAAAAAAGAAAGTTCATGTCCCTCAAGGATAGACCCTATTAAAAAAATACTGCTTCAGACAACGTTTAAACTTATTTAGAGATTTTAAACATTTAATATTTGTGGGCAATTGAACTGTTTAGACCTTTAAAGAATACAGAGGGTTTGTGTTTGTCTCTTTAATACTGGAGGAATATAAAAGTCATCCTTCGATCTAGTGTCATATGCATGTATATTTCTATTATAATTAATGTGATTTTATAAAACATGTAGGAGAACTACCCGATCTGATTTTAAAAATAAAGATCAATGTTTGGTAGTGAATGAAGTGTTCCACCGACATCCATTGTATTTCTCTCAACATGCAGTTAATTGATGTTCCTCTTGTACATGAGAGTATAACTCTTATGGCTTTATTTTGGAATTTTTGAAATCTTGCCTTTTCATTTTGATTAAAAAGGAACAAAATTGTGGAGCCATAAACAAAGTGGGGCAATACCAGAGTGTTAAACAGGATTGTTTTAGTCCACCTTGTCAAAAAATTGGAATATCTTTGAATATAGTCAATTTTATAAGAGATTATTTTTATTAAGTTATTCGCATGTTCTTTAAATTTAAGTTGTCTATCTACGATTACTCCTAAATATTTAACCATTTCCACTATTTCAAGTGTTTCATTGCCTACTTTCATAATAGGATCTCCACGAGAAAAAGTTCTGTAATCATTCTCATTGCAGATTATCATAAATTTGGTTTTTTCCACATTTATTTTTAATTGGTTACAAGAACACCACCAATATAAATTTTGTAATGTAGAGTTAAGTGTATCAACCAATTGAATACCACCAGAACATGCAAAATATAAAAGAACATCATCTGCAAAAAGATGTACACAACAATCACAAGATGTATTTACTATATTGTCAGTATATATATATATATATATATATATATATATATATATATATATATAAAATATAGGAATACATTTTTCTTGAACCATTGGATATGTTTTTAGTTGGTTATTTTCTTGGGAATATTTTTCATTGTTATATTAAAACTACATATATAAAGTAGTCATATTTATTATATATATATATATATATATATATATATATATATATATATATATATATATATGTATGTATGTATGTATGTATGTATGTATATATTTCAAGACGTTTCGATTCTTTCGAATCTTTTTCAACTGAGCTTATCGGGGGATTCATTTAGAACAGAGATTTTTGTTTTAAATAAAAAATTAATTAGAATATAACCAATTATAATCACACACTCTATTATATATTAATTTTTCAAAAGTATTTTTGAAAGTCCAACCAGAAGAGTGGACACTACATTTTTTGATAAGCTCAATTGAAAAAGATTCGAAAGAATCGAAACGTTCTGAAATATTAAAGATATATATAATAAGTATGACTACTTTATATATGTAGTTTGAAATGAACCATATTCTCAAGAAAATAATCAACTAAATATATATATATATATATATATATATATATATATATATATATATATATATATATATATATATATATATATATATATATATATGTTTATGCGGCTTTCACGGATTCCTCCGTGGAGATGCAATAGCAGTGGATATATTCACATTATGCCGTTGTAGGCGTGGAGGGTAAGTTTTGACTTTCTTTTCGGTACGGTGGTACAGGTAGCCCATTATTTCGATGGTGGTGGAATAGGATAAATTGTGTTGTGTAGCAATTTATTCAAATTGTGCAACCTCCAACACGGAAAGGATATGATGGAACAAAGTTTGTATTTACTGTTCGCATTTTACTTCATATATATATATATATATATATATATATATATATATATATATATATATATATATATATATATATATATATATATATATATATATATATATATATAGGGTGATAGCACCAATTATGAACAAGAACCAATGATGGACATTTTTTCTAAATAAACCGAAATAATAACCAAACGAAAAATAATTTTGGGGATAGTAACACTGGATTATAAGTAGTAGGGGGTCAGTTGTCTCACTAACAAATCGAAATGTCAAGATCGGCCACTTTCTTCAAGATGGCAGCCTAAATATAAGAGAAGTATGAGCTACGTCCGAAAAATCCGGTTTTATTATGAAAATCGTTTAGAGAGTAAGTATATATTTTCGTGAATTACTTCATTATGTTATTTGATAATTAAGTTTGATATTATTTTATATTGAATATTAGGAACTAAGAATATATTTTGTCATAATATTAAATAGAAACATAACCTAAAATCTCTGTTTTTTACAATGTTTATTACTGGATCGAGTACAGACCAAATTACCAATGATGGACAACCGATGTTCTAAAGCTAGAAAAAAAGCAATAGATCAGGATGACACAACTTCCGAAGATACAGATTTAGAAATAACATATGCTGAGAGTGAAAACAGTAGTTATAATGAAAAAGAGGATGGCATTACCGAAGATAACGGAGAAAGGGCAAAAGTAGATGAGTGTAAACAGCGGAAAAGAGCTGGACTCGCGCATAAAAAAAGGGAGATCAAAAGACGTCGCGAAAACAAGAGTGAAGAAAATTCTGAAGATGAATCGCTAAACATGCTAAAAATCAAAACGTTACCTTCAAAATATAAAGCCATTGTTCGACCCGGACAGTTTGTCATAGTAAGATATGAAGACGAGTTTTTCCCGGGCAGAACAGAAGCCGTTGATAAAGACCAGTATGAAATTAGCACCATCAACAGGCAATTCTTTTAGATGGCTTGACAAACCTGATAAAATATGGTATAAAAACACGATCTAATAGAAGTTATAAGTGAACCTTTGCTTCTGAATAAAAGAGGTTTCTATAAAGTTAAGGAATTGGAGAAATACTTACCTGATTTATACAGTATTCAATTACGTAGGCACACTTCCTTTTGTGATTTTTAGTATTTTTAATTCACAGATCTCTGAAGATCTCATTAATATCTAATATTTTGTTTGTTAGAAAAAGCAATTTAATTTTATAAGAATTTACTTAGTTTTTGTTACTTTGCTCATTTTGTTTTTAGTTTTATAATGTTTTTTTATATTAAATGGATAAATACTTTAATGATACTGAGACTGTAAATGATAAATTTATGAGACTATTACTTCGATGCCATAGTTTATATGAGAATAAGTGTTTTTTTTTTCAGAAATATTTTAATTGGGGATGACTATCGCAAATAATGTGAGTTCAAATAAAACTCAAATAAAAGCTAATTTATGATTAATAAGTGCCTATTCTTTTAAAATATACCTATCATTTACGTACCTACCTAAATTTGTAATTGAATGCTTTTTAGAAAAAGCCAGGTTACTGCCAATGACTGGGTTTCTTTCATTGAACTTGTCGATAACTGGTTGACCATTACTGGGATTTAGGTGTCCATTAATGGTGATTTTGAACTTTCTACATTTTTAAGTAAAATAACATATTTATATCCAACTATTTAAAGTTCAACTTAAAGATTCGTCTTCTCATATTATCTCTAAATTAATTTACCACTATACGGTATCTGTACACATAAAAACACGAATTTTATTTTATAAAACGGAAAAAGGTATACTTAACATGTCCATAATTGGTGCCGTCACCCTATATATATATATATATATATATATATATATATATATATATATATATATATATATATATATATATATATATATATATATATAAATGAGTTCTCTCGTAGACGCCGTACAGTGAGATTTGATTATCAAAATATCAACACAGTACTCTAAAGTAGATCCTCTTCTAGAAGGAAACCAATTCCAATAATACCATAAAGGTTAAAATTTAAAATGTCATATAATTTTTTGTGGAATCTAAAAATGAAATAACATATAGGGTGTTCGATTTAGAATAAGCTAGAAGGTATCAACTTCCGGTATAACCAAAAGTGCCACTATCTTGAAAAGATTTTATCCGAATTGTCCCCATCGACTGCCAAACTAAAAAAAATTTCCAAGGCCTATTTTCCGAGAAATCGATCGCAACAGTTCATCGTGGGGCAAACTATATAATTTATATGAAAATTTTACATTTTATTTAAAAAACCAATTATTTGATTAATTCAACTGTATAAGATAATTTTATTTACTATTATGTGTATCTTTGTATTATTTTAAAATATCAATGTGTTGAAGTTTTCATATTGAATGTATTCAAAGATCTGAAGTGCGCGCTTATGCAACGTTGCCAAACGTTTCGACTCCATTTTAATGCAGGTTAATGTTAAATTTTATGTATTTTCTTACTGATATCTCGATAGGTCTCACGGTAAGTTAAAAAAGGAAAGTGCCAAAATCCTGATTTCGTATAAGATTATATAAATATTTATATTATTAAAAATGGAATTCTCAAAAATTTTGGCGGTAAAATTTATCGAAATTTCGTAATAATATAGATTACGACTTAAAAAAAAAAGATTACGACTTAAAAAAATCGATCTTCATTATGATCTTATTTTTTTTTTTTAAAGTAAATTGGACATCTTAACGATCGCATCCCAATGGCGTTTACAAGAAGTATTTTATCTCTTTAAAAATTAGATACTTTTCACAAGACTTGGGCCCCTTTTTTTACAGGTACGTTTTGGATGGGATAACTATTTCTATTCCATTTAAACTCCCATCATTTATTTAAAAATGTACGTATTAATTGATTTTTCATATCATTTATGATTTTTAACATCCGGGTTTACGCATCGGCGTAGCAGCCTCAACTTAAAAGCATCTAAAAATAAATGCCATAAACGTTATTTAAAAATAGAAGCGTATTAAAAACAAAATGTAAGGCACATCAATATTCAACGTTTAATAATGTTCCGCGAATTTCGAGAATATTTGGGCAGAAGTAACAAAACGATAATTAGTGTTAATTATTTTAGAAACCGAAATAAAATATCCGAAAATAATACACCTTCGAATCGAGGGTGTAAGTAAAGTATATAGTCAAGATTCGGGAGGTGAGTCTATGGTTAATTCTGAAAATAAAAAGTTTATATTAAAATTGTTTCAAACTGGATTAAGTTTTTGGTTTTAAATTTGAGCCAAATTTGACTTAAAAGTTGAGGGTTTCCAATGACAAATATGCTGAGCTGTTTTAATATTTAGCACCCTATCTAGAGGCTTTATTATAAGAGATATGAAAAAAACTTTTAATACCTAAGTTGTATGATTTTTTTCGATGGTATGTTTTAGATTTGTTTACAAACATAGTGACGTATCGTAAAGTTGAGAAACAAAAGAAATTTTAATCTTTTAAATTCAATACCTAGCATATTCTTTGCTAGAATGTAAGTTATTTTTCTTCTGACTTGGACACTTTTAGCGTGTTTAGTGTGTTATTTTTTGCTTTTTAGCGCTTTTTTAGAAGTTTCTAATTAAAATTTATCGAAAAAATTCATACCTAATACTGTTTTAATAAAGTCCATCAACTCCATGACTTGTGTGATTTTTTCAAATAAAAAATCTTTTTTTTTTCGACCTTTAAAGTAGTGTAACCCTTAAAAAATTATGAAACTATAAATATTCGTTAATTTTGTCCGTGAGTGTACGTAATTTGTGACGTGAAAGACTTTGGTTATCTGAAAATTAAATCGCTTTTAGTCTACATTTATACAGGGTGGAAACTTTAACTGGAGTTCGAAAATAAGGTAAACCATTTTAAATAAAAATTTAAGAACGCATCAGTTGAGATGTTTGCTTAGGCACATTTCTCATGCGTTTTTATCGATAATGATTTGCCTTCTTGTTCTTGAATTTGTTCCATTTAAAGTTTTCGTCCTGAATATAGATCTGTTTCCTCGAAATGGATGTTTATTTACTTGCTAAAATTCCAGGGTAGCTATTCTCGTTCTTGAGAGAACAATCATCTTGATGGAAAGTGGCCGTGGTTCTCACGAAAAAGTACGAAAACGTATTCAGAATACGGTTTCTTACTTTTTCGTGAGAACCACGGCCCCTTTCCATCAAGATGATCGTTCTCTCGAGAACGAGAAAAGCTATCCAGAATATGGTTTCATACTTTTTCGTGAGAACCACGCCCACTTTCCATCAAGTGATCGTTCTCTCAAGAACGAGAATAGGTACCCAGTACTGACTACCATCCTATACGCACGAGTTTTATAGTTGTTCCGTTTCCTTTATAATTTTACTTAGATTTAAATAAATAAAAATAATACTCTTAAAAGAAAAGTTCTGTGTTAGTTTAGATAGCACCTTCGAACATACCCCTGTAGAAGTAGCATAACGTCAGAACTAGGGCCCAGTTGTTTGAACGCCGAATAACGTAATAATATTTTTATTTAGATTTGAAAATGTGTTGATAAACAGTAGATATTTAATTTCTTGGTATAGACATACCGATTTTATGCTATCCTTTTCTAATTGCATTATTTAAACGAGTATCATCGGTACGTCCTTCGAACATACCCCTGGGTACGTCAATTCTGAAAACAAAGTATGAATATATGGTTGCCTAAATTTTTATTATTGTTATTTTCAATATGTAAACAATATCTAACAATATTTACCGATAAAAATGTTTTTAAATCCCCTTTTTGTTAATATTAATTGTAAACTTCGCATTTATAGTAATTTCTAACACTTAAAAACACCGAAAAAAGTCACGACAAGCAATTAAACTGAAAGACAAGATAACTAAATATGTTTATGTCTGTCAAACATCAAAAAAGCGTCTCCCCCACCGACCATAAACAGCCTTCAAACAAATTTATTGTTGTTTAAATCTAGAGTATGATCGAAGGATAGCATCGATATAAAAAAATTTAGAAGTTATTCGTTGACTATTCCAAACTTCGATCATACTCTAGATTTAAACAACAATAAATTTGTTTGAAGGTTGTTTATGGTCGGGACATAAACATATTTAGATATCTTGTCTTTCAGTTTAATTGCTTGTCGTGACTTTTTTCGGTGTTTTTAAGTGTTAGAAATTACTATAAATGCGAAGTTTACAATTAATATTAACAAAAAGGGGATTTAAAAACATTTTTATCGGTAAATATTGTTAGATATTGTTTACATATTGAAAATAACAATAATAAAAATTTAGGCAACCATATATACATACTTTGTTTTCAGAATTGACGTACCCAGGGGTATGTTCGAAGGACGTACCGATGATACTCGTTTAAATAATGCAATTAGAAAAGGATAGCATAAAATCGGTATGTCTATATCTATACCAAGAAATTAAATATCTACTGTTTATCAACACTTTTTCAAATCTAAATAAAAATATTATTACGTTATTCAGCGTTCAAACAACTGGGCCCTAGTTCTGACGTTATGCTACTTCTACAGGGGTATGTTCGAAGATTCCAAAAAGTGATATAAATACCTTATTTTGCCCAGAAGATAAAACATCCAAACAGATAAAAACCCCTATTCAGGTAAAATAAACAAAAACCGAGAACCAACAAATAAAGATATAGAATGTGTACAAGGCCCGATCAATAACTTGCAGTCACTGGGTAGTAGCAGCATATTACCACAAGATTTAAATAAGTGTGGGGATAGCTTAACTGATGACCCTAATGAAGTTTTTCAACCAAGCAAGCTAATGACACGAACACCGCCAAAAGTTCAAACTGACCCCAAAAAGACAATTACTGAAGATGAGAATATATCCGAGAAAAGTGGGAAACGACTGAGAACAATCCTGAAATAGACAGAATTGCCAAAAAACAGTGTGATGCAAACCTTCGTAAATAATCCTCATGCAGTCAAGAACTGATATCCCAAATTAATGCTGAACCAAACCTTGATGACAAAAGACTAGATTTGATACTGAAGGCTTTAGATGATATTGAGCAGGCAACTAACAAAACTATTGAAGGAGTCATTGTATTTAATAAAGATGAACAAAATATAGTGAGGCAGTCAACATTATGTTTACTTAAGAATCTAACGAAGATGATACACAATATAGGGATATTAGAAAAAGAAAATTTTTATTAAAGCAGGAACGACAAATTTAAATTCGAATCCAACATATGCCTCAATAGTACTAGATAAAGATACGAATCAGATCACAAGAAGAACTGAAAAACAAAAAATACCATGGAGCACACCACTTACTATTAATAAACTAGAAACAATCATCAGAACTACAGGAAATGAAGACCCAAAAAAAACTATGCAAAAGATAAAACAGGATGTAAGGAACAAAGATACAGATGGAATTTTCAAATACATAAGACCGATTAAAAGTGGAGCGGTTATAATAGAGAGTCATACAAAAGTCCAACAACAGAAACTGAGAAAGGCCCTTGAAACTCAACCGGACATTACAATAAATGAGTTAAGTAATAAGACAGATCCCATGTTTACGGTAATGGGTATTGAGAAAGGTTATAGTGATGACGAATTTATTATAAAACTTTTACGTCAAAATCCTGAAGTGAAAAATCTCATGACCAAAGAAGAATCAAGAGAAATTGAAGTTGTAGCTAAAAAGTCATGCAGAAATCCATTTAAAGAAAACTGGATACTAAAAGCCCGACCAAACATAGTGAAATGGTTCCTAAAAAAGGAAATTATAAATTTTGACCTGGTAGCTACGTACAGGGTGAGTCAACGATTGGATGAAGTAAGTTTGTGCCTTTTCGGTGAAATTTACAAAGAAACTATATTTATTGTTTGATACAGTTTATTTTTACGCAGATTTTAAAAATATTTAGGACTCTACAGGGTGAGCCAAAAAACTGGGACAGCATAAAGTTGTATTTTTTTAAATAGAACACCCTATATACGAATCGTATTTTCGATTTAGCTTATAATTTTAAATCTTTTTTATTAAGGGTTTACTATAACAAAACCTTATAGTTTCTGAGATAATTAAGTTTAAAGAAAAAAAAGTCACATTTTCAAGCATCAATTCAATCCTAAATAACGTTTTCAATTTTGTGACAAATATATTCAAATTTGGAATTTAGCAAGGCCAAGGACAAGTTAACATAATTTTTACCTAATATTTGCAATAAAAGCTACAGGGTGTTGAACACATCGGCTCAAATTTGAACAAGTTTAAATGAATAAATATCTTTTTTTTTAAATGGTACATCCTGTATATTTTCATGTTATTTAATAGAGTAATAAAAACCCTAAAAGTTTTGTTCAATATATCCTATACCTATTTATAATAGTTTTTCAGATATTTCAGTTTTTCTTATTTTCCATACTTTTTTACAGAAATAGTCTTCATTATCATAGTAGCCATGTAAAATAATAAAAAGAAACTACAGAAACAAACAGAATGTAGTTAAATATGATGAAATACATTATTCATTATATTACAATGGCAATAGTTTAATTAAACAACAGTGGTTTTGATGTTGCACCTCTCTAATCCAAAATGGGTTTGGCATAATGGCATAATAATGCATGTTGCGTCTATTTACGGTACCGTTACTTCTAAAAGTAGCTTCATCACTAAACATTACCTTGCATAATAAATTTGGATTTAATTGAATCTCCGCATTTATTGTACGGCAAAAGTTTACACGACTTTCAAAATCCTGTCCATGCAATTCTTGGTGTAATTCCATGTGATATGGATGATACCTATATTTCTTGGTAGTACTATTAGCGGTGGATTGTGATGTTTCACATAATGCTGCTAACAGACGGCTACCAATATAAGGATTTTCCTGAACATTTAACAATACTTGTAGTTCTTTTTCTTCATTAGTTACTGGTTTGTTGACCACTTTACGTTTTGGATAATCAACAGTACCAGAAAAATCAAATCTTTGCATTAAGTTTTGAAAAGTATGGGTATTAGGCTGGCGTCGATCAGGATATTTCATTTTGTAAATTCTTTGAGCAATAAGGCAATTTTTTTGAGCCTCTCCTATTGTATAAATCATATCTATTAACTCATTCTTTGGAAAATTCATTTTACAATATAAGATGAATGCAAAAAAAAACCAAACTACACTACATAAAAACCAAAAGAAGCGATTGCGGTTATAAATTTGACACACAGAAAAATGTTCTTTTACATTGTTTTTGCCATGGCTACTATGATAATGAAGACTATTTCTGTAAAAAAGTATGGAAAATAAGAAAAACTGAAATATCTCAAAAACTATTATAAATAGGTATAGGATATATTGAACAAAACTTTTAGGGTTTTTGTTACTCTATTAAATAACATGAAAATATACAGGGTGTACCATTTAAAAAAAAGATATTTATTCATTTAAACTTGTTCAAATTTGAGCCGATGTGTTCAACACCCTGTAGCTTTTATTGCAAATATTAGGTAAAAATTATGTTAACTTGTCCTTGGCCTTGCTAAATTCCAAATTTGATTATATTTGTCACAAAATTGAAAACGTTATTTAGGATTGAATTGATGCTTGAAAATGTGACTTTTTTTCTTTAAACTTAATTATCTCAGAAACTATAAAGTTTTGGTATAGTAAACCCTTAATAAAAAAGATTTAAAATTATAAGCTAAATCGAAAATACGATTTGTATATAGGGTGTTCTATTTAAAAAAAATACAACTTTATGCTGTCCTAGTTTTTTGGCTCACCCTGTAGAGTCCTAAATATTTTTAAAATCTGCGTAAAAATAAACTGTATCAAACAATAAATATAGTTTCTTTGTAAATTTCACCGAATAGGCACAAACTTACTTCATCCAATCGTTGACTCGCCCGGTACATACAAGAATACGTACCATTGACTATGAGTTTCAAATGCTGCGGTTTCGGACACGTTGCTAAATATTGCAAAAAGAAGGACTGTTGTCATAAATGCGGTAAAGAACATATGGTAAAAGACTGTAACATTACCCTTCTTAACTGACCAAACTGCTGTTTAATGGGTTATACAGACCTAGGTCATTCAGCCCGAGATCGAAACTGCCCTGTTTATAAACGTAAACTTGAAAAAACTAAGCAGTACATTAATTATGGCGAGGGTGATGATTTTTTAGAGTAAGAACTACACATATACCACAAATACAGAAAGATGGTCTAACAGTTATCCATCAAAATCTGCGGTCAATTAGAAATGCTGTAGACCTAATAGAAGACCTTATAAACGGTACAAAATGTAATGTGCTGTGTGTTACAGAACATTGGAAAACTAGTGACCAACTTGTAAATTATGGGATTAGGGGTTTTAAATTAGTTAGTAGTTTTTGTAGAAAAGAAGTACACAAACATGGAGGAAGTGCCATTTATGTAGATAAGGAAATAATATGTAAAGAAAGAGCGAGCCACAAAGTATATATCCAACTAGAAAAATGAATTATATTTTTCCGAAACACCGATTAACTTTGTATGAGACTGGTGCTTATTATAATTGTATTAGATTTTATAATAGTTTACCAAATGATATTAAAACTTGTGGAAATATTAAGAAACTGAAGAAAAGTCTATATAAAGTGTTGAAAGACATTGAACCATACAGTGTTGAAGAGTACTTGAATAAAATTGTAAGCATAAGAATATAGGACCAGTGTTAAGAGATACTTTCTTGTATGACACTATTTCGCGTTATATTTATTAATGTAATTCTGAAATAAAGATTGTTATTATTATTAAATTGAGTTGTATGTTATCACACTATACCCTATTCAAGAACTAGAGAGAGCAATAAAACTGTCGCCGAAACCTCCAACGTACCTGCTCCAGTGCTGCAGGTAATTGAGGACTGCCGTAAATCTAATTATATTTAAATATTATAAGCTTTTATAAATTTACTGCAACAATAAGATTTCTCATAGTTCAGTTTAATTTTTGTCTGTGAGCAAGGTACACCTTACAGTGTGTCCTTAGTAATTTATCTTGTTTGCGCTTGTTTTTATATATTATTTGATATTAATGAGATACCCAAAAGATATGGCTTCACCTCTATATTTATTCCAAAATCGTTAAAGCAGGGCGTTTTTTCCTCAACGGAAAACTTATTACGATGATTGTTTATGATGCCTTAAGACATTAATATCCAGATAATAATGTTAAAAGCTCTCTCGAGATGTGTTCCAAATTGACAGGAGTTGGAAAATCTACTGTTTACCGAATGCTGAAGCAGAAAAGACGACTGGAATTGTTAGTGCTCCCAAACTACTTTCAGTAACAGAAAGATGAAAAAGCCCGTTGGAAGAAGGATTAAAATCCTTTTTAACACTACACACTTCCAAATATCTATTGTTATCCAATCCAAATAGTCCATTAATATAGACCGGTATTTTTGATTATAAAATTTCTAACCCATTCCTATAAAAAATATATGTGTCTAACAGATTTTGCTAAAGACACCGGACTAAAGAACATATCTCGTTTGCGAAGAAAAAAAGGGTCAAAAATGATTTATTACTCTCTCTATTCCTTGAATAGACTATAATTTAATTATAATAAAATTGAATTAAAAACATTTACAAAAAACTATAAACATTTTTTTGTTTGTTTCAAAAGCACTAAAAACAAATGTGACTTTTGCTGGAAGAAAACACAGAAAAGTGAAGAGAAAATGGATGTCGACGTTGAACTAATGTTCGAATGCTTAATATACTTGAACATGTATTACTTTCCGGTTTTTGCTACCTGTGAGACTATAATGACCATAGCCAAGTACAAGAGTATTATTGACACGCCCAACATTGGACACGATGCGGCAGTGGTTTTTACTAGACTGACATGTGAACTGACAAAAATTCTGCTTTTCAGAAGGTTCAGGGAGGAAAAACGATGTAAGTATCTTTAAAAACGTTGCTTTCTTCTGTTATGTGAGTACCAGTAGCATTTTTTATCATGTTTTGTGCACACTTGTGTTCACCATTCGGTTTTCTAAAAGATACAGCATGCATTTTTATAGTACCAGCCGAAACAGGGTGCCAAAGTTAATATTTTGTTTTTAATTTTTGTAAATAACTTTTGGGATATTCGGGTATTTGAACAAAATTTAACAATCAGTGGGGTCTAATTCTATTCATAAATTAGTTTAGGTTGTAAAGCTCTCTATTTGCTCCACAAGACTGCAGCCAGGGGCAGATCCAGTCTCTTTTTGGGG
Organism: Diaprepes abbreviatus; assembly: GCA_034092305.1. Lineage (NCBI taxonomy): Eukaryota > Metazoa > Arthropoda > Insecta > Coleoptera > Curculionidae > Diaprepes > Diaprepes abbreviatus. The sequence continues at coordinate 3,504,060 of JASJET010000211.1, read as the reverse complement.
GAAGGGGTGGCGATATTAATTTATTTATTTAAATATGCACTTAACAGATTTAAAGAATCCAAGTACTTTCTTTTATAAAAGTTTATGTAGAGTTGCTTGAAAAGCACCAAGTCACATTCAGACTGCACTGTATTATATAAGTTACAAGTTCTATATATGGATGAATTAAGGGCAATATTGGAGTTCACATATGGCAAATTAAATAAATTTGCATTTCTCGTACTATACATTGGTACATTAAAGTTTAATGACTCCAATATCTTCCTATTCTCAGTAAAACCCCTTAGTACTTTAAATAAATATAACAAATCTGCAATTTTTCTTCTTTTTTCTAATGTGTTCATATTATATTTTTCCCGCAAGAATTCTTTCAAAATGTTAAAGTCATATAAGCCTAATTCCTTAAAATACATATATATGTTAACACTTTTTTTTAATATTTTTTCAATGCTATATTTATGGCACTGATAATATGGATTCCATACCTGACTACCATACTCTAAAATGCTGCGAACAAATGTCTCCAATAATACCCTTATACACTGATAACCCTTGAAGTCTCTAACGCTTCTAACAATAAAGCCGTCTGAGACGCCCTCTGTTCACCAAATCCTTAATCTTGCTGACTTTGTTTAGTGTTGTGTTTCGCATGTTATAAACATAATTAATAGATTTCGTTTTTCTAGAATATGATAGTACTGACCATTTGTCTATGTTAAAATGAAGCTTATTTTTTATTGATCAATTAACTAATTAGTCTATGTCAGATTGAAGTAAAATATAATCACTCAGAGGTTACAACTCTAAAGTTTCAAATCGTCAGCAAATATTTTAATTTTTAAATCATTTGCACCAAATGTGACAGTGATATCGTTGATAAACATAAGAAAAAGCAGCGGACCCAAGTTGGAATCTTGAGGAATCCCTGATGATGGTACAACAGTGCCAGAGGTATGACGTCTAATAACAACACACTGCTCTCTATTAATTAAATAAGACGACATTGGCTGTAACAAATATGGATGGAACACATATTTCCATTCCAACTTCTGCAAAAGTATAGAATGGGAGACACCAGATCAAAGGCCTTGGCAAAGTCAGTGTAGATAACATCCACCCAGGGGCGAATCCAGTCTTTCTCTCGGGGGGGGGGGGGAGCGGTGATATCACAAAAGTACAGTATTGCAAGCAAAAGCAAGTTGTCGACGGAGGGGGGGGGGACAGCGGAAACAGTCCCATTTCTAGAATAAATAGCAGGATTGGGTCTATTTTTCTGAATTTGAAACTCTTGAAGAGGGGTGGAATGCTAGCAACATACACATTCCTAGGATAAGGGGCAGAATCGGGTCTATTTTCCTGAACTCAAAGCTCTTGGGGGGCGGCTATCGCACGAAAAACAAGTTGTCAACGGGGAGGAGTGCCAGCAGCATACAAATTCGTAAGATAAAAGGCAGAATCGGTTCTATTTTTATGAACTCAGAGCTCTTGGGAGGGGGGGGGGGGAGGGAGCGATCGCAAGCATACACATTCCTATACTCTATTCAAGAACTAGAGAGAGTAATAATACTGTTACCGAAACCTCCAACGTACTTGCTGCAGTGCCGCAGGTAACTGAGGACTGACGTAAATCTAATTATATTTAAATATTATAAGTTTTTACAAATTTGCTGCAACACTAAAATTTCTGATAGTTCAATTTAATTTCTATCAATGAACAAAGTACACCTTACTGTGTGTCCTTAGTGATTTATCTTTGTTTGCGCTTGTTTTTATATATTATTTGAGATTAGTAAGATACCCAAAAGATATGACTTCCACCTCTATATTTATTCCAAAATCGTTAAACCAAGGCATTTTTTTCCTCAACGAAAAACTTATTACGATGAATGTTTATGATTCCTTAAGACATCAATATCTAGATAATAATGTTAAAAGCTCTGTTGAGATGTGCTCCAACATGACAGGAGTTGGAAAATCTACTACGTACCGAATATTGAAGGAGAAAAAAACGACTGGAATTGTTAGTACTTCCAAGCCAGATTCGATCACAGGCAGACGAAAACCTCGCTGGAAGAAAAGATGAAAAACTGCAATAAAAGAAGTTGTACATACATTTTATTATGAGAAGCTGATCCCAACCGTCGAAAAAATTCTAACTAAAATCGATAAAGATCAGGAATTAAAAGAACTGAGCTCTGGAAATTGCTCAGAGAACTTAATTTTTGCTGGGAAAAACCAGATAGCAAATCTGTTCTTATAGATCGTCCGGAAACTGTCCGTTGGGAAGGAAATCTCTCTCAAGTAAAAGGTAGAGTTTCTAGAAATAACACAACTTACAAAATTAGTAATTTAACTGCACTTTTGAAAGATTTTTTTGAATAAAGTTACTGTGGAAAATTGGAAAAATCCATATAATAAAAGAATAAAACAAAATGTGGAAACTCAATCTCATGATCGGTGAGATAGAGGAACCAATTATAATTAATTTGAGCAAAGATAGCTTCACTGACTTTGATTACGAATTAGATACGTAATGTTTACCAGTGTAAACACAATTTATTGTTTTTCAATTTTTTTACATATTTTTATTTTAGTGTATCCCACTCTTTAATTTAACACGTTTATTTTATTTTTTTTGGGTCTATCGGATTTCTATATAATAAAGTAAATTAAATTGTCAGTGCAATAGAAATAAAAATAAGTAGGTCTAATTTTAACTGTAACATATAAAAATTGATTACATTTGAATCCCTTTTTAGTGTTTAATTGTAATTCTGCAGATGATTTTAGAAATAAATAAACTGAAACGTCAAATGTCCTAAAAATGTTTTTAATTAATAATAAAAGAACCGATAGACCCCTCCCCCTCTGGATCTGCGCCTGCATCCACCTGACCCTGTTTGTCCAAGGCTCCCGATATGATGTTGCCCACGTATGACCTTTTCCTCATGAACGCATTCTACTTTATAAATCTTATTAAAATAAACATGATAATGAGTACTTGTATTTGTTTATTTATTTGTTTCAGATCTTGTCACCGGGATAGCGGTTTTCTTGACTGGCATAACGATTTCTGGATTGGTATATACGTTTTTTATTCAGAAACCTGTGTTGAAATTAGAACATATATTAAACTCGTTGACGACCATGTTGGCTGTTTCTGAAGTGCTTTTTGGGATACTACAAATCATGATTAAATGTTTTAGAAGAAATCCATATTATTAATAATGTTATATCATTATAGACGAATTCAGAATTTACAACTGAACCATACACATTTTAATTGTCTAATTAATAATCATTTAAGACTCTGGCCATTTTTGAGACACTGAAAAAAAACCGCAGGGGGTTCAGACGTGTACAAATTTGTCTTTACAAAAGTTATTACCATAAAGTTTTTCAGTGAGATACAATACCGCTCCAAAGTTATAAAACCATATCTTATCTGGTGCTTTCTTTAAGAACGATTGAAAGGACTTAATACTGTTAAACAAGAGCCGAAAAATTGACGCGGGTCAGAATTTTTACGTTAATGTTTTGCCGTTTGTTAGAACAGTATATTACAAAAGTCTGCTCTACACAAGCTGGAAAGAAGGGGCGTCCTCTATCGGAAAATATCTGATTTAGGCTGTTCCTAAGTAGGCCATCTAATATTTTTCGTGGCGTTATTGCGACAACTACGCGAGGTACAGTAGCGAAGATGCCATGGTCCAGCAACGTATAATTCTGTTGTGACAGTAATATCTATCGACTGGAAAACTTCTGCCCGAAGTATCGAATCCTTCAAGCTTTAAGGACTTCAAAATTATTAGCATTTTACTTGTGCTTGTGCCAGTATTATTTAATGGTATGCACGAATATGGTGTGACATAAAATACTCCCTTATTGCCAGTGCGGTTTCAGGAAAATTTTCAGTACTTCTGGAGCTTTAATTAATGTAAATGATGACACAGTTTATACATATATGACAAAAAACTAATTAGTGCATTAATATTGCTAGACTTTTCTAAAGCATTCGATACTATTAACCATGCACTTCTTGTAAAATTCAAGCATATGCTCATGATACTCAGATTTATTCGTGCTTTGATTTTGCAGAGCATTTGAATTTGGGGGCAGTAATTGACAAAGATTTACTGACATTGATTAAACGTGTTAGTCATCATAAGTTAAAACTAAACCCTTTATACTGTTTAGTGGTATAAGGAAATAATGTTAGTTTTTTAAGTGGAATCAATTGTGAATACCGCCAAGGATCTGAGAACCGTATTAGACAGGAAAGGTCTTAAACCTTAAATTCAAGAAAATGTTTTACAAATCTATAGTTCTTTCTAATATTAACTACTGTCATTTCATTTATTGCTTTTGTATCGATAATAAGAGTTGTATTCATATTCAAAAAGTGCAATATGTTTGCGTACGATTTATATTCAATCTTAAAAAATATGATTATATTTTATATACGTTCAAATAATATTATTTACCATGCTTAGAGAGACCTAAATATAGTAAATTTCATTAATTATTGGAAAATTAAGAAATTGTTTTAAGGGACTTTCTTCATAATTCCTAATGATTGAAGAATGTTATCGGATACTGTTGATTATGTTGTTAAATTGCTCTGGATTTGTCTATGGTCATCATAGAGAAATAACGATAACATGTAATTTTTTAATAAAATAGTCTAGTAACTAGTCTTATTTTTCCTTCAACTTTCTTTTTAACTCTCGTCGAATAACATACCAGTTTTTAGAATTATCACATCAAAGGTTCACTGAAAATGTTTTTCTAGTCTTAAGACACACGTTAATCAGTTGATTATGACGTTTTTTCGTAGTACACGTCATTGCCAACTCATGAATGTTATTCCATTTGACAACATACACTAGCGGAAAAAAGTAGAACAACACATTTGAAAGATGTACGCTCTCTCTGACCGCTTCAACCAGTTCATTGGAACGTCTTGGCCGTTGATGAACGGTATGTTGATGATCTCCCACTGTCCCGTACTCAACAAAACTCGAAACCAAACGACGGATAGTATTGTCAGAAGATGCCTGTTGGCCACGATATTTTCGACGATATGCACGTTGAGTTAACACAACTGAACGACTATTTTCAATGTACATTGTCACTATTTCGGCGCGTTGTTTCGGTGTAAAGCGATTCATGGAATTGTCGTTTCAAAAACACGTATAACCACATCAATCGGTTGGTAAATGTCAAAGTTATTCAATGTTTACATACCGACATAAAACATGGCGCACCCTGTACAGTTCTTGATATTATTATACAAGGTGTCTCTAAAAGGTCTGTACAAAACGCTAGCGCAAATTACTGACATTAGTCGCCACTATTTGACATCATTTTTGGCCTTTCAAATTTAACGAAAACTGTTGATATTATAAGAAAATTCAAGGCGAACATATCTAAAAAATATGCCTTTATTACAATTTTCTGAGAAAACTTGAACATACATTATTTTGTTAGTCCGTAAAAATATGACTACTATAATTTTATTATTAACATCTGGCATATAGACAATAATAATAAAATATGTAAAAACAACAATAAATAACTAGAAATATACATTTAAAGTAATAATTTTATAACAGAGTATATTAGATGCGGTAAATGTTTAGATGATATTGAAATTATTACGAAAATTACTCAGTGTAGTCCTTAAGTTCGAGCTTTTCGTAGAATATGCTTTTATTTCAACACGCTTTCTATACTATTCAATTAAAACAGTTAAGTGAAGTTTACTGAATGTTATTATCAATATTATAATTTTTTTCCGAACCTAATTTTCAACCTAAAAAATATTTCACAACCCCCATTTTCAAATAGTAGGGCTCGTGGGATCTGGAGTATTACGACAGGCGACATGCTTTAGTAATATTTAATAAAAATAAATGAGCACAAAGAAATTAAAATTATAAAAGCTGTTCTGCTCAAACCACATCCTGACAACAAGATATATATGTTTAAAACATGTCAAGATGTCTTGGAATAATTGATATTTTGATTTGACGGAATAGAAGAAAATGTTAAATAAAAAACGTCTATAAATTATAACAGAAAAATAGGTTTTATGACACAAAATATGTCTCTTTTTTATTATTTCACTTAACAAATTCCTTTGTGTTTTAGTCAACAAGAAATAAAATGGGCATTTATCGAATATTTTTTGCTATCACAATTGCTTGATAATAATTTTAAATATATGCGCTGATGTTCTTCATATAGTAGGCGGACAAATTTACGTTTTATTTATATTAATAGCCCTTATTGTTTCTTGTAATTTTTCATGAAAAATTCCTTGCATAATTTAAAGTTATAATAAATGCAAACTTCTCTCCATCTTATCCTTTCTGTGTTAGAGGTTGCAGTTAGAACAAATTGTTGCGTGTTGCATACTTCCTTCCGATCTGTCCTTTGCACAGCCAGGTGCATGTCGATACCCTGATGAGTCTAGTGAGAGACGAAACATGTATCTCTGCCGTATCACTGTGGCGGGGAGTGTAAGCTTTGACTTTCTTCTCGGTATGGTGGCACAGGTAGGCCACCATCTCGATGGTGGTGGAATAGGATGAATTGTGTTTTATTACAATTTATTCTAACTGTGCAACCTCTAACACAGAAGGATGCATTTACTGTTTCTCATTTACTTCATATATATATATATATATATATATATATATATATATATATATATATATATATATATATATATATATATATACTGATGTAGGATGCATATGGTATAAGGCTTCTGTTATTTTTAGCACCACATGTGGCTAGTTCTCATGGTATCTTGCAATTTAAAAATTTATCATGGCTTCTGGAACAGCAAAATGACCCCATAAGACTTAACTACTCCGTTACTGTGCTGAGTTGCTAGAAGATTTCAATTTGAAAGCTGACCCCAACAATGGGAATTATTTGTAGATTTTTTAAAAAATTACTAATAGTTTAGAAGCAGTACGATAATAGTCCTTCCCTGGATTCGTCCTTGCTTAAAATAACAGTAACACAACAGTTAGACACTGTAATGAAGCGGAAACGCTACAAATTGTAGCTCCATGTAAAGAAGGATATGGTTAAAAATACATCGCATGAGGTCTCAGGAAAGGTCAAGTAATCTACAATATCGAATATTTTAAAAGATAACAGACTGGAAATTTTAAACGAAACAAGGTCAAGGAAATATGCTATATAAGACCATTTCTTGATACTTAATTACATATAAAACGGCATATTGACATCCAGCCATCGCAAAAATGTTAGTTCAAAAACAGTCAGACGCAGATCACAAGAAGCAGATTTATAGCCAAGACAGTCTGTCAAGAGTTCTACTTTTTCTTATAGTGCTATACGTTTAATATAGGGTGTTGAAGTTCACGTGTCTGCTGAAAAATAAGTGCTTACACCTCCTTTGTTCCGGAACCGTCGGGAAGGTTTACACGTTAACCCGGTTTGGGAGACGGTTTTCTACAACAAAAAATCCAGGAAGATACCTGATCCAAGAGAGGCAGAATACTTCCATCATCTAACCAGCATGATTGGTCACGTATGTGACCGATTATAACAAAAAAAAGTGACTGACTTTTACATATTTCAGACCGATTCTTTTGCTTGAACTACCGGATGTTACGGCTTGCCATTCAACGCAGATTGTGGGGGAAGTTTGATTAAAAAGGTCGTATTATATTTTTCCCAGTACAAAGTATTTAAATGTCTTAATTCATCAAAATTAATTTTTTCAAAAGGAAAATATGAAAATTTATAAATATTCGATTATTTTATCTACGAGTGTAGTTGTTTCTGATTTTCTTGGTTAAATTTAACTTTCAATATCATCTAAAGTTATTACCATATTTTCTATTTAATAATTAAAAACTTATAGTAAAACATTATCCGATGGGACAATGGGCAGATCAAACTGAAGACCTAGAAGCGCATTTGTAGTTTCTTGAGCTATCAGCGATTTTTCATGTATCCTAAAAAAAGTTATATTTTTATTACAAAATCACTAATGAGAAAACCGTTATAAGTTAAGTGTAAAAACAATCAAAGCGAAAAATCCTCATGAACACTACAAATAAAACACTAAAAATTAAATGCTTCATATTTTAATAATACCTTTTAATGTGCGTCTTCAAACTGTTTTCTTCGCTAAAACTGTTCGCACAATATTGGCAAGCATATGGCCTGTACCCTGTATGCAGCTTCACGATGTGTTTGTTCAACTCTTCCAAACTATCGTAACCTACAAAGCACAAAATTGTCTTAGAACCGAATAATTGACTTATATAGATCTGCTCACTGATCGTATGTGATATATTCTCAAAATGAAATATGTTTGTTACCACAATTTAATGAAAATGACCAGTATGGAGGGTGCCCAAGATAAGGGGGGGGGGTCAGTATGGGAATCTCGTTCTGGCGAGATATATAGATATAATTAAATGAGAACAAAGTTGCATAATTTAAGAGCCAACGATATAACAGACAGGAATTTTTAATATGAATTTTAGTGAGTTATTTTCAAAAAAAAAACAGAATTTTTGGATTTTTCCTAGAGATAATTGTTAATTAAAACGTCGTAATATTTAACAAAAAATAAAGACAGTGGAAGTCCATTTACTACTTCGCAAGAAACATTGTTATCTATATAACTTATAATAAGCTTAAAAACGACGTTATCGATTTTTTATTTGACGTTTCGTCTTCTAGCAACCATCAGAAACTTTTTTTTAATATGATTGTATCATAAAAACTGGCCGACTAGAACACCTATTTTTCATGGCAACTAAAAAAGTCTTAAACCTTTGTCGTATATGTCCGTCGTTTCAGGAAAATTATTCATGGAGATCGAATTTTCCGCAGGAACGCCACGAGGTACGTTTTGATTGAACGCGAACGACGTATACGAGCTGTGAATGACTTGCGTATCAGGAATTTGGTCATTTTTGGTATGCGTTTGTCCCTGCATTACGTGGTCCCCACCTTGAAGTGAAGCTTGGATGTCATTTAAAAATGGTTCCATTGGAGAAATTAGAGTGTTGGGATTTAATCCAGTATTTTGATTTATTCGGGTCATTTCAGATTCATTACGAGTGTAGAATCCTGTTAGGTCTGACGCGACCCCACGAGGGGCCGCAGAGATCCCACCAAAACCACCCGGACAGCCTGAAATGCCACCCGCCTCATCAGATCGGAACGAACTGTGAAAGAAGGGATTGGACATCTTTAAATAAATTATTTTTGCTCTTAAATTGGAACGTTTTTGTATAAAAAATACATAAAATCGCGGAGGGCTGGGCTTTAATATACTTAATATATAAGAAAAAAATTAAGTATATGGAATTTGGGTTAGATAAGAACCTGGCCAATATTTACTTTATTTTGATTTTTATTAGATGTGAGCTCTTATAAAATTTTTTGCAGTAAAAGTTTTTTAGACTGGGACTGAAATTTCCGAAATTGAATTATCCAGAAATTTTTTTTTCGTGTTAAGCGCAAACTAAGGCACGTTTAGTGTTCTTAGATCCGTTAACGATGTCACTATCAGGTTATCACTAATTTTCTCTTGACAGAAAATTATTTAAGCCGCAATCGGGAATGTCTAAATCGGGTATGTCGCCATCAGGTTTCCTTTACGCAATTTAATTTCCGCAAATTATTTTATTCGTAGAAGCAAGCGCATGAATACTCCGTACATTATTTCCTTTAATCAGTTTCCGCAACAATTAAAAAAAAAATCGGCGTGGAAAAGTCTTTAGAGAAGCTTATTATTCCGACGGCGCTGGAATGTTACTAAAATTTGCGTTTCACGGCTTTTATTTAACCAAAGACTTTACTTCGAGGTTCCTCCCCTAGCACTGAACTGATATCAGCTACTAGAGTTCGCCTCTAACGAGTTTTCGCCTAACAGACGAGGTTTCCTGAATCGAATTCTTGATTGCCTTATTAGGACAACCAAGAACCTCTAGCTCTTCTTAAGCTGTCGTAAGCAGAGCGGCCTCCCTCGTTGTACTAGCGTAAACAGCTTAATGATCTTCGATGCCGAAAGGGGCGCTCCAGGAAAACCTCTAGGAAATTTAAAACTTCCTATTTACGTGTTGATCTGTTGAATTTATTCTTCTGGAAGGGAAACTGACAATAATCTCTTGCAAGATTATAGACTAGTGGCCCACCTATTGATCCCCGTGCCTATCTCTGACGTGGTGCATGTGCTAGACTGCTAAGCAATAGGGATGGGCGATACGATACGATATTTTAGAGTATCGATACTTCTGCTTCCGATATTTTATATCGATATTTATTTTGCGATACATTGTTGGTATCGATACAATGGGTTTGGTATCGAAACATACGATCCGGGTTTGAAAAAGTGACGGCATCTAATTATTACGAGGACCAACTGCCTACATAAGTTTACAGGTTGCTGTAACTTAGCTAGCAGGTTCGATCCCTCCATTTTAACGTGTTCGTGTGTTAAGGGGGCGACGGAGAATCCCGATTCACTAGGAATTCTGAAATTGTCAGAACATTTGAACCTGTGTTACCATCTCTACCGACTTTTTTGTAGATCTACCGATTTTCACTTCAATTACCCGACCTACCGAAATACCATTGAATTATAACCACAGTTTGAGCTTAGATAGCAGAGGGCGTATTTTAGAAAAAATCCTATCCTAAGATCCATGCCGATAGATAGTAATGTTACTGTGCTATTTTATCTTAAACAATTATTGTATTTCTCGTTTTCTGTTTATATTTTATATGTAGTTGATCTAGGAACTCGGTATTCATTCGTTCTAATAGTAGTTCTCTAAATTCAAACGCGATTTCTAAGACTTTTGTGCAAATATCCGTATCGTAAAGATATCGATATTCTAGGTATCGATTTTTTGACGATATTTTCCTCTATCGATACGACTTCTTCCGATACGGATTGATACCAAATATCGAGTATCGCGCATCCCTACTAAGCAATGGTAGAGAATCTCACGTTTCGCTGTGTAAATGCTTCAAAAGACTTAGATAGTCGTGTGAGCGTGTGTAAGAACTTTGAGAGATCTATGCTTTTTAATGAACAAACAGATTCTGCTAACGAATCGTGACATCGTATTTATACTTTCTCGGCACTCCGTCGTTTTTTAAGCTATGTGTGCGCCGCCGTGTGTGTCGGTGTCTATTCGTCGTTCCCGCCGACAACGTGCAGTTTATTTCTTGGAATTTCAACCGTCTTTATACGTTTATTTTATTTTTATGATTTTTTAAATTATTGTAGATAGAATTCTATATCTTCCTAGAGAATCTGACTGTAAAGGTTTTTACGTAAAAGCATAGGTCAAAAAATTCTATACATTCTATAAATTACGTTATTTAATATCTTATGATATTTAAATTATTAAAAAATGTTAATAAAAAATACAATTTCGTCACGGTCATAGTGCTGACTTAGCAACAAGGCGGTTGCCATGGCTATACTCGTCAAGACACTAAATATTATTTACACAGATCGGGCAGTGAAATAAATGTCAATTTCTATGACAAAAGTAAAAACGACATACCTTTATCACATTTTATACAAGGAAACTTTTTATTCTGACCGTGTACATTCTTCTTATGTTTCCTCAGGACATCCTTCGAAGCGTACAACTTATGACATATATCACACTCGACTTTTTGGACGACCTTCTGCGGTTTCGCCGGCTGTTCAGGCTTCGCAGCTTCATTTTTAACAGATGGCGCTATATCTTGCAAGAAATGAATACTACTGATTTTCTTATTACAGTCCAACGGCTTGCTTATTTCCTCGAACTGCAAGTTGTCAATGTTGCCTATGAAATTTACATTGCCATCACTTCCAGTAGATTTCAAGGCATCATAATCTAGTAAAGTGATGTCGTTTAAATTCAGTGGCACGGTACCGTCGTGGTCTGTAGTCAAGATGATTCCGGTGTTTTGGAAATGTTGCAGCAGGAGGACGGGGTCAATGGTAAGGGAATCCTGCCCCGAATTTAAAATTATGGTTTCTGGAGTTGACTGAATCACGGATGTCTGAAAAAGATGAAAAGTTATATTTATTTATTTATTTATTATTTCAACGGTTCCACCATTTGTACATATACAATCAAATAGATTATTTAATATTAAACATTAGATGGCTTAATACTACTATCACAAAATCAGACTTTTTAGCTTATTTCTAAATACATTAAAAGACGTGACAAAATAATCAAGATCAGGGAAACTGTTAACAGCAGTAACCACTCTACTAATTGGCATATTCTAACCATGTAGGGTGTTATAGAACCCGGAGGACAGCAGTGTAGACCACCTGAGATTCCTAGGAGGAATCTTAAAATTAAAACCAGCCAATATATCAGGGGACATTATTAAATTATTTATTACCTTATAGAAAAAAATAAGTTCAAAATATCGTCTGCAGTCCTCCAGTTTGGTCAAACCGTAACACTCCCTTACCCCATCAACGCCAAGCTGCAGCCCTCTCTGTGCCAATTTATACCCTAGATATTTTAAAAATTTTACCTGAACAGCTTTCAAACGTTTTTATGTATATCAAAGTATGGGCTCCAAATCAAACTACAGTATTCCATTATTGACCTTACGTAACACACAAACAATGAAGAGACACCACATAGATTATTAAAATCCTTGGACATTCTTACCAGCATACCCAACATACGGTGGCTCCTATTAATGATTGCATCATAATGATCAACATAACGAAGTCTACTATCTAGAAATAATCCCAAATCTTTAACTACATTCACCCTCTCACTCCAATTCTGTACTCAACTTCGTTCACGCTCTTGTTGCGACTAAATATAATATATGAGCACTTGAGGTTAGTTTTCAAGCACCATGTCTCTAAAATATTTAAGTCCCTCTGAAGCAATTCACAATCTTTACTGAACTCTATTGCTCTAAAAAGTTTCAAATCATTCGCAAACAGGAGATACTTGGAACTAAAACACTGACCTATATTATTTATAAGCAACTGAAATAGTCTAGGGCCCAAGTGCGACCCTTGGGGCACACCTGATACCATATCAAACTTATGTGAAAGAAACCCTGCCAGTTTAACCTGTAATGTTCTTCCCTGCAGGTAGGATGACATCCAAGAATAGAATGGATCATCCATACCAAGGGACTCAAGTCTGTGAAGCAATACACTTTGATCAATCAAGTCGAGAGCTTTACTAAAGTCCGTGTACACTGCATGAACCTCACAACCCCGATCCATGGCTGCGCTAATGTAATTTGTATACAAGAAGAGATTAGTCTCCGTAGAACGACCTCCCTGAAAATCATGTTGCTCCTCCACTATAATACTGTTGAATATACCTAACGAAGGCAGAACCATTTTTTCCATAACTTTAGGGATAGCAAACTGTATGCAGACAGGTCTGTAATGCTTAATATCAGAGTTGCCACCTGATTTAAATATAGGGGAGACGTATGAGTGCTTCCAACTGCTAGGAAAGACACCACTAGATAAGGATTTATTAAAAATAAAAGAAAGAGGCTCACATAAAGACACAGCACACTCTCTAAGCATCCTATTCGGCAACAAATCAGGACCAGCACCCTTTTTAACATTCAAAGACAACAGGCAATCCAGCAAACACTCAAATCCAATCTGAACATGGCTTACATTAAAATGTGGACCGCTAATGATCTCCTGCACATTTATGTTGGCAGCCTGACCATTAAAACTCTGATATACAGAATTAAATTGTGTAGCAAAGAGATTAGCTACCTCCTGTCGTCCCTCTGCTTGACGATCATCAAGAAACATAATTTCCCGAATTTTATCACTCTGCCTAGTCTTTGACTTAACAAACCTCCAAAATTCATCGACGTTCTCCCTCATTCTCCCTTCCACACTTGATACGTGCCTTTCATAACACTCACTGGTCAAAGCTTTACATTCATTTCTCAAATTATTAAATTCAATAAAATACTGTTGACTATTTGTTGTCTTACATTTTCTGTGCGCAACCTTCTTAGCTATTACCTTTCTCTTTAGTTCCGAATTGAACCAAACAGGAAAGCTCGACCTTCTCACAGTATATTTCGGCACAAAGAAGTCTACTGCTTGATATTTAATTTCATAAAAAGCATCAACAATATCATTAACATCATTCATATAGTAAAGATCAATCCAATTTACTTGCAACAAATAATTATTCATAGCACCATACTCAGTCCTGTCAAAATTGTAACGGGTTTCATTTTTGCACGTAATAGATTGTAATTGAAATGACGAAACAGCCTCAAGTGGGGGATGATAATTGTCACAGGGCAATAAAGGATCACCGGTGGTGATACTCAAGTAATAGCAAAACACAAATCGAGTACCGTGCCATGAATATTCCTGATATAATTATACTGACTTAAACCTAAATATTACATCTCATCACAGAGCAAACTTTCAATATCACTATTAACATTCCCAGCAAATAACTTATTACAGTCCCAGGTAAGACCTGGAAGATTATAATCACCAACTATAATTATCTTATGGTCCTTAGCATATTTGGCAACAATGTATTTTACAGCCCGAATATGATTAACATATACCTCCATACCTGATGTTGGAGGCAGATACACACAACCAAAAACATACTTAATTAGACCCACCCCAACTTTTACAAAAATATGTTCAACGTTACACTTTTCAAGAGGTACAGTACAGGAATCGAACATACTTTTCACAGCTATGAGTACACCACCTCCACGCTTTTTATCACTCGAAGTACCATCTCCGTCTCTACGGTAGATATTATAAGAATCACAAAAAACTTTGCTGTCCTCAATAGCCGGGGTAAGCCAACTTTCAGATAACATAATAACATCATTATGAGATGATGACGACGCCAAAAACAATTCCTTTTAATTTTGTTCTTAAACCACGCACATTCTGGTAATACATTGCCAAGTGATCAACCTGAAAGTCCCTCAAACTTTGTCGTTTTTTGAAGCACTAATCGAGGCACCACCAGCACTCCTGCCAGTATATTTTCTTATAAATGGGTTACCATTTTTGTACCGAATAACCAGGTTTTCCTCTCCGCTCGCTTTCCTATTATTCAACTTCAGATATAATTGCTCTATTTGTTTTCGTTCCATCTCCGTTTGGTCAGCCTTGACATAAACATCACATGATTTAAGCTTAAACTTCTTTTTCAGGCACTCTGCTGCGATCATCAAATATTACTCTGACAGGTCTGGGAATATTATTCTTCTTTTTTCCAATTCGCACAACCTTAAAATCTGAGCTCGACTGAGTGTCTAATCTGACCAAGACCTTCAAGACCTGTGTCCTAACGTGATTTATTCTCTCTTCCGTTTCTTTGGATACACTGTCTAACAAGTTAAAAAGCATAATGTTTTTGGATCTCGAGCATCTCTCCTGAAGTTCATATATCATCATATCCTGGTTTCCAATATTTGTACCATTATCAGTTTCATCATCGGCCTTCCTCGGTGGAGAACCTCGATCAACCAATAACTGATTGACATTTTTCTTTAACTCCTCTAATTCACCCTCTAAAAACTTAATTTTCTCGTCCTTGCCTCGTTGAGATTCCTGGATTTGCTCCAATGTTGATTGAAGATCCTTTTTTTGCTCCAGTAGTAAATTTACAATATGAGAAACAACAGAAAGAACGTCCCTATTGCTAGTATTTTTCTTTAACAAGGTCGAGATATCCGATTTTATTTTAACCTCACTATCGAGCTTCTTGGCGATGTTTATCCCATCAAGTTTCAGGAGCCCCGAACAGCCCTTGTATATCCAAGAGCAACATACTGAACACTCGATAGACGACTGATTTGCTTTTACTTCGTGATCACAAATTGAACAAACAAACACTTCCGCCATCTTAATTATTTTAATAAATAATATATAAATAAAAGTAATAACAATAACACAATAAGTATAACACAACCAGAGTATAACTGGAATAATTTACACAAAAATGCCTTCATATAGTCGCTAGATTTTCTGTGATCTGGCCGACATTGCAAGGAATGATTATTAATATAATTAAGGGACTATTTTTTATTTATTTTATAAACAGACTACGTGTGCTTCCCCTGGCGCGAAGTCGAGTTAATCTACTGATTATTCCAGTTATACTGTGATATAACATGTTATCTAAAAAATAGGGATAAACTTAAAATATACCTCTGTCTCTTTTATCGAATTAGTACCATCCAAACCCCGTCCTTTCTCCATTTTAACGTTGTTGGCCACTCCTTCCGCCACCAATTTAAGTAATTTGCGTCCCGACTTCGGCTTATTCGGCACAGATTGTTTACTTTTATTCAGATGCATGTTTTTTTCGTGAGCCTTGCGAATCGCCGACGTGCGGAAAGTTTGCTCGCAAAAGTTACAGGCGTGAGGTCTTGCTCCTGAAAAACATAAAATAAAAAATTTTTACAAAAAAATCGAGTCGACTTTAAAAAACGCTTCTTCATCGAAACAAGGTTTCCGGGATTCTTATAGTTTACTCTGTTTCTTACTTGGACATATTCTGCGTGAGTTTCTTCCGACGCTGCGCTTTTGTATATTAGGTAACATTTCCGTTTTGATTCAGAGAGTTCTTTTACCTCTTGACAAAACCACGGTTTGGTGTGGTTTGTCGCGTTTACATTAATTTTACGCTTTCCAATCGCTTCCTCCGCTGCTTCGTTGATGCATTTCGCAATATTTTGCCAGCTCTCTTCTACTCCCCATTCTGGTTTTAAATCTTTCTCTTTTAATTTGTTAGTAATCCTGTTCTCGTAGAGGAGTTTTATGCTCCCCGTTGTTAGGGACTCCAAATTGTACTTTTCGATGAACTGTGGTGGTTTTCTCTTTTGTTGTGGACGTTTTAGTAGTATCTTGCATAGAACAAGGTTGTGATCAGTCCCCAGGTTAGCGGATGTTAGGGCTCTGACGTCGAGTACTTGTGTGGGTGTTATCACTCGATTTGTGAGTATGAAGTCTAGCATCGATCGCTGGCCTCGATTGTTATTGAAAGTGTATTTGTGCTGGTCTTTGTGTGGGAAGTATGTGTTGTTGATCCTCATTTCATTTCTAGCGCAGAAATCTATTAGTGTTTCGCCGTTTTCATTAATTATGGCTTCATTATACTTTTGCTTTATACCTGGTATGACATCGTTCCCGATCCGTGCATTAAGATCTCCGAGTATGATAATTTCGTGTTTAGTATTTATGTTAGTTATAGTAGACTATATATATATATATATATATATATATATATATATATATATATATATATATATATATATATATATATATATATATATAGATTTATTTATTTCTTTATATTTACTTGTACATTACAGAACAATTTCCAAATAGCACATAGCACATGGTAATGATAGAAATAGTGGTCGCTTAGAAGATCTAAAGCAGTTTTTGGATTTTAATGCTTATTTTCAATATAATTATGTAACAAATGTAAATCATCACACTTTAGACCTAGTTATAAGCAATTTTACTGAAATATATGTAAGGAAAGATAGTGTGCCTCTGTTGCCAGAAGATGATCATCATCCTTCTTTGTCTATGGAATTAAACATTTTTAATAGTGGTTGTTTACGTGACCATTTTAATGATGTTGTACATTATAATTTTAAAAAAGGTAATTTCGAGCTTCTCTACTGTGAATTAAATAAGGTTGATTGGTCTGATGTTCTTAACCAGAATGTAACAGTAAATAATTTCTACAAATGTGTATATAATGTATTTGATATTTGTATTCCAAAGGCTAGGCATTCTAGAAGAAGATATCCAGTTTGGTATAATTCCGAAATAATAAAAAATATAAAAAGGAAAGAAAGTTATAGAAAAAAATTTAGAAAAACAGGTCTAAACCAGTGGGAGTTGAGATATAAAGAGTATAGGCAGTTAGTAAAAACACAGAGTTCAACCGCATATCGTTTATATCAACAACGTGTGCTGGATGAAATTAAATCAAACCCTAAAACCTTTTGGGATTTTATAAATAATCAGAAAAATATTTCCGATATTCCCGAAAATATGTTTTTAAATCGGTAAGAAATTAGGGGTGTTCAAAATGTAGTAAATGCCTTTGGTGAATACTTTAGTTCCATATACATTGGTGGCAACCAGTTTAATAGAAGAATTTCTAATAACTATCGGAAATTTTGCTTTTTAGAAATTACCGAAACGGAAATTAAAGAGGCCGTTAAAAACTGAAAGTTAGTAGATCAGTAGCTACTGATAATGTGCCGGCCTACATTATTAAAGGTTGTATTGATTCATTTATAACACCTTTAAAATATATTTTTAACCTTTGTTTGAAACAATGTATTTATCCCTCAAAATGGAAAGAAAGCAAAGTTATTCCTATATTCAAAAGTGGTGATAGAAATGAAATTTCTAATTACCGATCTATTAGTATTGTCTCAGCCTTCTCAAAAATTTTGGAATTAATTCTTTGTAATAGAGTATATAATGATTGTAAACATAGAATCTCAGACCAACAACATGGTTTCTTGCCACATCGATCAACCGTCAGAAATTAAGTAAACTTTATTCAGTTTGTTCAGGAATCAATTCAGGAAGGATGTCAGGTTGATGTAATTTTTAATGATTTGGAGAAGGCATTTGATAGAGTGAACTTTGGTGAAATAGTACTTGCCCTCCAAGATTTTTCTGTAGATCCAAAAATTGTTTCATTGCTGATATCTTATTTGCATGATAGAACTTTATTTGTTGAACTTAAGGGATATAAATCTCAAAACTATGTACCCACCTCAGGGTTCAAATCTTGGGCCACTTCTGTTTTTACTGGTTATGAATAACATAGGTGTGAATGTAAAATTCGCCAAGGGCCTTATCTTTGCGGATGATTATAAAATTTTTCGTGCTATTAGGGAAGAGTCAGATGCGAGGGCTCTGCAAGAGGATTTTAATGCGGTTGTGAGATGGTGCAAGGAACATAATTTAAATGTAAATATAAATAAATGTGTAGTAATGTCTTTTACAGGTAAAGAGCAAATAATTTATTTTAATTATTGTATAAATAACACGCCCTTAAAAAGAACTGATTTACATAGGGATCTTGGTGTTTATTTAGATACGAAGTTGAATTTTGGTAGGCACATTGATATTGTAACTGCAAGTGCAGTAAAAATTCTTGGTTTCATTATTAGGAGCTGTAAATATTTCAATAATATCAATACAATGATTGTCTTGTATAAGTCATTGGTGCTTGCTAAGCTTCAATATGCTTGTGTAATTTGGGATCCGCAGTATGAAAATAAAATTTACAGCTTAGAGGTGGTTCAGCGGAGATTTTTAAAGTTTTTGCATTACAAGGCATTCTCGGTATACCCTCAAAGAGGAACTGATCAGAAGCTTTTGTGTTCTTTATTCAACTTTCCCAGTTTGAAGCACATGCGTATTGAAGCGGGTGTTGTGTTTTTGTTTAAATTGATTGGGAACACAATTGATGATAAAGAGTTTTTAGAATAGCTTCCATTTAAAATAGGCCAAGTTAACACCAGATCCAGAAATTTATTTTATATTAATGCTCCTAGGACTAACCTGTATAAAAATTCCCCATTAACAAGATTATGTTCATATTTTAATAAGTATTGTGGTGCCATTGATATTTTTAACCTAAGTTGTAACAGGTTTAGAAGGGAAGTGAGAAATGAGTTATGTAGGCAACTGTAGTGCCTTTTTATTTAGGTTCTAATTTAGATTGTAGTCTTAGTATATTAAGTTTAGTTGTATCTGTAATTGGCTTTGTAAAAGTTGTTGATACAATGAATAAATAAATAAATAAATAAATAGATCCTACAAAATTAATGCAAAAAAATATTGCTAGTACAGATATACGGCTACCCAGTAATTCTTTTCAATTGATACAAACTTGCATAAAAAATATCTTCATTTAAAAAGTGTTGATTATAAATTGTGGTTAAGCTATCGATGAAAGCTCTTGAACCATAATTTCTTCGGTGTACTGTTACAATAATTAATTGACTTTGTCGAGTATGTCTGCTGGGCACTCTAAAATTAAGCTGGCCCAGAAGTTTGTCACAATTTATCAAACCATTAACCAGCTTGTATAAAAAAAAAACAAACAATGGTTTCTTCTACACATTTCTAAACTTGGGAGACCTACCAACAATAAATTAATTTCGTGCGATAAATTCTCATACGGGAGTCGGTGTTTATATAGTAAGAATTTTACAAATTTTGATTGCACTCTATCTATGTAACACTGATATATAGGTGCCCAAATGATACAAGCATATTCCAAAATACTACGCACCAAACTGTTATATTGTTGAAAATTGATATCATTTATATGATAAGAATTTATCACAGGCGAAAAACATTTAAAAAATCTCATAACTTTACATTTGTATTCATTGAGAGTTAAAAAATTATTATTACACCATCTGACCAGTAAATTTAGCTCTCGAATATAAACACAATTATCCAACGAGGAAACAATTGCAAATAATTTTAAATCATCAGCATACAAAAGGCAACGACAAAATTTAAAAACATTTATAACATCATTAATAAACACTAAAAATAAAATTGGACCTAAATGAGACCCCTGGGGGACTACGGATAACACGAAGATCTCCCAAACCAAGATACTCGCGCTTGTACAACAGCAACTTGTGGCAAACACTATCAAAAGCTTTAGACAAATCTGTGTATATAGAGTCTATTTGATATTCTGCCTCCACACCTCGAACCAAAAAATCTTGATAAACAAGAATTTATATATATATATATATATATATATATATATATATATATATATATTTCTTGATTCTTGAACCATAGATTATATAATTTTTCTTTATTTTGTCTTTTCTTGAGTTTAGGTTCTTTATTTAATAAAAACACAAAACAATTGACGTTTTGCCCTTTATTCAAGGCATTTTCAAAATTTTTTCCTCCTAAAAATATTTTTATATAATTAAAATACACCACATAAAAAACATATCTACAATTTCAAAAAACAAACAAAACAGTTAAAAACAGTATTCAAATCTTTAAAATTTTTTAAAAATATTTAATTTTACCGGTACACACCTTGACATTTTGCTGCTCTGTTACTAAATGAAATTCAAATTTTACATCGTCTATTGAGGATACATGGAATGCGAATATGTTTTATTTTTTTTATATTTTACAATGCATAAAAAAACAAATAAGGTATATGTTTAGTTTTATGTTTAAGAGGATATTCAATTTTTGATTCTTATTTGATCGGATCGAATACTTAATATTTTTGTTTAAATTAGGCTTGCGTAAATGTGGCGAAAATTTCCCATATCTGTTCTGTCGTTAACAGTGTTTTTATCTTTTTTAATTTCAATCATTTCCTTTATCTGTAATTTTTGATAATTCATATCTCTGTTTTTTATAATGGTACTGTTCTAATCAAAAGTATGTTTTTCGTCCTGTGTGTGTTTGTTTAACGCTGTTGAGGCGTTTTCGTATATAAATGTATTTTATTTTTTCTGACAGCTCACTAGTGTATGGTAATGCTACATACTAGTGAGCTGTCAGAAAAAATAAAATACATTTTAAAAAAGCATGATTTTATCGTATGCCACAGGTCACATAATAAATTAAATACATTGTTCACAAATTTAAAAAGTAAAACTCCTCCCATGAATAAATCAAATATAATATATTCGATCCCTTGCACAAATTGTCCCAAAAAATATATAGGCAAGACGAGCCAATTACTGAAGAACAGATTAAATGGCCATAAATATACGAAAAACGCCTCAACAGCGTTAAACAAACACACACAGGACGAAAAACATACTTTTGATTAGAACAGTACCCTTATAAAAAAACAAAGATATGAATTACCAAAAATTACAGATAAAGAAAATGATTGAAATTAAAAAAGATAAAAACACTGTTAACGACAGAACAGATATGGGAAATTTGAGCCACATTTACGCAAGCCTAATTTAAACAAAAATATTAAGTATTCGATCCGGTCAAATTCCATGTATCCTCAATAGATGATGTAAAATTTGAATTTTATTTAGTAACAGAGCAGCAAAATGCCAAGGTGTGTACCGGTAAAATTAAATATTTTAAAAAATTTTTAAAGATTTGAATACTGTTTTTAAGTGTCTTGTTTGTTTTTTGAAATTGTAGATATGTTTTTTATGTGGTGTATTTTAATTATATAAAAATATTTTTAGGAGGAAAAAATTTTGAAAATGCCTTGAATAAAGGGCGAAACGTCAATTGTTTTGTGTTTTTATTAAATATAGAACCTAAACCCAAGAAAAGACAAAATAAAGAAAAATGATTATATATATATATAGATACACTTAATATATATATATATATATATATATATATATATATATATATATATAATTATTGACCTGAAAGATCAATTTCAAGGTAAGGTCATTGTTGGATGCTCCCCTTTGAACCCTACAATTTTTGTATTGAATATTTTTCTCTATCCCACAAACTTTAGGAAATATTTAAGTGTATTTTTTTTAAAGGGAGTGCTCTGTACAGAGACTCGTAGAAATGTCGCATTATATGAGAAACTTGGTATGCAGAAGCTGCCTGCTCTATTTTGATTTTTTTTGGGGATTAATAAAGATTTTTCTCATTGTCATATGCGTATGAAAGTAAAATTGGGTGTTTCTTTGAAAATGTTTGTATCTGGCTGAAAATGTATGTGGCTTGGTTATTCCTTATTATAAATTGATGATATGATTTATTCTATGGACGCCATATGATTGCAAGGAAAAAGAAAACATTATTTGTTATTCATTGTTATATAATCACATCTCACCGACGATTTTCGCCGCAAATTCAGTTCAAATAGAAGACTCAAATATAATACAGTACGACAACGGGTGTCTGGGAAGGTGTCAGCTGAAATCAACTGATGAGTCCTAAAGCTGGCAACGGGACAAAACACCTCATTTGTAGAGGAAAACATCAGGTCTAGCCAGTAGGCAAGACGCCGATACAAGGAATTTTCGAATTATTGCGTAATGCCGTATTAGCAAGGGGCCTACACAGATTACGAAATCATAATGAATTATTCTCCCAATATTCAAATCTTACCTGTATGTAATAACATATGAACTTTCAGACTAGATTTTGTCGTAAAATTAGAACTGCAAACATCGCAAGAAATCTTCGATGTTGAGCTCACTTCGTGCGTCCTAGTGTGTGATTCCAAAGTAGACTTTAACGAAAACTTTTTGTGGCACTTGTCGCACTCGAATGGTCTCTCCCCAGTGTGCGTTCGGAGATGCCTAACCTAAAATTATAACAGTAATAAGTTGATTCGCATTGTAATATTGTGGCGTCACTTATTTCTTAGGTCACGGCCATATATCTAAATAACTCTAGAAAAATGGGTACAAATAAGCAAGTGTATAACCGTATTGAAGTGTTCTATCAAGCGACAATTGATATTTCTAGTCATTCTTCGTCAGTATCTTTAATTATACCATTGGTTGCCATGTTAAATTCTAAACTTACTCACAAGAAATCTTGTGTTAAACCTTTTTGAAGTCACCGGGAGAGTTAACCTCTCGGTTAATATAGTTGACCTGTGACGAAAATATATTGTATTTATTTATTTATTTATCAATTTGTTTACATAACCAGTAAAATTTTTACATTCATACCGTAATACTATAATATCACATTAAATAATGTTGCACCTAGATGCTGCAGCACCGGTATGTGCAAAAAAAAAGAAACAAATCATATTCCAAAATTGCAGTGAAAGCCAAAACATGAAAACACTTAATCAAGTAGAAAAAATAAATAAAAAAGAATCAATGTGAGTACAGTAAATAGATTCATACTAAAATATAATTTAATTCTGACGTATCACTTTTTCAAATAAACTATTATTCTTTAAAATAAATTCTTTACATTCTTTTATTAAAGGTTTTTATTTTATCTATTTGACGGATTTCGGCTGGGAGAATATTGTAATATTTAGGAGCCAAATAATCAATAAATGTAAGATTAATCGTTTTTTTGTTCTCCGGCATTATTAGAAGTTTGTTCATATTTGCTCCAGTCGAGTAATCATGATTTGTGAAATTTTTAAAATGCTTTGATTTGTGACAGTATGAACATATTAACTGTATGTACAAACACTTTATACTACATATATTCTGACTATATAACAGACATGATGGATAGATTTTATTTCGCTTATATATAATTTTAATAATATATTTTTGTATAATATTTAATGGTCCTATATAACACTCATAAGCACCATCCCACACGATCAGACCATATCTCAAAAGCGATTCAACCAACGATTTATAAATTATTTCAAGTAGTTTGGTACTTAAAAATTCTCTCATTATGTAAAACTTACTAATTAATTTACGGATTTTATTTGCTAGATAACTGATGTGTTCATTCCATTTTAAGAACTGATCAATGATGATACCTAAATATTTGGTCTTAGCTTCGATCATACTCTAGATTTAAACAACAATAGATTTGTCTGAAGGCTCTTTATGGTCGGTGGGGGAGACGCTTTTTCGATGTTTGACAGACATAAACATATTTACTTATCTTGTCTTTCAGTTTAATTGCTTGTGACTTTTTTCGGTGTTTTTAAGTGTTAGAAATTACTATAAATGCGAAGTTTACAATTACTATTAACAAAAAAAGGATTTAAAAACTTATTTTTATCGGTAAATATTGTTAGATTGTTTACATATTGAAAATAACAATAATAAAAATTTAGGCAACCATATATTCATACTTTGTTTTCAGAATTGACGTACCCAGGGGTATGTTCGAAGGACGTACCGATGACAGGGGCGGATCCAGCCTATCTCTTTGGGGGGGGGGGGGGCGGTGACATCACAAAAGTACATTATGGCAAGCGTAAGCAAGTTGTCGACGGGGAGGGGGGGGACACCGGAGATATTCCTATTTCTAGTGTAAATGGCAGGGTCGTGCCTATTTTTCTGAATTTGAAGCTCTTGGACAGGAGGGGATACCAGCAACATACACATTCCTAGTATAAGAGGCAGAATCGGGTCTATTTTCCTGAACTCAAAGCTATTGGGGGGCGGCTATCGCAAGAAAAACAAGTTGTCAACGGGGAAGGAGTGTCAGCAGCATACACATTCCTAATATAAAAGGCAGAATCGGTTCTATTTTCCTGACTCAGAGCTCTTGGGAGGGGGGGGGGGCGATCGCAAGCATACACATTCCTATACTCTATTCAAGAAGTAGAGAGAGTAATAAACCTGTTACCGAAATCCTCAACGTACTTGCTCCAGTACCGCAGGTAACGGAGGACTGCGGTAAATCTAATTATATTTAAATATTATAAGTTTTTATAAATTTACTGCAATAATAAAATTTCTGATAGTTCATTTTTATTTCTGTCAGTGAGAAAAGTACAAGTTACAGTGTGTCCTTAGTGATTTATCTTGTTTGTGCTTGTTTTTATATATTATTTGAGATTAGTGAGATACCCAAAAGATATGGCCTCCACTTCTATATTTATTCCAAAATCGTTAAACCAAGGCATTTTTCCTCAATGAAAAACTTATTACGATGAATGCTTATGATGCCCTAAGATATCAATATCTAGATAATAATGTTAAAAGCTCTGTTGAGATGTGTTCCAATATGACAGGAAAATCTACTATGAACCGAATACTGAAGGAGAAAAAACGACTGGAATGTTTTGTACTCCCCCATTCGATCACAGGCAGATGACAAACCTCGTTGGAAGAAGAGATGAAAACTGCAATAAAAGGAATTGTACATACATTTTATTATGAGAAGCAGATCCCAACCGTCAACAAAATTCTTACTAAAATCAATGAAGATCGGGATTTACCTGAAATTAAAGGAACTGAGCTCTAGAAATTGTTCAGAGAACTTAATTTTTGATGGAAAAAACCAGATAGGAAATCTGTTCTTATAGATCGTTCGAAAACTGTCCATTGGAGAAGGAAATATCTCTCTCAAGTAAAAGGCAGAGTTGCCAGAAATAATACAATGTACAAAATTAGTAATTTAACTGAACTTTTGAAAGATTTTTTTGAACAAAGTTACTGCGGAAAATTGGGAAAATCCATATAATAAAAGAATAAAACAAAATGTGGAGAATCAATTAATTGAGCGAAGATAGCTTCACTGAATTTGATTATTAATTAGATACGTAATGTTTACCAGTGTAAACACAATTTGTTTTTGATGAATTAAATTGTTTAGTGTTGTTTATATATTTTATTTTTTTATATATTTTTATTTTAGTGTGTCCCATTCTTTAATTTTATATATGTTTAATTCCAATTAGCCGTAATTTCTTTATTATTTTATTATTATATTTGTGTCTTTTTCTTAAGCGTGTAGAATTAACACGTTTATTTTATTTTTTTAAGCCTATCCGATATTTTATATAATAAAGGAAATTAAATTAAGATGCCAGTGCAATAGAAATAAAAATAAGTAGATCTAATTTTAACTGTAACATATAAAAATTAATTACATTTGAATCCCTTTTTAGTGTTTAATTTAAGAAATAAATAAACTGAAACGTCAAATTTCTTAAAAATGTTTATAATTAATAATAAAATGACCGATAGCCCCCAAAAAAAATTTTAATATATGGACGAATTTATTTTTTTATATATGTTTAACTTCTTTTCTTTTTAACAATGAATATTTTGTAAGTATTTAAATTGTAACTCCGAATTTTTTGAAAGAATAAGGCTACGTTTTAGTCTGAATGTGCCTAAAACGGTTTTTATGCCAAAATTAAAAATAATAAAAATACAGTTGTGATTTGTGTTAAATATGTCAAAATTATCTGTATTTTATACTGTATGTGAATTATTAAGAAATTACAAGAAATAAAATAATAATATAAAAAATTTTTATTTTAAATTTATTACCGAAATAATATTCTATGCCATAAATACTTAGTGATAAAATAAACCTCTTTCCGACGCCTATGACAAGGATTAAAATCCTTTTTAACACTTTCAAATGTCTATTGTTATCCAACCCAAATAGTCCATTATTATAGACCGGTATTTTTGATTATAAAATTTCTAACCATTCGTAGGAAAAATATATATATATATATATATATATATATATATATATATATATATATATATATATATATATATATATATATATATATCTAACAGATTTTATCAAGGACACCGAACTAAAGAACACAAGTAGTTTGCGAAGGAAAAAGGGTAAAAAATTATTTATTACTCTCTCTAGTCTTTGAATTTACTATATTATAAGAGGTAAAATCGAGTATATTTTCCAAAACTCAAAGCTCTTGGGGGGGGGGGGGGCGATCGCCCCCACCGCCCCCCCCCCCCCTTGGATCCGCGCCTGACCGATGATACTCGTTTAAATAATGTAATTAGAAAAGGATAGCATAAAATTGGTATGACTGTACCAAGAAATTAAATATCTACTGTTTATCAACACTTTTTCAAATACAAATAAAAATATTATTACGTTATTCAGCGTTCAAACAACCGGGCCCTAGTTCTGGCGTTATGCTACTTTTACAGGGGTATGTTCGAAGGGTCTTAGTGACAGGAAGTATTTCTAACTTTGGATTGTCATTTATCATTAAGCTTTGAAAATCTGGCCTACCAGCTCGTGTTAAAGAGAATGCCATATAATTAGTTTTCTCTATATTGAGGGAAAACTTTAGGAAGTCCAGGCAGTTTTTTATCATTTTAAAATCATTAATGGCAGTTGTTCTTACCTCCTCCCAAGTATTTCCTGAAAATAAGATGGCCGTGTCATCGGCATAAGACAGTATTTTACCCTTAATATTAAGACAAAGTAATGAATTTATATAGGAAATAAATAGGACTGGACCCAAAATTGTCCCCTGTGGCACACCCATCAATATTTTTCGTGGTAAACCAATACTATTATTGACCCTCACGAACTGATCCATATTTGATAGGTACTTACCAAAAAGTTCCAGCGCTACACTCCGGACTCCATAACGTTCTAAAACGTTAAGGAGATTATAATGAGGAACAGTGTCGAAAGCTTTTGCTAAGTCAATAAATATAGCAGCACTCATTCCCTCCAAAAACCCATACTGATTTTCAGAAATAATTTTATTTTCCTTCAAAAAACTGACAAGCCTATTCTTCAGACACTTTTCAAAGATCTTTGCAAAGTTATTAATTAAACTAATTATTAAAATTTATGTAATGGGTATACTATCGTTTGTTAAAAGTGTATAGGTGTTTGACCCGTTTCAAATATAAGATTGATGATATGAGCCAAAGGTTTAACTATCTCCAAGTGTACAAATTTTATAAACTCGCCCGAATCCCATCTTTACCCTGAGCTCCATCATTTTTGAGAGAATTGATTTGGACTATAACCTCATTTTTGGTCACAGGTTGCAAGTACATAGAATTTTTATTCGGTGTGGGAAGCGCAAAGGCAGTTATTGGATTATTAATTTTTTTTTTCCATTTCAGAACCAACATTGATAAAATAATTATTGCAGAAATTAGCCATTGAAGTATCATCATCAAAATTTTGGTTTTTACTGTCTACTATTGTTAATTTAGAATTTACTCTTTCTTTAGCTGCGTTTGAGGCACGTTCTATAATTTTATAAATTTCTTTGATATTGCAATTATTATTTGGAATTTGCTTTTTTGTAGTTATCAAATTTTTATTTTTTTATAAGTTTATTTAATTATTTCTATAATTCTTATATTCGTTTTCTAACTCAATATTGTGATTCCTTAATAGTTTTTTTTTTAATTTGTCTCTATGTTTAATTGAAATAATCAGACTAGTTGTGATCCATTCTTTTATTTTTTTGTGTCTCGTTTTAGTTACGTATTTTGTGGTATAATCGTGTAAAATTTCTGTAAAGGTGTTCATAAAGATGTTAGTTGCAACTTCAGTATCGCGCGAGTCGAGCACTTTTTGCCAATTTTCGCCCGTTAGTCTGTCCTTTAACTTTTTATAATTTAAAAATTCATAATACGATTTTTCTGTCTTTTACCGATATGAGTGTTTTATTACTTATATTTAACATAACTGGAAGGTGATCAGTTATATCAGTATCCAATCGGAAAGATTCTAAGTTAAAATTGTTTAGTTTCAATTTCTTTCTTACAAAAATATGATCGAGACATGAGATGGTTCGCGTAGGTGAGGTGATATAAGCTGCAAAACCGTATCTCCCCATTAATGAGAGGTATTCATTAACAAAATTCGAGTGATTATCTCTAATATTAATATTTACATCCCCTGCAAAAACCTCGATATCATCTAACAATTTCCAAAATATTCTTTAAGATCATCATTAAACACATTTTACCGATTGTTGGTGACTTATACACTGCCGAAATGCCAATATCTATATCTTTAATTTTAAGTTTGATTCTACTTATTTTTACTTCAGTGCTTTTTAATTTCATGTGAGTAACTTGTATATTTAGATGTGTTTAAATGAATAATATAACACCATCATTTCTGTTAACAATTCCGTCATTATAGTAAGTCGTGTAACCTGGGATGATATATGTATCTACAGAAGTAATTTTAAAACATTCACTCAACATAAAGATGTCACAATAAAATAAGTTAAACTGCTCTATAAATAACAAAAGATTGTCAAAATTTCTATTTATGCTTCTTATATTTAAATGAATCATATTAAGTGTCTTATCTTTTACTACAATCTTTTCACTTAATATATTTTCGTCTACCAGCATATCGTCAATATCTCCACCCAGCAACTGTAGTTGTTCAAGTATTAACTCCTCTGGGGGTTGGAATCTAAATTTGATAAACTAATGTTTGTACAATTTACAACTTTTATTGCAGACTAGCATTCTCCATCTAGGCTTCACCCGAGAGAACACTGTAGCCAACTCATTCTTGAACAGTATTAAATTCGCGTTAACATTTTACATGTGCACGACCATGTACATACAGTGCCTTCATTTCAAAACGAACCATCCTTAATAACTTTGTTAAATAGAAAAATTTTAAAAAAAGAAAAAACACGTCAATTTAGATATACAGGGGGAAGTTTAATTTTACATTTGTTAAAAGTCTGTCAATCACCTCCTCACCTCCAGCTAACCTCACTTTGATATGTCAAATGGGAACCCCCACCTTGTGACACATCATTGTAAGCAGCATAAAATTGTCTATCCAACCGTATAAAAAAAATTAAATCGGTTGACGTACAAGCGAATAGTGTGCAAAAATGTCTTGTAATAATGCATAATATATCGGCCTCGAACTTTGGTATGTCAAATGATTACCCTATAGTGTGATACATCATTTTAAAGGACGTACGATCTGCTATCCCACGATGTCAAAAAAAATTAAGTTAATAGACGTTATAGGCAATTAGGATGCAAAAATGTGTGTTAAATATAAGCAGTTTATTCAGTTTTATTCACTTGAAGAAAATTATTTTATTAAATATTCAAAATGTGCGCCGTTATTAGCGAGACAATAAAAAAGCCTATTTTGAAATTCCTCACGAACATTGGCAAGGGTTTCTCTGCTAATTCCTCTACATTCCCGAACAATTCGATCTTTTAAATCGTCAATATTTTCAGGTGGGGTTTTATAAACCTTGCTTTTTAAATACCCCCAAAGAAAAAAGTCTAGAGGGGTTAGGTCTGGAGACCGTGCTGGCCATTCAATTGCACCACGTCTGCCAATCCACGTCCCTGGAAAATGTTCATCAAGCCACTCTCGAATTGCCAAAGCGTAGTGCGGGGAGCTCCATCTTGCTGGAAATGCAAATTATTTTCATTTAGTACCATAACAGCATTTTCATCCACTTGATTTTCTAAAGATTGCACAATGGCAGGGTATATTGTGTTTTCTAAAAGGTTTAAATAAATTTGCCCAGTTAAATTATCTTCCAAAAAAAATGGCCCGATGATTTCATTGCCATAAATTCCTGCCCACACGTTAATTTTTTCGGGATATTGAGTATGCCCTTCTCGGAAAAGGTGCGGATTTTCATTATCCCAGTATCTGCAGTTATGTCTGTTAACCAGTCCATTTAGAAAAAAAGTTGATTCATCACTAAAGCAGATATTCTTAGGTAAATGGGGGTCCTCGTCAATTCGTTGGCACATTAATTCGCAAAATTGAATTCTCCTATCAAAATCGTCTTCTCCGAGTTCTTGAAGAATTTGAATTTTGTAGGGAAAAAACTTATTTTGTTTTAAAACTTTATGCACAGAGCCAGCAGAAATGTTGGTTAAATCTGCGACCTTTGAGATGGATAAAGTTGGATCTATTGCAAACTGTCCTAGTACCCCGATTTGGCATGCTTCATCTACAACCCTTTTCTCAATATATTTTTTATTACAAACGGATCCCGTTTCTTCAAACTTTCGTACCAATTCGAGTACATATTTATGGCCCACGTTTTTGTCTTGATGCCTCTCGTTAAATGCTCTGGCGGTTCTACGAGCGCACCGATCTTCAGCTCCATAGAGAAAAATTATTTCTATTTTTTCGGCTAGCGTATACACCATTTATATTCACGTTTCAACTAGGCGCCACAATGACAATTTTAACAATAATAAACAACTGGTGTTTAAAGATCTTAAAAATTTTATTTATTGCAGTGATTTTTTGTACCTATCAGGTACCGCAAAAAATATCATTGAAATAAATACACTAGATTGATTAGACTGCAATGAATTTTGCGATGAATTTTAAAACAGGATTAGTTTTTTTCTCGCAAATATTTTAACTGTTTATTATTTTAAAAAAATATTTATTTTAAATTTAAAATAATATTTTACTCTATGAAGTAGCCATTTGACATAATAAAGTTTAATGTGATAAGGTGTCTATTATTACCACACATCTTTTCTTACTATTCGCTTGTACATCAACAGATTTTGTTTTTTTTTATTGGCTAAATAGGAGATAGTATGCCCTTTAAAATGATGTATCACACTATAGGGTAATCATTTGACATACCAAAGTTCGAGGCCGATATATTATGCATTATTACAAGACATTTTTGCACACTGTTCGCTTGTACGTCAACCGATTTAATTTTTTTTATACGGTTGGATAGACAATTTTATGCTGCTTACAATGATGTGTCACAAGGTGGGGGTTCCCATTTGACATATCAAAGTGAGGTTAGCTGGAGTTGAGGAGGTGATTGACAGACTTTTAACAAATGCAAAATTAAACTTCCCCCTGTATATCTAAATTGACGTGTTTTTTCTTTTTTTAAAATTTTTCTATTTAACAAAGTTATTAAGGATGGTTCGTTTTGAAATGAAGGCACTGTATACTAATTTAGAAGATAAACTACAATATAAATATTAGATGATTAAAAAATGTTTACCAGATCAGATAGCTTCTTGAAATCCTTAAAACAAAACTTGCAGACCTTACTCGATGACTGGGCATGCAGAAAGTTCATGTGCTTCCTATACCGCTCCTCTATCGATGTGCTGAAATTGCACTCGTTACACTTGAATGTCCTTTCTAACTTTTCCACGTCCTTTAATAAAGGCTTCTTATAATTAAACTTTTTCATTTTCTCCAGATGGAGGAACGAATCGTTTTGAAGTATATCATCTATCTGGTCATTTTCAGCTATCTGTATATCGACGTTGGTACTTTTTACGCTCGTATTTTCAGTTACTTTAGGGGGCTTTTCAGAAGAAACGTAGGTCTAGAAAATTAACTCTGTTTAATAAATATGTTTGTCTAGCAACTTAAATCACTGTGTTTACAAATATTTTCTTTTTAGTAACATCAAAAAAACTGTAACCTTACTTACTTTATTCACTATTTCGGTGTGTGTATTCACTTCCCCATTTTCTTGTATCAGCAAGTTCAGGTTTTCCGTTAAATTACTATTGGGAATTTCGGAACAGGTATGTTTCTGAAACACATTCATATCGGAGAACATTTTGTGACAATTGATGCAGATGACATGAGCATCGTAGAACATGTCGTTCGGGTTGAAGTTCATTTCACCGTTAACTAGACTTGTAGATAATGTGGTTGTATCTAAAATGAAACGAATAATGTTAAAAATTGATTTCTCACCAAAATATCCCCATTCTTTCCAAGTCCAACCCGTTTTCTGCAAATATAATTTCCTTTGGACCGTTCCGCACACCAGATCTAGTACCATCAGATTTTTTGCTATTTGTAAATTAGAACAATTAAAAGCTTCTGATTTAAGTACACAATGTATAATTTATTTCGTTTGTATACGATAAATAAACAGTTACATAATTACGACCTTACGAATGAATGTTTGTCAAGATAACTTATTCATTCTTACTTTAATCTAAAAGATGTCCAGCGGTAATTATACAAATTTAAGGTAATTATATATATATATATATATATATATATATATATATATATATATATATATATATATATATATATATGTTATATCGTAGCTTTTCACGGATGGTAGAATGAATAGTTTGGTTATTCCGAGTTTCAATCCGTTCGTTCAAAAAATCGTTTTCACGACGTTTCGCTAAAATCTCATTTGGCATTTTCAAGTGTGGTTCGTCTCGTTACTCGCTGAGAACTGATGGTGGCCTCTGATGAATATCGCACTAAGGAACGCCTCCTTTTTTGTATTTAGGTGTGGTTTGGTTGCTGAACGCGTGTTGAATCGAGCTTTCCGGATTTCAGTCAGTCGTCGAAAGCGCCAGACTTTTCTGATGGTGTTCCTAAAACGGCTATAGTGTGCGATATCTTCATAAAGCAGGGACTATAACAATCTTAGGCGAAGCGTTTCCAAGTATAAATTTATATCGCTAGACCGTAACGTGATGCGTGTTTGGTCCTTGTAATCCATTCCTAAACGTCGTAAAATATAACAGTCTATTTAACTCTCGCAGGGGATACATCTTATAACGAAACTGGTAATAAGTTGCCTTTAATTCCCGCAGTTAAATTCGCTGAAGAGGGATAAAATAAAATCCAAATTAATATTTCAAGAACCGACCTTTCTCCAGGTATTCCTCCCTTACGAATCTCGAAAGAAAGGCGTTTTCATGTTCTGAAATATATCGTAGAAACTGAAGTTGCTTTTCGCAAAAGTGATTAAAAAATGTAGGGGTAACAAGGAACAGATCATAAGAAGTTTTGTGTTCATGTCCGCAAAACGAGTAAGGGTAAATAAATCGTATAGTTCTCAAAACAAGTGTGGGTAACTGAATTGTATAGAAGTTCGAAAACAAGTATGGGTAATAAAACGCTATGAGAAAAAGTATGGTTAACTAGGTTGCTAAAAACAGTACTAGTAACTGTGAACTTAGAAAAATTATGAAAATTTTATCTAAGCGAAAATTGAATATAATATTATAAAATAATATTATAGGAGTGTTAAAACGAATAAATATGAATTTGTTTTAGAAAAATTTGAATGAATTTTTCTGGAAAAAATATGATATGGGAAATCATATCATATTTTGGGTTTGAGGTTATGTTATGGTTGAGTATATGGAAACTCATGTTTAATTCGAATTGAATCGCGAAGTTTATGTCGGTGATCCGCTACAACGCCAGTTCGCGTATGTAGTCTCGAATAGCACCCGACTTTCGAACTATAGTGTCTGAGAGCCCTGTAGTTGAGAAAACTTACCCAGGCGTTCGTATGCAGATACTACCTAAAGTCCAACACTGTATTTTTATACAAGGGAAATTCTCAGACACCGTATTTAATCCGATTTGTTTGCGTTTCGCTTTAAAACCTTCTTGAATCTTTGGTTTTTCACTATCTTTGTGCAAGTGATAGCTAGTAAACGCCCAAAGATCCCGAAATATGATTTTAAGTTTAACGAAGCGAAGACTGGACGTTCTTTGAAGACTTCGATGCCTTCAGAAAGATCGTCGTGGTTGTTGTATGGAGGTACTGGAACTGGTAAGCGCCACGGCCATTGCTTTCATGCTTCTGATGGATGTCGAATCAAGAAGAACGATGCTTGTGATCGACGGGTTTTGTTGTAACTTTTAGGCCACGCCTTTAAAGTTAAAACAAACGAATGAAATTGCTGTATTTTGTTCCATAAGCACTAATGCTTTTTGAACAGTGAAATTTCAAAGGAAATCATGCTTGAAAGTTGGTGAAATGGTGTTTTTCACTTGAAGGATGATCCATAGTGATCTGATAAGTATCTGTTTTCAAAATATCGCAAACAGATATGTACAATATGAATTTCGAGTTTTGTTTAGCTGGCCCGCTTCCTCATTGGATGAGCGGTTTCGCAGGCTCCTCCCCTCTGCCGAGTGCGATATATTTTGTTCTTGTATGCTGGTCTCTGGTGTACTAGTCGGTTTTTGTTGTTTTCTTTCTTGATTCTTTATTAATGTTTTCCATGTGGTTGGAACATTTATAGCATCGTCTCGTTTATTTAGCTGTCCCGCTTTTTCGATTTCTAGGGCCTCTCTTATGACGCGTACCTTGTAGTTCTGTATTGGTGCTATTTCTTTTGTTTTTTCGAAGTCGATGGTATGTCCGGTTGTTTGGTGATGTTTTTAATGAAATTAGTTTTTTATGCAATATAATCTCCCTCAACTTCAACACATTTATTCCAACGATCCTTCAATAATTTTATACCATCTTTGTAATGATTTTCCCGAAGCTCTGCAAAATAATGTTTTACGGCTGCAATAGCTTCTTCATTCGACGAAAAACACTTTCCACGAAGAAACTGTTACAAATTCCTGAAGAGGTAGTAGTCGGAGGAAGCCAAATCTGGTGAATACGGTGAGTATTCAAGCAATTTGTACTTTAATTCTTTCAATTTAGCCATCGTCAAACCACTTGTGTGAGGTCGTGCATTGTCTTGATAAAAAATAATTTTTTTCTTCTGGAAGCAGGGTCTTTTTTCACGAACTTTTTTATCCAACTGGTCCAAAAGGTTGCAATAATATTCAGAGTTAACTGTTTTTTCTTTTTCAAGATAATCAATCAACATAATCCTTTTTGAATCCCAAAAAATCTGATGCCATAACCTTTTTTGTCGATCGTTCCGACTTGACCTGTTTTGAAGCTGAACAACCAGCTTCAGTTCACTGTAAACGTTCTTGTTTTAGTTTAGGATCATGATGGTAAATCCAACTCTCATCCACAGTTACAAAACGACGCTCAAAATCGGTTTTATTCTGCTTAAAACGCTCCAAATTACGCTTATAAATTTGTTTTCAATTCAGTTTTTGTTGAATTGTTAACGAATGCGGCACTATCTTTCCGAATAGATTTTTCATGCGTAATTCTTCGTGTAAAATATAGAGTACTCGTATGTCCAAGGTGCCTATGGTATCAGCAATTTCACCCTTAGTCGCACTTGGACCTTTACAAACAATATCATAGACTTGCTCAATGATTTCTGATGTTGTTGCACTTTTTGGACGTCCACTCCGTGGTTCAATTTCAGCGCTTGTACGACCACGTTTAAACCATTAAAACCCATCGACGCACAGTTGGAAATGAAGGAGCAGATTGCTTTAACATTTTCACCATTTTTATATGGAACTTCGCCCGTAGACGCCGTACAGTGAGCTTTGAAAATGGTGAACGAGATTTCACCGAAACGTCAGCTGCCTTACAGTCCTGAGAGGGACTCAGCACATACACGGGATGTCCGGGGTATATAGAATTTAGAACCTTCTACTTTTAGAAATAGATTAAGAAAGATTATTGAACTTAACTATACCGAGTTGCAAGCTGAACATATGGTCGATAGCCTAGTCAAGGCGTAAGCAACGAGACCTTAAAATGTTATTTAAAATAGTGAATAATCTTGTTTACTGTCCAGACATTTTAAACAGAATATCGTTCCATATCTCGCCAAGAATAACCCACACTGTCTCTATATTCCCTCATGCTGTACTAATTATGGCCAAAATACTCTTATTTCTGGTGCTAAACGACTGGCTAATAATTTATATGGACAATTAAATTTCCTCTCACATACCTACCCAATGTTTCTTAAATCTTTCAAAAGCTGTGATTTTATATGAAATATTTATGTGATGTCAAGCTGTGTGTCTCAAAAACTCTCTCTCTCTCTCTCTCTTACAAGTTCCTTCGAGAGGCAATGAAATGTCGTGATTGCTGGTAACTACCCGGGTAATTTGCCTAGGTTGGATATTGCTAGACGCATAAGGAGAAGTGTATGAGCGGGTATCCCACTGACTACATTGCTTCTCTCGCATGGTGACAAGCATAAATAAATTATTAACATTTTATCACCTACCTTTAAATTTAATTTTGATTTTTAGAATTAATAACCGGGGTGACGTGCTGGTCGTGACCCATCCCTTGGAGATTACCGTATCAAACATACCTTCAGTTCCAATTATGCTTATAGGTAATCCTCCCAAATCCACTGCCGAAAAATCCTGCAAAGAAATGGCTTGCTGTCCCGTCGTCATATCACCAACATCCGACAAAGACGACAAACTTTGCAACGTCTTCTTTTGACCGTTACTCTCGTTGCCACTCTTACCGAAATCCTCTTTCTGCAGCGTCGCGATATCGTCAACTTTCCCTAAATTTGTAGAGTTCTGCGATATCCTACTTATCACAGAAGTATAATCAGGTATTGTCGTGGATTTTATCACCTCGTTCGGATCAACCATGTCGGATTTGTTGGTGTCGATGTTGAAGAGAACCGCGGAATCTTGGAGATCGTTTAGAGGATTGAATAGAAGAGAATCGTTCTAAAAACATACATTTAATATCAAAAATTCATATGCATCAATGAAAATATTTTTTAAAACACATTTTTCAAACAAAGAAGTGTTCTCAATTAACTAAGAACCTAAAATATATTTAAAAATTACCTGAATTTTAAGCGTAGTTAACAAATTATTTCCATTTAAAACACCATCGACATTAGCCAAGGGTAAATCTCCGATATTTAAATAAACCATCTGATAGCCCGGATTTAAGTCTTGTTGATTTTCTTGGGGAGTAACGCTCAAGATTACGGGATTTTGTTGGGTGTTTATTACAGAAGATTCCACTGGTGGAATCGTGATTACTTCGCCTGGTTTTAAAGATGAGTCGTTCTTGAAAAAAGAAACGGGATTAATTTTTTTTTGTTTTGCACAATTTCAACAAATTAGGTGATGGCCAAAATGAAGGTTAACATATTAACTGATTTCGATTAATGGGTGGGAAAATTTTCTAGAGTTGAAATTTTAATAAAAAAAAAAAACATAAATACGGGGTCATTCATTATTAAAAATAAAACAATTTCATGAAGAGTAACTTCTGTAAAAATATAAAGAAACTTGTCTGCCTTCTTTTTGACCACTTTGTACTATATAACTTTTCCAAATTACAAAAAAAATCTGTGAATGCCGTCTCACGTTGCTCCTTATTTCCTTGATTAAAATGACATTTCCAATTCAATATTTAACTAGAATCTCATACCTTTTCTGTTATAGTTCAAAGAGGGCTCAAATACATTAGAGAACGGTGCCATATGATGGGACTAAACATCAATCTCACCAAAACCACCCTAGTAGCCTTCACAAGGAAAAGAAACCTCAATCTGAAGACTATCAAAATGAATGGGAATGTTATTGAGTGAAAGTCGGAGGTTGAATATCTGGGACTGACCCCAGATAGCAAATTCCTCTGGAATAAGCATGAAGAAGAAGTAATCAACAAGGCTACAAAAGCCTTGATGACCTGTAGAAACTTTACGGGAAAAAGGGGGGATACAAACACTAAAATCATGTAGTGGGTGTACACTGCAATAGTGAGACCAATCATCACATATGAGTCAGTGATCTGGAGCAAAAGAACCAGTCTATGATCAGAAGAGAATCAAAGAATGCATAACCTTGAGCAAAAACCCGCTCAGAGTTCTGACAGGGGTCCTGACGAGGCATTGCCACCTGAAGGAACACCTCAAGAAACTTGGATTCGTAGAAAGAGAAGAGTGCAGATTGTGTGAGGAGGAAGACGAAACCTCTATTCATATCCTTGCAGAGTGCAGCGCTCTAGAAAACCCTAGGATGCGAAGAAGAGGGGCTACCCACCTTGAAGCCGTCCAACATCCCGAGATTTCTAGGATTGGAGGACCTGCTTTTGTCGATTATATAACTCTTACTACTAGGTAGTAGTAGGGGGGCACAATAGATCTACCAGGCCGCAATGTACAGACCTCCAACTCTAAGCACATACATACCTCTTCTGTTTTTCCGGTACTCTCTTTAGTTAAAGTAGCGACAGTAGTATTTTCTGATAAGTCACTGGTAGGTAAAGTTTCAATTCTTTCCACACCTTTTGATGGTTCCTAAAAGGATACGAAGATAGAAAGGGTACAATCTAATTTAAATACAATATGTTGTTAACAGAAGAAATTAAAGTCTTGTCGATTCCAAAATTCTTTACTTTCCAGTTTGTTACTGGTTTTTGCGGTTTAAAGCCGCATCTTCAGGTACTGAAGACAAGAAAAAGGGAAGAGTTACTTGTGGAATTTTTTAATTTATTAGTGTGATAATTAAAAGTTTATAAGCTAAAAAAAGAGCCCTCTAACATGACAATTACAATCAATAGTGAAAATTTTAAAAAATATGTTAGATAGTACTCTGTACCGAAACTAAAAACATTATATCGGATACCTTTAAGGTTCAAAGGAAATAAGAAAAGAGATATTTAATACTGCATTCTTTACTGTAACTAGTAACCTCCATCAATCTAAATACATAAACAAAATTATTAAAAAATGGCGACTACAGTAGTTTATTAAATTCTATAAGGTGTTTAAAAAAAATGCACCAGTGCTCTTTTGGAAATTCATGGAATAACATACAAAGTTCCTATAAACATGGGTCTAGAATGGTCCCATTATTGAAATGGGGGGTGATAAATCTTTCACTGTTTCTACTATTTTAACCGACTCGTTCGATGTTTTAGTAATTTCTCCAACAACCGGGTATATAACATCTATTCCTCATCTTAAATGTATTTAAAACACTATTTAAACTTGTAAAGAACGACTAAATAAGAAAAATCAATAATTTCAAACCGCCTTTGATAAACGTAATGCCAGCGTGAAAACCAAAAAGTACTGCAGATAAGATAGGACTGTTAAAAAATATCGATATGTCGAAATATCGATATTTATAACTAATATTTTTTAGGAGTATATATAGATAGTATAATGTAGGTATCGGTGTTGATTATTTTAAATTATTTTCGCCAATTATTTAAACTATATTATCGTAAATTGTTTAAATTATACTATATTTTCTTTTTTTCCTTATTTTTTTTTTTAATTTATCTAGGCATTCTTTTGAAATGGAACGTATTTCGGCTGCATTCGACAAGTCTATGATCGGTTATCGAAGTGGAGAAGAGGGGTTATATTAATGTTATTCTCGGAACTTAGACATAAAAGTAAGTATATAGACTACGGATCCTCTAGAAGCTATTTGGCTCATGCTTAGAAAAAGACAGAGTATTTTCGATGTGTAGTACCTCCTTTCTAATGACAGAGCTAAGCAAAATACCTTAAACGTTTAGATACCCCTGTTATGTGACTGCCATTAGAAAGAGAGCTACTACTTGTCGAAAACGCTGTCTCTTTTTAAGTGTGATCCAACTCGTTTCTATAGGATCCGTAGTCTATATATTTTATTTATATGTCTATGATTGTGAAAAGCAGATATTTATTTAATTTAATTCAGTTAATTTAATGGGTGAAAATAGCAAAGTGCCATAATATGTCATTTGCAGTTAATTATTCAATTGTTTGGAACTACTGATATGAAAAATGTTTTATGTAGTTTGTGTGGCAAAAAATGTAATTTTGATTTACTAGTAATTTTTTTTTGGGCTGACCTTTTTTTCTAAAATACAGTCGATATATGATATATTTTTTAATATATAAAATTCCAATACTGATATACTTAAAAATGTTGAAATATCAAAAATCCTATATTTCAACAGGTTAGTTCAGGTTGAGACGTTCTGTATATATATATATATATATATATATATATATATATATATATATATATATATATATATATATATAAACTCAATAACTTTTCAAAATATATATAATAACTGAATATAGGGAAAACTTACCTCACCATTTATTAAATAAACATTCAACTTATGCACCGTCCTAATGTGAGATCTACACAACAATAGAGTCTTGAAGTGTTTGTCGCAGTACGGACACAAGTATGGTTTGAAATTATTATGAACGATCGTATGTCGTTTTAGGAGAGATGCAGTAACGAATTTCTTCCCACAGGTTTGACATCCGTAGTTTCTTATATTTTTGTGATAGTTTGTGTGTTCTTTCAGCCTATATTTTGTTACAAACGCCCTAAAAATAACAAAGTGTCCCAAAAAAGTGTTCAATAAAAATATATAGACCAAAAGTTTACTTACTTTGGGCATAGGGTACACCTAAATTTCCTCTCTCCCGTGTGAGAGAACATGTGCCTTTTCAAACTCATTAGTCTCGAGAATCTAGCGTCACAAATTTTGCAATGGTGTGGTCTTTCCAGCGGGGACTCAACACCAGTGTTTGGAATTTTGGGTTTAGGTGGTTTTAATGGTAAGGAACCTGAAAGAATATGGTTTGTTCAAAAATCAAGAGTCAGAGAATTTATCTTTTCCATTCAGGATGCTCTGATAAGACCTTTACCTTCAAAATCAAAACTATCACTTACCATAAGTCGTCTCGTACAACGGCTGCTTCAAAAGAGGCTCGATGATATTCTGAGTACTCAGTATTTCACCTTCGTGCGCCACCCTGTGCTCTTTCCCTTCCTCCATCGTAAAAAACACCTCCTCGCACAATACGCACGAATAATTCGGGGTATTAACTTTCACCTCGTGACTTTTAACGTGAGAGTTAAAATTTCTCGAATTCCTTATTCTAATATCACAGTGTGCGCACTGACACCCCGGAGTGCTATGAATTTTGAAATGGTTGATCAGGGTGGATTTCAGCGAAAATGCATGGTTGCATTTTGTACACTTGTATGGCTTCTCCAAAGTGTGAGTCCTGAAATGGTTTTCTTTAGTAGGTTAAGTATTTATTTATAAAGGGTGTTTTTTTATAGAGGTTTAAAACTTTAAGTTGGTAACACTTTTTTAACTGGCGGCCATTTTGTCAGGTGTCAAGTGATTTATGTTTAGTTTGGTTTGGCATTTCAACATGAATAGACTGACGCCTGAACAACGCTTCCAAATTGTACAAATTTATTTTGAAAATCATGGTTCTGTTCGAAATACGTATCGCGCACTACGTCCATTTTACGGTCAACATAATCGTCCATCAGAGCAATTAATTCGATTAACTATGGAACGTTTTCGCACCACGTTTACTCTAAATGATAATACGCATCCACAGAGACGTCGTACAGTGCGTACAGAAGAAGTCATTGCTGCTGTAGAGCGTAGCGTAGAGGAAGACCCGAATCAGTCTATCCGCCATCGTGCACAGGAATTGGATATGTGTCCATTCACTTTATGGAAGATTTTGCGGAAAGATCTTGGTTTGCGTGCTTACAAAATCCAACTCGTGCAAGAATTGAAGCCACACGATCACCTAGCAAGGCGTAGATTCGGTGAATGGGCCCAAAACAAGACTGCCGTTGATCCCGATTTTCATAAGCGAATTTTGTTTAGCGATGAAGCTCGCTTTTGTTTGAATGGATACGTCAATAAACAAAACTGCCGTATTTGGACTGATGATAATCCTCAAGTGTATGTTGAGACACCGTTACATCCAGAAAAACTGACTGTTTGGTGTGCTTTATGGGCTAGTGGAATCATTGGTCCGTACTTCTTTAAAAACGATGCTGGTCAGAACGTTACAGTCAATGGTGACCGCTATAGAGCCATGATTACTGACTTTTTCGTTCATCAATTGAACAACCATGATGTGCAGGAGCCGTAGTTTCAACAAGACGGCGCAACATGTCACACAGCTCGTGCCACAATTGATTTATTGAAGGAAACGTTTGGTAACCGCATAGTTTCACGTTTCGGACCCGTGAATTGGCCTCCAAGATCGTGCGACTTAACGCCGCTAGACTATTTTCTGTGGGGATATGTGAAGTCGCTAGTCTACGCCGATAAGCCCAAAACGAGTGATCACTTGGAGGACAACATTCGCCGCGTTATTGCCGATATACGGCCACAAATGTTGGAAAAAGTCATCGAAAATTGGACCTCCAGATTAGACTACGTCCGAGCAAGCCGTGGCGGTCATATGCCAGAAGTCATATTTAAATTATAATGACAGAAGGTTATCTTTCGAATAAAGTACATTTCATGTCAATTTAAAAAATTCATCTTTGTTTTATTCCATTTAAAAGTTCTATACCTCTATAAAAAAAACCACGCAAGATTTGAATTTGTGCGGTAAAGTGTTGGCAACCAAAAAAAAAGTCACTGTTACTTCTAAGTAGTTTTTGGATATATGCAAATAATATGAAAACCAATATGGACCACTATCAATCGCATAGTGTTCAAACCCAAAAGCGAAATCTTTACACTTTTTATACATTTTTAAAATTTTTAAATCTAACTAACTTTCGGAAGAAGCAGAAGACATAGTTCATTTTAATTTATCTTAAGATCGTAAAGTGTTGCTTTTATAATAAAAATTTAAAAAAGGGATACAAGGTCATATTATTAATTCGAAAAATACAATGAGAGAACAAAAGAGGAGGAATTGGATGAATGGAGAGTAAAATATACTCTTCCTCCTCCTCATTTGTTCTCTCATATATTCACTACTATCGGTTATAAATAAATTAAAAATACGATATACTGAGTACACATAACACTAACCTAAAATGCCTTATTAGGTCTGAAGGCTTTTTAAATCTACTAGAGCAAAAGTTGCAAAAATACCACCGCACATCTCCAATTTTTTTCTGTTTCACTACATATCGTCTTACCGCACCGTTGACATGAGATTCTGCCAGTCTTACATAGGTCATTCCATTATGTTTCGGCTGGGGAGGACTTAAA
The DNA here is from genome assembly GCA_034092305.1 of Diaprepes abbreviatus. Taxonomy (NCBI): domain Eukaryota; kingdom Metazoa; phylum Arthropoda; class Insecta; order Coleoptera; family Curculionidae; genus Diaprepes; species Diaprepes abbreviatus. The sequence continues at coordinate 3,459,919 of JASJET010000211.1, read as the reverse complement.
GACTTTGGCTAAAAAGAATAATACAATGATAAATACACATATATTCACTGTTGACGACTACAAGGTAGTAGAAACGCGATGGAGAAAGAACTAGAAGGGAATTCACAGCGAATAAACCGTCTTAAAAAGAAAAGGCAATTTTTCAATTCACTCAAAGATCGTAATATTTATAATAATGTATTACTAACCTCGTCCCGTTTTAAGGCAGATTTTGCCAGCTCATTATTCAACATCTTGAGACTCCCCATAACCTTATCGATAATGTTGTCAGGATCTGACTCATTCTCATTTTGATTTAAATGTACTTTGGTGACGTGACCGTTCAGGGTGGCCACTTTTCGAAAAATGCACGCACACTGGGTACATCTATAGATTTTCTGATTGCCTTTTGGGGCTGTGTGGGTCTTTTCAATATGAGCTCGTAAATTTCCTTGAAAAGTATATTGACAATGCACTTACATACTATGCTTGATATTTTTATATATATTTCTAAATAATTACAGTGTCTGTTTTTGAATTACACTTACCTTTTTGAGTAAACTTGGCTTGACATAGGGTGCATGAGTAGGGTTTTACTCCCGTATGACTTCCAAGATGAATCTGTAGCGTGCCTTTCTGAGCAAAAGCTCGTTTACAAAATGTACACTAAAAAAGTGGAGTTTATTGTGTATACAGTGACTAGCAGAATAATCGCACCATAAGGGTAGAATTTTTTATTAAGATAAGATAATAAGATAAGATAAGTTATTAGTAATAATATACAAATATTAAAATTTTGTCAATTAATTATTATCTATAATAAAAACAAAACATTACAAAATATTGATTCTTCCTTAAGAAGAAAGTTTTGGTAAAAAAAATCTAAGAGAAGCTGACAGACAAAGACAATACTACAGATTAAAATTAGATTCGAAATACTTCTCAAACGAAAACAAAAGCGTTCGGCACAAGGTAGCTCTTGATTTGTTTTTTGTACTGATTGAAGTTAAGAGCTTTAATTCTAGCTGGCACGCAGTTGTAGAACTTTATTGCTAAATATCTTGAACCATTTCTGGATCTCTCAAGCCGGCCAAAGTCTGGTACAAGATTGTTGTTGTTTCTTGTTGGATAGTTTGTGAATATCTTCCGTGTGATCTGTATAGATCAAGATTTTGTTTAACGTACAACAAACACTGCATAATGTACACACAAGGTAAAGTTAAAATTTTTAAATTCTTAAACGAGTTTCGACAGTCTTCTCTATAACCCAGCCCAGAGATAATACGAATGCATTTTATTTGTTGTCCAAATGCCTTATCAGTATGACAAGAATGACCCCAGGAAAGAATAGCATAAGCCAAAAGAGAATGAAAGTTACTGTGATATGCTGTCAGAAGAGTTTCTTTGGAAGTTACCCGTACAAGACTCCCGAACAGGAACAGTTGTCGCGATAGTTTTTTTGAGAGATTAACAAGGTGTTGTTCCCAGATTAATCCTGCATCTAGGTGTACTTCTAGAAATTTGACCTCCATTGCACATTGAGGTAGAAAGGACTATACAATTTCACTGTTATTCCTTAGAGTAAAATTAATACTTTGTGATTTGGAGTTGTTCAAGGATAGGCGATTGGCTCGAAACCATTGAAATAGTTTTTTTTTTGAAGTTTGGTAATCAAGACTGTCAATCTCGGAAGGGTGATAACTTATATAAAACGTTGTGTCAACAAACAAAACAGTGTTGACTTCCTCACCCTTACAGTATGCCAGGTCATTTATATAGATGAGGAATAAGATGGGACTTAACACCGACCCTTGAGGTACACCATACGTTAGGGATTGTTTTTTAGAATTACACTGCCCAAAGTGAACATACTGATCACGATCCGACAGATATGAATTAAGTAGCTGAATGGCATCAGCATAGTATGAAAATTGTAGAATGGTAGTTTTTTAGAAGAATGCAATGTGTGACACAATCGAATGCCTTTGTGAGGTCTAAAAAGGATGCAAGAGTGTCAAGATACTTTTCAAAGCCCTGTAAAACATTACTAGTGAAGTGATCAATACCTGTTCTTTCGAAATCCAAACTGGTTCAAGGCAAACAATTTGTTTGACTCAAAGTGATCATTAGCCTGATTTTTCAAAATTCGTTCATAAACTTTTGACAAGATTGGTAATAAAGATATGGGGCGATAATTGTTGCAGTCATCAATGGAGCCCTTATTCTTGAAGAGGGGTACCACCTTTGCAGTTTTGAAAACTTTAGGAACTGTACTGCAAGCTATAGATTGATTTATCAATATTGTTAGGGGTTGAACTATTATATCCTAAATTTTTTTAATAATTTTTGTGTTAATTCCGTCAATATCTTTGCTGGGTTTGGGTTTTTTTTTTAAATCGAAATGTAGTAGATAATCTTGACACATCCTGAAACTAAAACAGGCATAAAAAGTATAGTCAAAGCTCCTTTTATTCACGGTTTCGTTGTTCGCGTTTTCAACATTAGCAGATTGAAAAATTGTGACCACTTCCTGTATTCGCGGCTGGAAATTACTCTATTTGCGAATCCTTAACTAACAATGAATACATACTTATTGTATTTTTAAATCATAAGATTTTATTTATCACTTAATTTTCTAAATACACAAGTATACCCTTTGTCTTATTGCCCCTTGGCAAAAATTCCTTGACAAAAGCAGCGCCGCCGTACACACCGTCGGATCACGCTTGCCGATATGGCATTTAATAAAGATCGTCTTTAAGCAATTGGTGCCAAATTTTTTGACGTTAATCTTTGACAACTTTTTTCTGTAACATTTTTTGTATCTCCTAAAATCAGCTTTTTGTCCCCACATTGCCTATGGTATAATTCTTCTCATGTCTATTTTAGTCTCCCTATCTATATCTGCTTAATTCTGATTTCCTTAAAGAGCTTATTAAAATTTTTTCCGATATGGTGTAACATTTTTACTGGTTACTGTATTAATAGTATTACAAAATTTTTGTATAGTAATGAAAAGACTGATATTTTTTTAACTACAATGATATCTATGAAAGATGAAGATATACAAAAGGTTACTTACTACATATGGCTTCTCTCCAGTATGAATTCGTTCATGCCTGTCTAACAAACAGCTTTTTGCAAAAATCTTTTGACAATATTTGCATTTGTAACCCCCAGGTTTTTCTTTGGGTTTCTTCTTTCTTACTTTCTTGCCCTGAAAATATGTATAACTTGATTGACAATAAGTACCAGAGGAATTGGAATGAGAGTAAGTATTCAGGAAACTAAAAATAATGCTCTTCATAGAGAAAATAAATTTTAATGGGTTGAGACCGTCATATTCAATTTTACAAAAGAAGTATAATAGCTGGGAAATTCTGGATAAACAGCTTAACTGGAACTTGGATCTAGATAAAATAATACAGAAGGCGAAATTAGTGCTTTAGATCTGTCGCTGTCGACTAATAATATTATATCATGGTTATTAAACCAATGATAGCCTGTGGAGTTGTAGCCTGGTGGAATAAGAATCATAATACTTACTAAAAGCTAATCTGAAGTTAACGTTGTAACGTTTATGACGTGTATTATCTTCTTAATAACTACTTGTATGAACTAAATTTATACTATTATATTTTATGCATTTTACATGAAAAATACTTGCTAACCCAAAAATTTCCTCTGTAACAACATGTCTCAAAGATATTAATAAATCACAATTTTTACACCAAAAATCATCAGGAATACATTTCTTTTCTATCACTCAGTTATTGATATGAACATGTTTTGAATCTTCCCAGTGTGCGTATATGTGATTTTAAAAGTTTTTTATTCTTTACAAATCTTCTACAAATGAATTATGTTCGTAATGTAAATAATGTTATCTTGGATTTGGTACTTGTCAGCTGCCATTTGCAGGATTGTAAAGTAGAAAATGATCATGACCCATTTTACCGCTTGATCGGCATCATCCTGCATTGTCATTAGAGTTAAATTTATGTTATGAATTGACTGAATGTGAGCAAATTCCCAGTACTAAATTTAACTTTAAAAAAGCTGATTTCAACACTATGTATAGGCTAATTAAAAATCAAAATTGGAACATTATCTATGAGTGTTGTGATATTGATACTATCATAACTCACTTTTACAGAGTATTTTATAATATATTTGTACAATGTGTTCCAATATCAACACAGATAGGTAGAACTTTTCCAGTGACAGTTAGTAGTGGCATAATTAATTAAGGATAAAAAATATTTTAGAAAGTACAAAAAATCCAAAAGTCTTTTTTGGTATAACAAATACAAATCTAGTAGACAGAATATTAAAAATAAAGTAAAGGCAGCACACTCGGAGTATTTGGCACGAGTTCAATTGAGTCTAAGAAATAATAAGTATTTTTGGTCGTATGTTAAAAGTCTGAGAGGTCAGGGTGATATTCCTGCAGAAATCTCTTATAATAACATTTTCTATTCGGATGCAAAGGGTATTGCAGATGCATTTGCGCTTTATTTTGGTAATGTGCTGCAGTAGTGATGCAATGGAGGTATATCTAAAAATCATTTTTGTGACTATATCATAGATAAAACTGAAGTACGCTGTGCTCTTCAAAAGATAAAAGGTAACAGAGCTATTGGACCAGATGGGTTGCCTGGCTATGTTATAAAGGGCTGTAGCGAATCTCTGTTAGAACTTTTACTATATATATTTAACCTTTCACTTAAAACAGCAACATATCCTACAGAATGACGTATTACAACGGTTATACCTACTTTCAAAGGAGGGGTAAGGCACGAAGTAACTAATTATAGGCCTATTACCATAGTAAATGCAACGTCAAAGTTATTTGAAATAGTGATTTTTAACAGAATATATGATGAAGTAAAGCACAGTATATCTGAGTGCCAACATGGGTTCTAACCAAATAATTCAACATTAACTAACTTAATTACTTTTACACAATACATTCATAACTCTTTTAATAAAAAAGTACAAGTTGATGTAATCTACACGGATATGGCAAAGACATTTTAAATAATACAATCTCTTAGGCAGCTGAATGTTACAGAGAATCTGATAAATATTATTGTCTCTTGCCTGACTGTTAGAAAGCAGTAAGTTGAAATAAAAGGGGCCAAATCATATGTATATAGAAGTACTTCTGGTGTTCCTCAGGGGTCTAATTTGGGACCTCTTTTGTTCTTAATTGCCTTTAATAATATATGTAACGTGATCAAACACTCAAAAGCATTACTGTTTGCAGACGATTTTAAACTTTTTAAGGAAGTATTGACTGCTGATGATTGTGACTGTTTACAGCAGGATCTAAATAATGTTGTTGAATGGCGTGGAATAAACGGTTTTTGTCTTCATGAGCTTCAAGTGCTCGTCAACGTCTTTTACTCTTAATAAAAATATTTTAAATCAAGCCTATTCTGTTAATGATATAGTGTTAAAACGGACTTCTTGTCAGAAGGATTTGGGAGTATTGTTTGATACTTCAATGAATTTCAATGAGCATATAACAAATAAAATTAATGAAGCTCACGAGATAATGGGTTTCGTCATCAGATCTACTAGACATTTTGATGTTGATGTTTGCATGACACTTTTTGACAGTTTGCCAAAACTTGAATACTGTAGTATAATATGGTCACCACAATATGAAGTGTGGAGTAGAACCATAGAACGTGTCCAGCGAAAGTTTTTAAAGTATATGTTTTTTAAAAGATTTGGGTACTATCCCAATCAGGGTTATAATCACCTGGACTTGTTGAATATATTTAACAGACTTTCGTTGGAAAGCAAATGTATAAAAATATGTTTGGTATATATATTCAAGATCTTAAAGAATAAAATAAATAGCCCAGACCTACTGCTGCAACTTCCATTTGTGGTAAATAATGATGGAACAAGACAAATACCAACATTTTATCTAGAATTTCCTAGAACAAATACTTATAAAAATTCGCCGCTATATAAAATGTGTAATTATTTTAATACATATGTTAGTGATGTAGATTTAAGTAGTATTACTGTATGTAAATTTAAGGATATTACTGATCATAAATTGCTTGCTTCTCAGATTCAGATGTAATATTGACAATGATACTGATTAGGAATGTTAGTTTAATGTTTTTAATTTTACGAAAGGTGTCTGTAACTGGCTTAACTGCTGTAGATGCTGTATTCAATAAATAAATACACATCTCGTGGAGCGACATTTTCTTTTAATTTACGACTGTTTCCGTTCATTTATTCTGAAGTGATTGTTTAAGTTTGAGACTTACAAATTTATCAACATATTTGCTGTGAGATGAATATTGTGAGTAAAAATTTTACTATTTTGTGAAAGAGTAGGGTTAGACGGACTCAGAGATGAACATATACGGTAAAAACATAAAGTTGTCAAATCACATACTAGTCATGGTCAGCTGATTTAAATCAGTCAAATGAAGTTTCGTATTTAATTATTTTTTCTTTTTATAACATTTTCTATTTCAATGATAAATGCCTGACAAACTATTTTTAAATTATGTTATTTTTTATTAGTATTTTAATTTAATTTGTCAAATTATTGACTTAATGCAGAAAATAAGCCTCCTTAAAAAAAATTATTTTTTAAAAGGAAATTCTTACTTCATACGCGGGAGATAAAGTTCATTTTAGCTAATTTTTTCATTAAGTCATGAAATCATAACTTCTTGGATAATTTTACTTACCTTTAAAACATTCCTTTTCACTTCCACATGTTTTTCTATGTGTTGTTTATATTCTGCCAACGTCTGGAAATCTAATTTGCAGTAAGGGCACACCAATGAATTAGATAAGGTTTTCGATACCTTAGTGACAGCGTGGATTTCCATGTGTTTTAGAAGTTCATCCTAAAAGGACGCTCTTATTGAAACTACACATCTCATAAGTTTTACTAAAGACTATATAAACACAAGACTGTTACTTTAATGCTATAATTTTGACGCTCAAAATGGACACAACTCATTCATCATTATAAGATTGCGAAAGATTGAACAAAGTAATAAAATGTTATATACATGCCTTCGTAACAAGTATAAAATAATTTGAATTGTTGGATTTCCGTTCAAAACGTCGCAATGTTGCATAACCCTTCTTGCCAACGAAAGAAGAAAAACCCCTCTTTGGACATGCACGGTTGCCACTCCCTAGCGACCGTTTACTGAAATCACAACGTTGCCAATTCTTAAATATCACTAATAAGATGCTACATGATTTTATAGAAAAACAAGTACAAGACTACAAACTAGAAGGTGACCTAAATATATTTGTTCTTTAAAAAAAACCTCTATAACAATAGTATAATATAGGCATTTTGTTGAAATAATGCGCACAGTGGTACATTTATGATATGATAAAATCTGTTTTTGAATGTTTCTTCGAAATATGACAACACTGCACGTCCCTTCGGCTAAAGACACCTCTTCGATGTATTGTTAGTTGCCTAATTTAACCTATGCTATGGGAGCTGTATTCTTTAGAATAATTATCAAATGATCAAAGTAAAAAACGTGAAACTGATACCTTCAAGTTCTTTTCAATATTCATTTACCGGTTGAAGTGATCATGATTACTTCATATGATAGAACTGAAAGTGATCATTCAAAAGAATAGCCCTAAGAAAGTATCGCAAAATATCGGGGATATTTTGTGTAAGGTATTGTCTGCTTTCGATTTCGCAAACTCAGTTTTAGTAGGTTAACCGCTATTTTAGTTGCCGTTTTAGCTTCAATTCGATTATTTAGTTTTTTTTTAGTTCAGTGGTGCAAAGTGAAAGACTGATTACAAAGAAAGTTTTGATATAAACAATAAAATAGTTTTTTGTGTAATAAATAAATTTTGCCCTTTTAGGGTGTTTTATATATAGGTAAGTTTTGTTATTTATTTTTAAGAAATATTTTTAAATTTTACTTACAGAAAAAGTTTTCGTGGGTCATTTGGGTTTGCCAAAAAATATCAAATACGTATTTTTTTACGTCATGAGTTGCATTTTTATATAATGTATAATTTAAAAGCCTGATTTTTTCAAAAAAAAACATGCATATTATTAAGGGATTAGTTTTAATGACCTACTTTTTATTACTTTATCTACGATTAGTTAGTTAACCGCATTACAAGACACAATTAATTACACAAATATCGTATTATAATAGAAATAGTAGAAATCCTGTTAGCCAGATTCACTAAAAAGATTTAACTTTTAAACCCTATGTAGTTACTATGGAAGTTAACCCGTTTAGTTAGTCAAATAAACAAAATTTTCCATTTTTACTAGTCTGGTTATAAGTTTGTAGCCATTGTCTATGAGAAATTAATATAAAACTGTGAAACCCGTAACAAATGGATAATATATAGTACTGTTTCATATCCATAAAAACTGGTCAACATAAATATAAAATGATCGTCTGATTAATGCTTTGTAAATTTAAATGAATAAAAACGGAGGGATTAAAAACATGTACCCGTATTTTAGATTTACTATACAACACGGCAACACTGCATCCCCTCATTTCTTGCTTTTTTTTTACTACTATTTACTATAACTAAATTTATGAATGAGTTGGAAAGGAAAAGATAGTTGCCAAGGCTTCCATAAGCGGTGAAAGTCTTGTGTTAATATAGTCTTTGATTTTACCCATATATATTTATTGTTATTATTTTTATTATTTTAATATTAATAACAATTGAAAGTCTGAATGCTAACAAGAGGAAATTTGAATATAGAGATTCTAATAACTTCTACTCGCTAATATATGGCTAAATAACATAGTCAAATGCACTTAAATTTAAATTCTTTTTACTTATTTATAATCGCGATGGACTCTTCTGATAAAAAAAAGACACAAACAAAACTATTTTTTTTTGTATCAGAAAAAAATTAGTTTTGTTTACAACATCACTTTTTGTTTATGACAAAACATATGCACGAAATAACAGGAATTTACATTCTTTATGAATTATAAAAAATTATCAACAACAAGTACCGTTAAATAACTAATAACTCTCTTTTGAACATTGTAAGAATGTTTATAGAAAAATTCCACGTGTTTATAGTCGTTACTGGTTTTTCAGTCATCGGTCATATCTTCGATCATACTCTGGATTTAAACAACAATAGATTTGTCTGAAGGCTTTTTATGGTCGGTGGGGGAGACGCTTTTTTGATGTTTGACAGACATAAACATATTTACTTATCTTGTCTTTCAGTTTAATTGCTTGTCGTGACTTTTTTCGGTGTTTTTAAGTGTTAGAAATTACTATAAATGCGAAGTTTACAATTAATATTAACAAAAAGAGGATTTAAAAACTTACTTTTATCGGTAAATATTGTTAGATTGTTTACATATTGAAAATAACAATAATAAAAATTTAGGCAACCATATATTCATACTTTGTTTTCAGAATTGACGTACCCAGGGGTATGTTCGAAGGACGTACCGATGATACTCGTTTAAATAATGCAATTAGAAAAGGATAGCATAAAATCGGTATGTCTGTACCAAGAAATTAAATATCAACACTTTTTCAAATATAAATAAAAATATTATTACGTTATTCAGCGTTCAAACAACCGGGCCCTAGTTCTGACGTTATGCTACGTCTACAGGGGTATGTTCGAAGGGTCATATGGTACAAGTTTTTAATGAAAAAAATGGCTAATAATAAGTACTCAGTGCAAGTAAAGGAAAAAATAATTAAATATTATAATAGTGGTGAATCAGTGATATCCTTCGAACATACCCCTGTAGAAGTAGCATAACGTCAGAACTAGGGCCCGGTTGTTTGAACGCTGAATAACGTAATAATATTTTTATTTATATTTAAAAAAGTGTTGATAAACAGTAGATATTTAATTTCTTGGTACAGACATACCGATTTTATGCTATCCTTTTCTAATTGCATTATTTAAACGAGTATCATTGGTACGTCCTTCGAACATACCCCTGGGTACGTCAATTCTGAAAACAAAGTATGAATATATGGTTGCCTAAATTTTTATTATTGTTATTTTCAATATGTAAACAATCTAACAATATTTACCGATAAAAATAAGTTTTTATATCTTCTTTTTGTTAATATTAATTGTAAACTTCGCATTTATAGTAATTTCTAACACTTAAAAACACCGAAAAAAGTCACGACAAGCAATTAAACTGAAAGACAAGATAATTAAATATGTTTATGTCTGTCAAACATCAAAAAAGCGTCTCCCCCACCGACCATAAATAGCCTTCAGACAAATCTATTGTTGTTTATATCTAGAGTATGATCGAAGGTGATATCAATTGCAAAGAAATTTGGAATTCATCAAAGCGTAATTTCGCGAATTATAAGCCGCTTTCGTTCTTCAGGCTCGTTGACCACTATCCACAAAGGAGGTAGTCCACGGAAAACCAGTAAACGGGACGACCAGATAATAATTAGATTTATAAAAAAAGATCCGTTTATATTAGCAAGGTCAATTGCAAATCGATTACGACTATATATTTCTGAAAGATCCATCCAAAGACGAGCTGTTGAAGGTGGATTGAAATCATATAGAAGTGCCAAAAAACCATTTATTTCCGCCAAAAATAAACTTGCTAGAATTTAATTTGCAAAGAAACACTTAAATTGGAGTACAACCCAATGGAAGACTGTACTCTTTTCTGACGAGTCGAAGTTCAACTTGAAAAATTCGGATGGATTTCGGCTAGTACGCAGACCTCAAGGGCAACGTCTTAACCCTCGCTATACGCAAGGCACAGTTAAGCACGGAGGAGGAAATGTTTTGGTCTGGGAATGCTTTTCCGGACATGGAATCGGACCAATTCACAAAATTAATGGTATAATAGATCGTTTTGTGTATAAGGATATCCTAAATAATGTTATGTTGCCACACGCAGAGGAAGAAATGCCACTTAGATGGAGGTATCAACATGATAACGACCCAAAACACACTGCTAAATGTGTGAAAGAGTGGTTCGTAAACAACAAGATTGACGTTTTGAAATGGCCAAAGCAATCGCCTGATCTCAATCCCATAGAAAATCTATGGGATATTGTAGATCGCTAAATAAATTGCGATAATTGCAAAAATACGGATGACCTTTTCCGACAAGCGGAAATTGCATGGAATGGAATTTCCAATGAAATTTTATCTAACCTTATAAAGTCCATGCCACGCAGATGCGAGGAGGTTTTAAAAAATAAGGGCTACGTAACGTTAGTTAAATTTTTATTTAAATGGAATAACCTAAAAATGTGCTATTGTTTTGTCGCATAAAGAAAGTATTGTTAATTATGAAATATGGTTTTTGTTGGTTTTCATAACAAATGTTGGAAATTTTTGTTTTGTTAATTTTGTAAATAAATAAAACAATTTGAAAAGCAATGTGTTTTTGTCTTGTTATTAAGGCATATTTTAATATCCACAAGTTCGTGCATATGTTTTGTCGCACACTGTATGTGGTGGTGAAAAATGGTGGTCACAAAAAATTGTAACACAAATGAATATGCTGTGACAATACCTGTGAGAACTGTGATAATATTTAGTTTGTGGTATTCTGAAGAAATGAAACACTGTGAAAATTCATTCAATGGTTTTGTCAGGTTTGTTACTCACTATAATAAAAATAATAATTACCTGTAAAATTGATTCTGATCTATACTTACATCATTTTGGAATTCTCCGTGACATTCATCACAAGTAAAAAACTCTTCCACTTGATGTATCATAATATGCGACTTCAAACTGGCCTTTCTTTGGAATTTTATCTTACAGATGGGGCACACATCTGTATGATGTCCGGGATGACTAGTTACCATATGTATTTTCAGGTTATTTTCAGCGTTAAATCCTGCAGAGCATTTTGTGCAGTTGAAGTTCTTTTCTGCTTTGTGCCACTTTAAAAGACATGAAAAAAATTATTTTTTAAGGGTATCAACATCAATACAGATTATGATTCACATTTAATAATCTTGAATTAGAATCTACAGCAACACTAAAGTAATCACCTTAAAAAACTAACTGATATTTGAAGGTGATGTCACCTTATTTAATTTTCCTTTTGACATTAATAAAGTTGCCATGTCTATGTAAAACGTTTGGAATCTTCAAAATTCATTTTTTGAAGTGACAAATGGAGTTTGCATAGTCAAAGAAGGTAGTATGTTCACATGCAGACATTGGAAAACACCAAAATGGGTATTTTTAGACCAAAAGAAAATTACTCTTTCTTTAAAATAAATATATACAGTGTGTTATATGAAATACTAAACTTGCCCATCCCTAAACAAAAGTAGTAAACCTTTTTCATAATCTCAAAGATATTTGAAAAATGTATATCCAATAAAATAACAGATTATTTTGAAGGCAACAATCTCTTTACTCCCTGTCAATTTGGTTTCAGGAGTGACAGTAATACCACAATAGCGATTCTGGACCTTGTTTCCTACATCTCAGATTCCTTTAACAAAATGGAGTATACGGGTGCCTCATTTTGTGATTTAAGTAGGGCATTTGACCGTGTTACGCATCAAATACTTCTTCAAAAACTCAAAAAATACAATTTTTCTAATGCAAGTGTTTCTTTCTTGGAATCATATGTGAAGAATAGGATGCAGATTGTTAGGGTTGTCAGGGTGTCGTCTGGACAGGGTGAGCTTAACATGGGTGTTCCACAGGGTTCTGTCTTGGGACCCATCCTGTTTTTAATCTATATCAATGACTTACCTCTTGTTGAACCAACAGCAAAGTTTACCTTGCTTGCGGACGACACCACGGTTGCTGTGTAGACAAATTTGCTAAAAAATACTTTGTCAGAGGTCAATAGGGTGCAGAGAAATATTGAGGAGTGGTTCTGTGCAAACAGACTACTTCTCAATAAAAGCAAAACCAATAAAATGGTGTTCTCACTCAGAAATATAGAGGAGGTAAATGAGAAACCAAATGTCAAGTTTTTGGGGGTGCAGATGGATGAGGGGCTTCGTTGATACAGCCATATCCAGGAAGTAGCTAAAAAGCTTAATACTGCTTTATATGCTCTTTGTTCTTTAGCAGAAAGTGCCTCAAGGTCTGTATTAAGAACAGTATACTTTGGACTTTTTCATCCAGTCGTGTCCTATTACATATTGACTTGGGGGCATGCACCCCAGGTATCTCGAGTTTTTAAAATACAGAGAAGGGCTATCAGGGCTTTGTCGGGTCTTAACTATAGGGACTGCTGTAGGGAGGCCTTCGGAGCTCTTGGTATACCAACCATCCCTTCCTTGTATATACTTGAGAATCTGCTTTATATTCATAAGAATAGGCATGTTTATGGAACTCATGCAGAAGTGCATGACTATAACACTAGATTTAAGGATAGATTAGTGCCTATGTATCAACATGTGGAGAGGTGTCGGAGTGGCCCGGGATATTGGGGTATCAAACTTTTTAATAAAATTCCCCTAGAATTACAAGATCTACCCTATTTAAATATTAAATATAAAATAAAACACATTCTTGTCCAAAATGCCATTTATTCCACTGAGGAATTTATAAATTATAATTTTTAAATAATATGTTAATTAATGTAGTGTTGTTTCTGTTCTTTTCATTTAAATGTTTATATTGTTTAAGCAAGCATATCTGTTGCTACTTTGTCTTGGTAACCTATATGTTTCTTGTATTTTTTACTTGTACAAATTTTAATTTTTATACACACACTAGTTTTATTAGTACTTAAGCTATTTGATTGTATACTATTTTTATTAATTGACTTGTGTAAGTACCTTTTGAGCATTGACATTAATAAATGATCTTATCTTATCTTCATATATATTTTTTGTAACATCTCAAAAAGAAAATATTTTGAGATCTTTTTTTTTTAAATAGAATTTTCCTCATCAATTTTAAACAGCAATGAAGAAACACCTTATAAACTCTTACTTACCTTTAAATGTTGACGAAACATGGTAAGACTGTTAAACTGCTCATTACATTTAAAACAAGAATAAATGGTTATGTTTACCAAGAGCCTTTCTGGTTTGGACAATACAGATATAGAGGTCTTGGGCAAACTTCCTGTTGTAGTTTCGTGTTTTTGATTTAATTCAGATACGTGATGGATCACAGATTCCTTCTGATGGCTTCTGAAAACCGATTACTCAGTAATATTTAGCATTAGAAATATTGTTAAATCAACAAAAATGATATAGGAGACAGTTTAATATAATTGACTTAGAGAACTGAAATTAACATTTGCACAAGTTTCCCCTTTTATATATATTAAAATTATTCATACCTAATTACGGGTACTTCCACAGATCGTACTCCAATATCATCATTTTTACTCTTTTTTTCTAGATCCAAATTGAATTCAATAGTTTCATCAGAGACCTAGAAGTAATTTTAGAATCTTTACTGCAGAATCTTGAAATGTTATGCATGAAGCTCCGACATTGATTGAAATACATTACACTTTGTTTCCAAAAAATTGCATATTCCTACCTCATTATTACAAAATATCAGCTCTATATTACCATCATCTAAACGTTTAATAACATAATTTTGTACTAAAACAGAACTGTTTTCAAGAGCTTCATTACTGAATGTTATGTCCATTGGTAAGACATTTTGAGTACTATCCTGAAGATCGTAGCTTCCTGTAATACCATTTAAATTATCCATAATTCTTTAAAGTTAATATAATATGTTTATTTTCTTTTGGACACAAATTTAAAACGCAATTGGTAGTTTTCGAAAATTGGTCCTTAAAGATTACTCAATACTCAAAATTTTTGCACAGAAGCCTTTTAAACGTATAATAGAATAAAATGTAAATTAGGGACAATATTGCCCTTCATTTAGAATCGGACATAAATATCCTTTTCTTGTTCGGTAATAAAAAAAAAACATTGAAAAAATGCAAATATGTCAAGTGTCATCTGTCAATACACACAACTGTCATTTTAAGAGTGCGTTTGGAAGAATGCTCCATTTGAGGCTTTTTAGTCTGTATTCTTTTGAGTAAATTATCACTGATCAAAGTGAAACTGATAACTTCATGTTCTTTTGAATATGCATTTACTTGTCATTGGGTCGAAGTGATCATGATTACTTTAAGTGACAGAACTGAAAGTGATAATTACTCAAAAGAATATACCTTTAATTGAACTTTAGGGTTCATTCAGAATGTATCGTCATTATATTCATTAATGTGGTAGCAATTCCATTTGCTTTATTGTTTTTGTGATTGTTACCATTTGTTTTCAAGAGATGAAAACCGCCATTTCGCTGCGATGGATCTGCCAAATGAATTGAACAACACGGTTAAATAACCAATCAGAACCGATATGTATCTTATTCGACCAATTGGGGTCTTTTCATGGATTCGAAATAAATTTATAAAATTGTATCTCCGATGCAAAGTCAAGAAAGTTTTGAACCTAAAAACTGGAAGAATAAAGAAATGGTTTTCTTTTATTACCAAACCGACAAAAACGGAACATTTTGTTTATTTTAATTAGACAATTTTTCTTACCGATTTCAAGGCGTTATTTCTAAGTTTTGTCTTTAATTTTTCAATATAAAGTTTTCTTTGTTGACGTATATAAATTATAACAATGTTAGGAGCAAAATAGAGCTGACCAACTAGAAAATTTATATTTCAGACTGAAAATTTTTAACTTCAAAATCATTAATTTTGAATTTTCCCTAGAAAAATCACACATCCAAGGGCGGATCAAAGGAAGGGCGGTGAGGACGATACCCCCCAGGAGTTTCAAATTAAAAAGACTCATCTGTATGTTTGCTTTGGAAACGTTGATATACCCTCATCCGCTGACAACTCGCTTTCGCTGGTTACACGAATGGGGAGGGGGTTATTTATATTTACTTTGCTTTTGTGATATCGCCCTTCTCCCTTCAAAGAGAAAGGCTGTTTTTATGTTTGATAGGTATAAATGCAAGTAATCATATGGCTTTCATCAACAATGTAATAGTCGATATTTGAAACAATGTTTTATTTACAGACTATGTAAAATTAGGGTGATTATAATATTACTGAATGTTTTGAGTTATTCAAGGATCTAAATATCATTCAGGGTTAGGGTAGTGTCAATAACCTACCCTTAGATTAAACTAAGAACCTACCCCTTAATATTGACAGACGTTCTTATGACATTTTCTAATGCAAATCTCTTCAATTTATGACAGAAATCACTTTTTTGTCCTGTTCTTTTGTAAAGTGTGTGGGTCCTTTATCGGCTGCTCAGTACCGTATTGGGTAATTTTTTTTCCTTACAAATATGTAATATTCTTTCCTGTTCTTTATTTACCCAGGTGTTTTTTGTATCCCAGTTCCTCCACTAATTTTCTAGTTAAAACGTCTTTATTTCAAGCTATGAATCTATTTAATAGGATCTGTAACGACATTGATATTGGTAGTTTATCTTGTATTTATGGTTGGTTCATACTTCCAAAAATAACCAACCAACATTAAAAATTTCCACTAACACTTACATTAAGGATGACGAATCAAAATTGTTCATTGAAATTTCAACCTAAATATAAAATAAAAGTAGCGACTAACAATTTTATGAATTACTTTCTCAGGGGTGAAAATAAATAAAAAATAAATTATTAACTAAATAACATTTTATTTGGACGTATTGCGCCAATTAGTAAAATAACAATGAATAAAATTTTATTTCATGAGACTCAACATATTGCTTTCTTACCTTGATACACTACTGTACATAAGAGGAATATGGTCTGTTCACAAGGTCACGAACAGCGAGTGTAGGAAACAATGTTTGGTTGAACATGACCCATAGAAGTTATGTTGTCATAATGAACCAATCGAACTTGTTTTAAAATACATTTTCGTTTTTTGTAATCAAAGATTTTGTGAATAGACCAATATTCAGATAAAACTATTTACCAACATTATAGAAAAATATTTTAAAGGAATTTCTTGCAATTTAACAACGCTACAATTTCTCACATTGAGCACACTGCGGCAAAGTTGATATGTCATCATCCTTTCCATTTCACGTGATTCGATTTTAGGTGCGTTAGTACCTAAGAAAATTTAATGCGCATCTTTATCAAACACTTGTAGTCTCAAAATGTATTGATCAATTTTGCTAAGCTTTTCAGATTTTACTCCATCTTACGAGTTTTACCTTTTTTCTACATGCCTACATTTAGAGATGTTGAGAGAAAGTTTTCTTGTTCCAATCCATCTGTCACGAGACACGGAGGATGGATGGTACCAACTAACATAGTGTGTGTAGTCAATTTAGCATGCCTCCTTGGTATGCAATCAGCAGGTTCTGATGAGTAGGATAGCTTTTCCAAGAATAAAACAACAATAACAAACCTGGTGATCTACGAGTTAGATGACTTGGAGATTAGGTTGCAGATTCACTAAGTTTATATGGCTTCTCAAAGGCATTTAACAAGGTTGATCGTATAGAAAAAAGCATTGTTGGTAGCAAATATTTAAGCTTAAAATATATTAAACCATTGGTCTCCTGTAAACGTCTTGCAACTGAATATCTTGAGACATAATCAATTTTTTAAGGCTCTTTTACAGTCTTAAAAACTGTTGCATTATTTTTTAACACAATAAAAAGAAAAATTCATCAAGGTTAAATTGATCTTAATAAAAAGTTACTAAAATATGAAAGTACAGGTGTTTGAAAATGATGCTGAAAACTGAAAACTCTTTTGGTCTTTTTTTTGACAAGTAATTTAATAATAACCTATTAATGTGATTAAAATTTTTACTGAAGGTAAATTTATTAGATTATTTCTTCTAACGTGCTACACGGTGTTTACCAACCAATCTTAAATGAAAAGTTCCTAAACCATAATTTATTTTATAATAGTATCTAGAAAATTCAATACGTTTTTTAATATATTGGTTTGTAAGGCTGTTACGACTGAAGCAATGTGGCCACCTTCTATTTCCCCTCTTCCACCCTCTTTATCCGGGAATCCGTCGGGAAGCTTCATACGTTAATCGGGGTTTGGGACACAACTTTCCAAGATAAAAAAACAGATGAATGCCTCATCTAAGAGAGCCTGGATTGTTAATCATTCACCAAGGAACGTTGATCACGTGTGTAACATTTACATAAACTACACAGAGCCCAGTTTGTGGAGCTATTCGTGGAACCTTTCGGATAGTTAGATTTGTACTCCCAGAAACCCTATACGTTTACACTACACAATAATTTAAATTGTTGGCCACAAGAGATATGTTTTTTAATTTGACAATTCCAATGCATAACTTGCCGAATGCAAAGTTGACCGCCCCTCACAAGTATATGCTTCTCTTTCAATACACAAAGGTCCAATTTAAGGGCGAAATTTACAGCCTCTATAGAGCATGCAACAACTCACAAAATGTCCCCCAATATACATTAGAACTCGCTCTATAACGAGCGTTTCCCCCTATACTGCACAGTTACCCTGGAGCCCTCCATTTCATCCCCAAAGATCCACACCACGTCTTTTCTTATTTCAAAACAATTAATTCAAATATTAACCATCAACATTTGAGAGAGATAGACAGAGAAGGGAAAGAGACGCGGCGATAAATAATAGGCAGAAAAATTGACAAAATTTTAAGCAAAAAAAAATTATGGTGTAAAGACTTTTCATATAAAATTACTTCTTGAACACCGTAAATATTTTCATAAGAAAAAAATCATCAACTATTCCCATTTTTCAAATGCTTTGTTTGATGTTTTACCAAAGCAGTTCTAATAGCGGTCTGATATGAACAATGTTCGCATTCAAACAGACCATTTTTGGTCGTTTTCACTGGCACATCTGAATATTTCCCACGTCTCACCCTGGAATATGGTTTTTGTACTGGGGTTGAATTCTGAGCGATTTTCTGGAGATTATTCTGTTGAACAACAGAAAGAATTTCTTGAGATTTTGAGTTTTCAAGTGGTAAATTATTATTTTGATTCTGCAAATTGTTACTACAGTCATCGTTCAGATCAGTTTCATTTTGCGTTGGGGAAGTGGTTTTCTTATTATTAAGGTCTAATATTTGTTCCATATTTTTCTAAAATGCAAATAAAAGTCGGTAGTCAAAATACACTTACTATGAGAAGGTTAGTATTATTACTTTACCAGACAGAGAATATTTTTAAATTAGAGCTATAAACTTATTTATGTGCTACTGTTGTTCATCTAGTAGGATGAATATATGAGGTGCTATAAAATAACAAGACTGATGCTTCTGTAGCGTGAAGCCTTCTCTTTCGAATGCGGCGGCTCCCGTGTCTATAGATAAACTAGTCAGGTCGTGGTCTTCGATTGTAAAAGAGCTATTTATTTGTTTTGCCGAAAAAATCATAAGCTTTAATCATATCCAAAATTTAAACAACAATAGATTTGTTTGAAGGCTGTTTATGGTCGGTGAGGGAGACGCTTTTTTGATGTTTGACATACATAAACATGTTTACTTATCTTTTCTTTCAGTTTAATTGCTCGTCGTGACTTTTTCTGTGTTTTTAAGTGCTAGAAATTACTATAAATGCGAAGTTTACAATTAATATTAACAACAAGAGGATTTAAAAACTTATTTTTATTGGTAAATATAGTGTACTGTGGGATTATCGAATTTTAATAGTATTGTATTTTTAATTTATTGACATTATCACCTGTCTCTAGTAGGTAAGAACATATCCAATTTGAATAAGAAATCTGTTTCTTTCTATTTTATATCTGAAAGAAACATAAGACAAAATTGAGAGAATTCATGCAGAATGGCATTTTTTTTTTAGTTTTTATTAAAAAATACACAATTTTTCACACTCATCTACAGAAAATTTGTTAAAAAAAATTTTAATTTGTGTTGTGTACATTCATTTGACTGGAAGAGACAAAGTTTGAGGTGACCAGAATATAGGACTGTGTGAAAGTAAAAAATTACCTAATTCAAACCAACACAAAATATGAAAATTACCTCTTCCTCATGTGTTTTCATATGTTGTTCAAGCTGCTCTTCAGAAGCACTGGTAACTGTACAATATTTACAGTGCAGAACTTCATCTTTACTCGAATTTTTGCCATGCATATTCCTCATGTGTCTCAAATAACTCTGTCTATATACTGAATTAAAACTGCACCGGTTACAATAAAAAACTTCTTGACCTTTACTTAATAGATGAGTTTTTTTATGAGTTTCAAACATATCTTTATCATGTGTTTTATATTTGCATTTTTTACATGTAAAAACACTTGTATTTAATTCATTTTCTAAAGTAGATTCTTTTTGTTCCATTATTCTTTGAGATGCTTCATTAGATTCAATATAAAACGCCAGGGTGTGAATCTTTTGATGGTCTTGTAGTCCTAGCCTACAAATAAATTATTTTTTTCTAAAACTACAAAACTCCTATTACGAACAGAAGATTGTAAATTTTTGATATTATTAATACAAGTGCGACACATTGTAATAAGTTTTCTTACCAGTTATTTGTTGTGTAAGAACAAGATTCACATTTGTACTTTTGTTTCTTGTTTCCTTCTGAGATATTCTGTCCTTTAGAATGTGTTTGTTGGTGTCTTTTAACTGCATGTTTCCATATACTCTCATATGAACAAGATTCACATTTGAAAGATGGTAGATCGAATTTATTTTGAGAGTTGTTACTAAAAAACACCATATTATTAATGAAATAAAACTTTTGACGCCTCTGTAGGAAACATATGAAAAAGTGTGATAATATGTCCAACTTGCAATACAAATAAAACAAAAGTAAATACCTATTGTGGGTTTCTTGTTTATCACATATCTTTTTTTGATCAAGTTTCTCCTGTGAAGGTAAAGTTTCGATGATCTTGGTCTTAATTATAGTATTTTCTTGAGGATTTTTGGAAATATTACCGTTATCCATTTTTCAACCTGTAATACTACTTATTTACAGCTTTTACAAATAAAGTAAAAAATACGTGACGATTCTAATTTTTTTCTTGACAGTTAACCTAACTTAATTCATATATCAAAGGTATGGCAACATAGGAATCTTAAGCTTCATTTCGTTGGTTCTTTCAGTAGTGCGTTCAGTTTTACTGCTGGCAGAATGTATCCTTTGAAGTTTTCGTTTTGCTGTGTAAGAAAACGAATTTTATTGTTTCAAACAACGGTTCTACTCTTATAATAAATTGAATATACAAGGAAGCAATATTTGGTTTTAATGTCATACACCAGGGTCATACATTGATTTGGGTTTATAATAGGTATACAAATAAACCTAGGATAGTCGAAAAGAACTATGGATTTTAAAGTTTTGACTGAACCGAAGTTCTATTAATTCTTGTTGAAATCCAAACAATTATGTGTGTGGTATAGTGTAAATGAAAAATATTGTTAAATTTTTTTGTAAAATGGTAATTTTTGAAACGATTTACCTTCAATCATGGTAAGTAAAAGCATTTTGTGGACTTCAATTCTAGTCAAAATACATCGAAATATATTTTGATCATATTATAGATAGTGCTAATTAAGTAAACGATTCAATTTTTTTGAAAAAAAGCCATTATCAACTTTAATTGAATATTTAAAAAATGAGAGAACTGCGCGATATCTGCAAAAATCTCTTAAAAATATTCCAAGCTCTTTTCTTCGGTTCACAAAAATTTATAAGCAAGAATCTTGCTATTGCCGTTTATTACCCTAATCAATGTTTCATTTACTTCCAGTCTTCTTAAGTTTGGGCTTTGCTACTTGGCAGTCACTCAGTTTTCATCCATCCAATGTTTAATTAGAGGCAACCGTTCCAGATAAGTTACATAATCTCTGATTTGTGGACTGTTTGGGAAGTTTGTGGAAAATCGGGTATATACCCTGAAAGCCCTAATTATTACAATTTGGTAAAATGTGTGGCAAACACTCGTTACACGATTATTCCAACTCTGTAATGCATAAGTCTGCCAATATATCCTCTTTCAGTATACATAGGTCCTATAGAACAGAAAGCTACTCCGCCTGCTAGCATCGCATACATTTTTCCCCTATGTATAAAGGCTATTCTTTTGAGTCATTATCAGTTTCACTTCTATCACTTGAAGTAATCATGATCACTTCGACCCAATGACAAGTAAATGCATATTCAAAAGAACATGAAGTTATCAGTTCCACTTTGTTCACTTTGATCAGCGATAATTTACTTAAAAGAATACAGCCATATTTGGAATCGCTCCACGAGTGTTCTCCATACGCACTCCCAGTTTCGTCTTCAAAAGTACAAACCAAGTTTTTTGTTACTTTTCGTAAGGGCGCGCCCACATACATGTTAGGGCTATTCTTTTGAGTTGTTATTACGTTAAGTTCTATCGTTTCCATTTTCCGTACATCTTTCTAGTTCAATATCGTGACTTTATGAATCGACCCAATCCCTTCCTGGGAGAAAACATTTTTTCCAGTATTATTTAATCATTCCTACATATTTTACCAACTTCCTTTCTAAATTATTTGGATTAGGTGAAATCTAAGAAAACTTTTTTTAACAATTACTTACACAGATGGTGCCTAGGTAACTTCAGATTAATGTTAGTCCAGGCTAGTATTCGTTTTCTAAACCAACTAAAAACAAACTAAACCTGAACTAATCAAAATTTTCGTTAGTTAAGATTGATTTTACACTTGTTTTTATTTTATAAAATTTAAACTATGTTATTAACTGAGATGGACAAAAGTTTATACCATAAAAACATTTTACATCTGGCAACGTTGCAGCTTATATTTGGCGTTTTCAGAAATAGAAGGATTTATGAAGTTCGCAAAACTTATTTTTGCTTCCAAATTTTTGTTCATTTGTTTGTAAAAATTTGTGCAACAAGAATTGAAATACATTATGTACAATCTATTTTAACTAGTACTAATCAAAATAAGTTCGGTGTTTTTCCGGAAATAAAAGTAATCATGTTGGGTTTTTTAGGTTTCCGGATAACGGAAGAAAAACGTTGGAAAACAGGGGTTATATCAGGAACTTGAGATATAAAACTGGACTGCTCATGAAAATAATTTTTGACCCCCCCCCTTATTGGTCGCCATTCGGTGCAATGATTTGTATGGCAACATTGAATTCCCTAATAGTTTCTTACATTGGCGTGAATGAATGTCAATTCGATTATTCTAACTAACAGGTTTAGACAATAACTATCTCTTTCTATACTATATCTAAAACAATAAATCGCTCTTCCTTGTTTTACTTGACAGGTTAATCGAGTATATCCAATAAAAAAGAACAGAGCTCCGATTCTGTAAGTATATTTTTTGACATTCTCTCTCCTTATCTCTTTTAGGACAGTGATATACTTATGTGTTAATACAGACTGAACAAAGATAGAAAATCCTTATTATGACATCGTCTTTCCCTTTACTCTTATAGAATCGCAACCCAGGATAATTGTTTCTGTAAAACAATATTTAACTTGAATTTCTACTTTTAGTTTCCTCAAAATTATAATTTTTCTGTTTAAAGCAACTCCAATAAAGCAATTTTTTTTATCTTCTTTGGAACAGCGTAAATATGTAACAATTTTATTATTTTTAGATAACAAGCATGAAATTTCAGTTGTAATAAATAAATGCAAATGCTTTTTCTATGACTGTTTACATATTTTATTTTTTACAATAAAACTGTTATTTAGTAAAATAGCTAAAATGTGAAATATGCGCCAAAAACAAATCGAGACTATTTTTTTTTTGAAATATCTGTTTTAGAAACATCCTTAAGAGCCGTTTTACACACACAAGAATTATTCCGAAAATTCTAACAAAAATTTTCAGCAAATTTTTTCCGAAAATTCTAGAGATAATTTTTACAATAAAATACGATTCTGTTTGATACGTACAAGAAATTTGAATATAATTTTGGTGATAATTTTGTCGATGCTCATGCGCATTTTCATCACATGTGACGTTCCAGCGGTTAAAAAGTTAACTTGCTCTGGGAATAACCTTAAAATGTCATAAATATGAAAGTTTCCGAACATATATAATCAAGAAACTACAAAATAAGGGATATTTTGTTCAAGAAACAATGAGTTAATATTAAGTTTAGGTTAATTACCAGACGTGGGCTGTCAATTCACAAATTTTATTCTGCGTCGATTTTCGCGCACTTTCTGCCGAAAATTTTCACCAAAATTTTAACAAGAATTCTTTGATGTGTAAAACAGCAAATTAGTTTTATGAAAATTTTCGACATAATTTTGAGATGAATTTTGGCTATAATTCTTGTGTGTGTAAAACGGCTCTTATTCGGAAGTAGAGTATAAGAAGTTAACGAAAACCAGTATTAAGGCATTTATTTTTAAAAATTTTATATCATGAATTAATATAGTATATTGTTTAATGTAAGGTATCGAAATGTCCACATAATCTATAGCAAAGTAAGATAGTTTCATCATTTAAAAATAGCTTCGATTAGGTCTTTGCTAAAATTATTTTCTCTTCAATGTTTTTAGGGAACTGATATGTTAGGTATTTATATAGGGTTAACAACATTCATAATAATGTTGACATTTCCTTCATAAAAACGGAGCTTTAATTTAAATGAAGTAAAGTAACATTATGTATAAACTATTTTTATATAAAAAAAAAATAAACTCTAAAGGGGATAGTGTTAAAGCAGTTTATATTTAATTGTAAACAAAACAATATTTATTAAGACACTTTAAATATAAAGAAGCTTGTAAATACAAGAGAATTCTTACATTAATACAATCATTTTAAATCTAAATATATACATAAAGATTTACTAGCAACTTATAATTTTTACACTAGGTCAAACTTTCAATTTACTTAACTGTTTAAGGATCTGGAATTGGCCTTTTCTAGAGTTGAATTTTTGAAATGGTAATCAATCGCAGCTTCTCACTACTTTGACAAAGGGTTTTCATGACACAAATTTCCTATCTGAGCTAAAATCAAGAATTTTTGTTTTATTAATTAATAACATATTCAAACAAAATGTTATTACTTTATTTTTAGACAAAACAAATACATAAAAGTAAAATTTATGTAATTTCCAAACATCCTTAATAATATTGAAAAATTTCATATTATATGCAATCATTTATTTCTATTTTAATATGGCATATTGGTTTTTAAACGTATAATCATTTAAAATTTTAATACCATACCAGTTTCGATATTCAGCTTTATATGTCAGTGGAACATTAACTTTATGGTAAAACGATATTGTTGTTGGTTAATGCACACCTAATTCAGGACTTTTTTTGTAGAGCCAGTGTATGTTATTAAGTCCAAGTTTAGTTGCTTCAAGATGTTTACATCAAAGTGCTTCGTAGCTTTTTTCAGGCAGTTTATTTGTAAGAATCACAACACAAACTTTTTGCACATCTTATTGTATAAAACAATTTCCAGAAAAATGCTCTGAACAGAGTTACTTATCTGATATATAAAAGAATCATGATCATGACCAATTTGCTTCAGCTCTTGAATTTGAAGAGTCTTTTCTCTTAGAAAACTAAAATATTGATAACATTTAATAATTATCATATATCATATCCATAAGATTAAACTTGTTACAGATTTACAATTTGATTCTAAGGTAAAATTCTATATAATTATTATTGAATGCCTTATAACTTACCAATTAAATCAATTCCAATTTACCATATGAGGTATTTGCACATCTTACGATGAAGAATCACATTTTTTAAAATAAAAAAAAACCTTAAAGTTCTCATTCCTGTTTGAAATTTTCAGTAAAACGTTACATAAAATGTGAAAAAATCCATAAAACAGCAAAATCAAAAATAAATTTTTGTCAAAATGAAAAGTATTCAGTCAATGTCAAAATACACTTTCACCAATATCATAAAAACTTAGGGAATTCATTGTTGCCAAAGCAATTATTTGCACCAAATGGCACGGAGCACGGTGGGGTCATTTTTTTTATAAGGGAGATATGGAACACGAACAGTCCAGTTTTATATCTCAAGTTCGTGGGTTATATGACCTGGAAATAGGTTGTATGTAAAAAAAAAAATTCCCTAAATTTCGAATCTATAAATAATGGCTATATTCTTTTGAGTAATTATCAATTGATCAAAGTGAACAAAGTGAAACTGATAACTTCATGTTCTTTTGAATATGCATTTACTTGTCTTTGGGCTGAAGTGATCATGATTACTTCAAGTGATAGAAGTGAAAGTGATAATGACTCAAAAGAATAGCCCTAATACCTTTCTTGTTCTGAGATGTGTTGCCAACTGAGGTGGTCTTAGTTGACGCTCCTCGCAATACGAGGTAAAATTATCTTTTAGAGCCGTTTTACACACACAAGAATTATTCCGAAAATTATAACCAAAATTTTCAACAAATTTTTGCCGAAAATTCTTTGGAGATAATTTTTACAATAAAATACCACTTTGTTTGATACGTACAAGAATTCTGAATATAATTTTGGTGGTAATTTTGTCGGTGCTCATGCGCATTTTCATAAAATGTGACGTTCAAGCAGTTAAATAATATGGGAATAACCTTAAAATGTCATAAATATGAAAGTTTCCAAACATATATAAACAAAAAACCACAAAATAAGAGATATTTTGTGTAAGAAACAATGAGTAAACATTGAGATTAGGTTGATTACCAAACGCAGGTTGTCAATTCACATATTTTATTCTGCGTCGATTTTCGCGCACTTTCTGCATTTTAGTCATAAAAATATAGAACATTTTCTATATTTTTATGCCGAAAATTTTCACCAAAATTTTGACAATAAGTCTTTGATGTGTAAAACAGCAAATTAGTTTTATGAAAATTTTCGACAAAATTATGAGATAAATTTTGGCAATAATTCTTGTGTGTGTAAAACGGCTCTTATGGGTAAAACAGTGGATTACCCTACAAGTGCATTAACAAGTTTGTAGCAATATAATTTTCCTGGATACATTCCCTAGTATTTGAAAGTTTCACGAAAGGTTCTTTCAAACCCTGAGAAGGGGGTATAGGAATTTTTTTTTTCTGATCAGTCTGGTCAGAAGTTTACTATTCCTTTTTTTTCGCGTCTTACAATCCTGCTTTTGGCCAGGCCTCAGTGAAAATTCTAGTCAACAACGAATAGATTTACACTAAACAATTTTTGTAAAATTAAAACACATTTGGCTTCTTAATTTTTATATTCTATTGACATAAACAAAATATATAAATAAATATCTATATTATATAGGCAATATTATCATATGGTTTAACGGAATAAGTTTCTGAAAAATTGGCTCACTCTACCACTGAAACTGCTCGATTCCTCTAATGGCGTAGCCGTGCAACCAGCTTGAGCTGGCGAAACACATACGTAGATGGTCGGACTGAAGTGTAGCCCGCTGGGACAGGGCATGACATCAGATTTACCGTGGTCGCAGGCGATGTATAGACCGCAGTCATGGGGGTGAGCACTCAAGAAAAACTGAGTGGGCTTGCCTGCGCAAATGTAAGTTATGTCTCCAGGATAGGCAGGACCGGCAGTCGTCTCTTCAGGGACGGTAGTGGTTATTTCTTTTGTTGTAGGTTTTGTAGTTGTTGGTGGGGGTAAAGTGGTTGTCGTTGTTGTTGTTGTTGTGGTTGTTGGTGGGGGTAAAGTGGTTGTTGTTGTTGTAGTTGTTGGCGGGGGTGAAGTAGTTGTTGTTGTAGTTGTGGTTGGCGGTAACGTTGTAGGTGCCTTTGTAGTCGTGTTTGCAGTTACTGGTTCGGGTGTGGTAGAATTTGGTTGTTGAGTTGTTTGCGATGAATCTGAAACAATTAAATTTAGTAAGCTAAGTTATTTATATATATATATATATATATATATATATATATATATATATATATATATTTTGATAATAGGCGAATATACAACGCACAAACAAAAATGGTTAACAATCTATTAGTGGCATATTATTAACATAGGGTGAAAAATGATTTGCTGAATTATATACAAGGGTTTAACAATTAGTTGATAACAATAATACCATACAGTTTTGTGCACTTTTCATCGATATACCCAATTTAAGTAAAATATTGGCATTCGTTTTTGAAAATAACCCGAAAATTATAAGCTAAGGTGTAGATAGATACAGGGTCAATTAGAAAAATTCCCTTCCACTTCTAAATATAGCCGGTTAATATATTAGAAGAGATTGTTTTTACATTCGCTGGTAATAAAGCATTTTGACTCGGGCTTGATTTTTTCAACTGGTTGGCAAAACACTGAGTTTTCTGAGAATTCCGTTATTATTTTTGATGTAGTTTACTTTGAATGTTCCTTTTTCCCATTATATTTCTTTGTAGTTCACTATTCCCCCAGACCACCGATACCAGGAGTGTGTTGAGATACAAAATCTTGAATTTTCCGCTCTTTAAGTATATATTTTATCTTACTTAATCCTTAATTGCTAGAGAGTCTTTCCAAAGTACATTTTGCCGTATTTTTAAAAACATAAGTTCCTATTGGTATTTTTTTGGTTTGTCCTCGTTAATAGAGTTTTAAGAGTCCTTTTATGCTGTAAGTTCGACCATCTACCTTGTTTTCACTATTCTGTATTCAGTGGTAACATTATTTGAAAAACATGGAATGGTATGAAATTTATTGTTACGTTTGAAAACAGTTTTCTAAAGGGTTTTTCAATAAGGGCGGGTCGATGTTGGCAGTCTGTGGAGGTCATGTTGTTTCGGTAACGTCAGTCTAATCTGTTGTTTATTATTCTGTTAAGATGCCAATTCACCATGGTTTGTCCTCGTTAATAGAGTTTAAGAGTCCTTTTATGCTGTAAGTTCGACCATCTACCTTGTTTTCATTATTCTGTATTCAGTGGTAACATTATTTGAAAAACATGGAATGGTATGAAATTTATTGTTACGTTTGAAAACAGTTTTCTAAAGGGTTTTTCAATAAGGGCGGATCGATGTTGGCAGTCTGTGGAGGTCATGTTGTTTCGGTAACGCCAGTCTAATCTGTTGTTTATTATTCTGTTAAGATGCCAATTCACCATGGTTTGTCCTCGTTAATAGAGTTTTAAGAGTCCTTTTATGCTGTAAGTTCGACCATCTCTTGTTTTCACTATTCTGTATTCAGTGGTAACATTATTTGAAAAACATGGAATGGTATGAAATTTATTGTTACGTTTGAAAACAGTTTTCTAAAGGGTTTTTCAATAAGGGCGGGTCGATGTTGGCAGTCTGTGGAGGTCATGTTGTTTCGGTAACGTCAGTCTAATCTGTTGTTTATTATTCTGTTAAGATGCCAATTCACCATGGTTTGTCCTCGTTAATAGAGTTTTAAGAGTCCTTTTATGCTGTAAGTTCGACCATCTACCTTGTTTTCACTATTCTGTATTCAGTGGTAACATTATTTGAAAAACATGGAATGGTATGAAATTTATTGTTACGTTTGAAAACAGTTTTCTAAAGGGTTTTTCAATAAAGGCGGGTCGATGTTGGAAGTTTGTAGAGGTCATGTTGTTTCGGTAACGTCAGTCTAATCTGTTGTTTATTATTCTGTTAAGATGCCAATTCACCATGACAAGTTACGTGATTGAGTAGCACGTCCAAATGATAAAACTTTATTATCAAAATGAGCGTTCGTCAGTGTTAATGTTGCGCGCATTGCGCCCATTTTATGGCCAACTCTCCAACATTTGGTGGCCAAATTCGAGATGACCGCTTCGGTAAACAATCAGCTAACACCCGTACATCAGAGGAACGCCAGATCAGCCGAGAACATCGCCGCAGTTCGTGAAAGTGTGCAGGAGAACCCGAGGCAGTCAATTTCTAGTCGTGCACAAGAACTATGCCTTTCGCAGACTACAACTGGGCGAATTTTTCGTCGAGACTTGGGCTTACACCCGTACAAGATTCAACTGACCCAGGAGCTCAAAGTTAATGACCATAAACAACGTCGTTTATCCACTGACTGGGCTTCGGAGCGTTTGGAAGAGAACTCCAATTTTGGCCGAAAAATCATCTTTAGCGACGTGGCGCATTTTTGGATAAATGGCTATGTTAACAAACACAATTTCCATATATGGGATGACGCCAACTCACACAAGGTTTACCAGGTGGTAATACATCCACAAAAAGTTACTGTTTGGTGCGGATTTTGGGCCGGCGATGACATTGGTCCGTACTTTTTTGAAAACGACGTTGATAAGGCCATCACCGTCAACGGTGAGCGCTACAGAACTACGGTAACTCATTTCTTTTGACCCAAATTGAACGATATGGAGATAGATGACATGTAGTTTCAGCAGGACGCCGCTATGTGCCACACAGCGGACGCCACGATGAACGATTTGAGGGTATGGTTATCTCTTGCAGAGGTGACGTGAATTGGCTACCAAGATCATGTGATTTGACCTCGCTAGACTTTTTCTTGTGGGGAACCAATGACATCGCTCAAATTCAGCCGGATCTATGCGGCAGACTCATTGAAAATTGGATCACTCGGATCCGTGCTACCTTGAGAAGCCTGAGCGGATTTGAACGATGTTATATTCCATACATAATGGCATACATGGGCACTTCAAATAAAAAAAGAATTTCGTTAATACCTCACACCCAGCTTGTTTTATTCGGTTTCAACATCGACGCGCCCTTAGTGAAAAAAAACCTTTATTTAAGAACAGTTGACTAGTGACTAGTAGACTCGTTTTTCAACAATCCAGTGTAAACTGAAAAAATTAAGTAACTTTTCAAAACAGTTTGCTGAAATATTTTAGGACAGTGAATTGGTAAATTTCAAGTATTTATAGTTTATTCTTTTGAACATTCCGTGTCTTCGAGTATATAAGTACAAATAAAGGGTTTTCCAATAAGAGGTGTTATTTTGATATTCAAAGAAAAATGCCATTTTTTAAGATAAATGATCGGATATTTATTACATTATAAAGAGGAAGGTATGCCGTTAATGATGGAAAATAACATCAGCCAAATGACCACCACGACCATGCCTACAGGACCATATCCTTTTCATGAAATTTTCCATAACCAAATCGCAAAGTGGCTGCCCTATGTCCTCGATAGCCTCACGAATTCCATCTTTGAGGTCTTGAATCGACGCTGGGCTGTTGGCGTAGACCTTGTCTTTCACGTGGCCCCAAAGGAAGAAATCGCAAGGTGTCACATCACAAGATCTCGGTGGCCAATTTTGATCACCTCTTCGAGAGATAACACGGCCCGGAAACTTTTCCCGTAAAAGATCAATGGTTTCGTTGCTTGTGTGGCACGTAGCGCCGTCTTGTTGAAAGTAAACGTGGTCCAGATAAATACCATCCAATTCCGGCCATAAAAAATCATTAATCATCTCTCGATAGCGCAATCCATTCACCGTAACTGTTGCTCCAGCCTCATTTTCGAAAAAGTAAGGTCCAATGACCTCGCCGGACCATAAACCGCACCAAACAGTCACACGTTCAGGATAGAGAGGCTTTTCAACAATAACTCTTGGGTTTTCCGAGCCCCAGATGCGACAATTTTGTTTGTTGACGAAGCCACCGAGGTGGAAATGGGCCTCATCACTGAAGATGATTTTTCGATGGAATTCCGGATCATTTTCATGCATTTCAAGAACCCAATCAGCAAAGGCACGACGTTGTTGATGATCGGCCGGCTTGAGTTCTTGCGTTAACTGAACTTTATAAGCCTTAAGACCCAAATCTTTATGCAAAATACGGTGTAATGACGTTTGTGGAATCCCTAATTCCAAAGAACGACGAGGAATGGACAAACCTGGGTTTTCTTCAACACTTTCGGCTACAGCAGCAATATTCTCGGCTGTTCTTGAGCGACGTGCACGGGTTTTCTTCTTCACATAACTAACTTGTCCCAACAGCTCGAATTTTTTCACCAATTTCTTTATTGCGCTCCGACAAGGTGCTTCATGACGACCCAAAAATGTTCGAGTTTTACGAACCGTCTCTGCCAAATTTTCACCATTTTTATAGTGAATTTTAATAATTTCAATGCGTTGTTGAAGCGTGTATCGTTCCATCTTTATTTATGGCGTAGTTTCTACTTGTCAAACGTCAAAAACTTACAGCTTCAAAAGTGACATCTACCGAAATAGCGGGCTTTTCAAGATGACACCTCTTATTGGAAAACCCTTTATTTAAAGAACTGTATTGTCTGAAGTTTCAGTTCATGATCGTAGGGTTCAACAACAAATACGGTCTTATAGACTGTGATAAAAATATCTTAAAAATGATAATGTTGGACAATAAATGACTATATACAGATTTTTAAAAACATTGAGACCAAATCCCATTTTAGAAAAACAATTTAAATTGTTTAGAAGCATCAATATATACAGCTAATATCTGCCAAAATTAAAAGCACCAATTAATTTTCTTCTAGAGGGTTCGATAAGAATTGTATAGATAAATAAATAATTGTATTTTGTGAATTTTTTTGGGGTCGGAATCACAATAAATAAATAAATATTAAAGAATTGTTATTACCGCGATTTTATTGTCGTTTCCACTTTTCACAACTTCCCTTTCCTTAAAAATTTTATTTTTATTAGTGATCTTCCATTCATTAAATACGGGATGTCAACTATACATAAACTTACATGTATATAATGACATTTAATATGTTTAAAATATATGATTGAATTTATTCCAACTATCGACAGTAAATATTGGTATATCGATCCATTGTGATCATTCTATTCAGATTGCGTAGAATGCTGGAAGATGGCGCTGTTTGTATTGATACATTTTATTTAGGTCGATATTAGTTGTACACTGTGTCTAATCGCATTATTGGTAAAATTACCTGTTTCGAATAGCATTAAATAATAATTTAATACCATATGGTTCCTCTTGATTACTTTACGGTAAAGATATAGTAAATTCTATTAGATTTAAGAAGCCCTCAAATAACAAACACCAAATTAATTGTTACTTGTAATTCTTAACATTCGGATCATAATTAAAAAATAAAAAATGTTTGCCTACTAGTTTTCTTTGTCTGTAGGTCGGTTGGAAAACCAACTTGTGAGAGTATTCCAGCTTACTAAAATGGATTGCATTCCTTGCAAGCTATACCTCGGCCCTGAAATGCGAAAAATCAAAATTTTGTTTGGTCATGCGGAAACAAGGTCATTACGGCAACATCGCAATGTTCTTATGTAACACATTGGTTAAAATATTACTTTTTTGCTTTTCCCTTTCGTGACACATTTAAAGTTAAAATTTGCTCTTAGAAACATGGATACACTGTAAAAAAACACGAATGCATATAAAAGCCAAGAAATCAAATTTTAAATCTTAAATCTACAATATTATAAACAAAAAAATGCTACTTCACGGTTTTTGTTTCCTTTCTTTTAAGTTAGTTAAATAAAGATAGGTATAATTCCAAAAGATGAATAAAGCACAAAATTTCAAATGAGCATTTTCTGAAAAAGTTAGTTGGCTTGGCATATAGTTAATTTTTCTTTAAGGAGGATGGAAAAAGGAGAGGACACTGCGCGTGGTGGAAGCGGAGAAGCGTGAGTTTAGCTGTATCCGAGATAGGACATACGTACTGCGGCATCTGCGCATTTTAGGTGAGTTTCAGTAAAAAATAATAACAGCGAGTGGAAGTGAAAAACAATAAAAAATGGGTAAACTGTATTGCATCGACAAGTGCGACAGTCTCGGATATCGGGACGCTAATCCACAGACATGCTTTTAGCAAACCTTATATATTCCTATTGTAAAGCATTACCTAGTATCATATTTAATATATTCTTCTAAAATCTACAAACAATTTTAATCGATAAAATGATTGTTAGAATACACTATTATAGAATTTCAACTATCTTAAAACTTTTGAAAAACTTATGTCATTAAAATAGCTAAATTAAAACATACTTTAAAAAATACATTTTGTCAAGGATGTCAAAAGAAGAAAAATTACAATAAATTACCATAACTGACATAATTGACATATCAACTTAGAATCTTTTGATTATCTTACGATCATACTCAGTACTGACGATTTTTCCCTTATATTTTGTAACTTTTTCTTTGATTTTCTGTTTCTAGATAACAACACTGCTGCAGTTAATTTTCTATTTTACTTCATTTTCATTTTCAAATAATAGAAAAATTACGAAAAATTCGGAAAAAAGTTAGGTTAAGAAAAAACACCCACCTTATACAGTGTGGAACAATATGGCCCGTGTGAAGGATACGCACAGATTTTTCTTGCCGTCTGGACTCGCCCTAATTGTCTACCGTGCCAATCCGACATTCATTTTTTTGTTAACAATACAATTGGGTGATTATATTATAGCATAACTGTATGTAAAATATGTGCGATATATATATTTCTAGATAATCTGACAATCCGAATGTAGATTGAATAAAATCTGAAGGAAAGGCGCACACTTCCAAAAAGCAGAATTTAGTTTACTACTTTAAAAAATCAACAGGTGCAATATTTTAATTAAGGGTACTTACTTGCTGTAGTGGTTGTTGTACCGCTTATTCCAGTACAACCAGCTCTATAAGGGTAATCACAGACGTTTAGAGTAGGATTAAAGTGGAGGTTGTCAGGACATGGGTGATAATAAGCCTGTCCGTTGGAACATTGGCAAAAACCAGTACATTCCGCCAAGGGAATGTATACTGGATATTCTCCATCGACTGCAGGACACTGGTTAGACACTAAAAAAATATAATAAATATAGTTCTTTAAAGTCATATATCTTGAAAACATTTTTTGATGAGCATAAAAGAGTTCTTTAAAACAGTATTTTTAAATTCATAACGTTACTGCTACAGAGTGAATTTTTTAGTTTAAATAATTAAATTTTATTAAAAAAGAAACCTTACGTTCATTGCAGCTAGTTTGTCCATCGGGACCTTTTGCTTGTGTGGTTGTTTCAGGCTCTGGTTCGGGTTTTACTGTTGTAGGTTCAGGTTTTGGGCTTGCTGAAATATTCAATATTCAGATATTTCTAAATACTTTAACTTTACTATCTCGCTGGTAACTTTACCATAGAAAAAACTGCTACAGAAATAATTGTACGAACTTATAGCAAACTCGAATTACTTGAAATAATGTTAAACAACTTACTTTCCGCGCTGGTTGGTGCAGCAGTGGAAGTAGTACCGTTTGTTCCCGTACATCCCGCTCTGTATGGGTAATCGCATACGTTCAAAGTGGGGTTGAAATGTAGGCCGGGGGAACATGGCTGGTAATAAGCTCGTCCGTTTGAACATTGGCAGAAGCCAGTGCATTCAGCTAGGGGAATATAAACAGAATCGGGTCCATCGACGGCTGGGCACTGATATGATACTGAAAATGTATACAGGCAAATTATTATTTAATATTTTGGTAAAATACTCAAAGTACTTACATTCGTCACAGGTAGCCTGGCCATCGGGAAGCGGCGCTGGTGGTGCTGAAAAAATAGAGCGTTTTATTATTATGAAAAAGTTTTAACCATGAAAATAATGCGGAGATGCCATTGTTATTCTTTTGAGCCAACTATTAATATAGGGCTATTCTTTTGAGCCAACTACTAATATAGGGCTATTCTTTTGAGTCATTATCACTTTCACTTCTGTCACTTGAAGTAATCATGATCACTTCGACCCAATGACAAGTAAATGCATATTCAAAAGAACATGAAGTTATCAGCTACACTTTTTTCACTTTGATTAATTGATAATTACTCTAAAGAATACAGAAGTGTTCTTTTAAATATGCATTTAGTTATCATTTCATCGAGTGATCATGATTAGTTGAAGGTAATAATGATTCAACAGAATACAAACAATTTATTTGCTGAAATATATGCTTTCAGTCGATGCTCTGATTTTATAGCATTCTTCTTTGAAAGAACTGATGTCTTTGACCGCTATTTTGTATCCTCTTTTTTCGCATAAAGTTAACAAGTACAAAAATACATTTGGCGCTTACTGTTTTTTTTACGGTATTAATTTGTTTAGGATTTCAAAGTAAATGTATAGAAGTAGTTGCAATTACCTTGAGTTGTCGTAGGTTCTGGTTCGGTAGGAGCTTTTGTAGGGGCATCAGTAGGTGCAGCAGTAGGAGCCGCTGTGGTAGGAGCATCAGTCGGAGCTGCTGTAGTAGGAGCATCAGTTGGGGCTGCAGTAGTAGGAGCATCAGTTGGAGCTGCAGTAGTAGGGGCATCAGTAGGTTCTGCTGTAGTAGGAGCATCAGTTGGAGCTGCTGTAGTAGGGACATCAGTAGGTTCTGCTGTAGTAGGAGCATCGGTTGGAGCTGCTGTAGTAGGGGCATCAGTAGGTGCTGCTGTAGTAGGAGCATTAGTAGGAGCTGCCGTAGGTACACTTCCTCCACATCCAGCTCTGTCTGGGTAATCGCACACGTTCAGAACAGGGTTAAAATGAAGACCTGGTGAACAAGAGTGTTGGTAGGCAACTCCGTTGGAACATTGCCAGAACTTTGTGCAGTCTGGATCGGGGAAATACACAGAATCGGGACCGTCAATTGGGGGACATACACCAGGAGCTAAAATTAAAATATAAAAGTAAGTTTAAAAGTAATTATTAAGAAAAAATATATGCAGGTGTTTCGAAAAAACATACAACAAATTTTAGGTGAAAGGCGATAATGCCATGAAAAGGGGGTGGAATTATTTTGACAGAAGCAAAAATTTCAAATTTAGTTTTCTTTAATTTGCATGGCTTCTGGTTCTGTTTATAATAACAAAACTGGTTTTTTAGAAATTTGGAACTTTTCTTGTCTTAGTAGAGTTCTTTAAAATATTTTTTTTATGTACAAAGAATAAAAATTGCTTTTTTTTTGTTAGTAATAGATTTCAATAATTTTTATTTTTAACAATAATTCGTAATTTTACTTACCATCAGTATTAGGATCATCTTCACTTGCAGTTGTTGTCTCTTCACCCTGAGTTGTAATTTCCTCACCACCACTTGAAGTCGTAGTTTCACCACCAGCTGGGGTAGTAGATTCTTCTTGGGATGGAGTAGTTACGGCAGGAGAAGTATTGGGTGAGGTCCAAATTGAAGTTGTGGTAGGTTCAGTTTCGGGAACAACTTCTACAGGGGAAATACATTTTAAATTACTTTTTGGAAAAAAGTTGCTATTTTTTGTGTTGGTATTTAAGTTATAAGTGTCAGTCTAATTTTAGCAAGGGGCACTAATATATTGAAAACTTACCGCAGGTGCATGTACATTGGGTTGGTGGGGGTATACATGCTGGAGTGGTACTAGGTACGTTTTCAGTTGTAGTAGGAGGAGCTACAGTTGTGGTAACTACTGGAACGCTTGTAGTAAGAGTGGTCTGGGGTGTGGTAGATGGGTCAACTGGAAGTTGTACACAAATTTATAGTTGTCTATTCTAATTATGTATTATACTGCATATTAACTTCAAAAATGTCTCAATTTTTAAATAACTTACGATGTGACGAGAACATTAATATTTTCTGCACAAAAACCTGTACATTCATTTTATTTTCCGAAATAACCTAAAAATATTACCATCAGCAGTAGTTGATGCCGGTTCTGTTGCTCTGGTAGTTTCGGTAGTCACTTCTGTAGTTACGTCATCAATTGCAGTCGTAACTTCTGGTTCTGAAATTATATAGTAAAAAAGATTTAGTTTTAGAGTTTTATATCAATTTTTGCTGTTGTTAAGAAATTTTTAATTTAAAACTTACCTTGTGTGGTAGCTGGAGCTTCAGTAGGAACCGTTCCATTACATCCAGCTCTATCTGGCCAGTCACAGACGTTTAAGACTGGATTGAAGTGAAGACCGTCCCTGCAAGAATGTTGGTATGCAACTCCGTTAGAACACTGCCAAAATTTGGTGCAGTCTGGATCGGGGAAGTACACGGAATCAGGGCCGTCGACGGGAGGACATACACCTGGGGCTGAAATCAAATTATATTTTCAGTTTATAAAAATTAATGGCCATTTTTCTCCAGAGCCTAATTTTAAAGAAAGCAGGCAGAGGCACACAAATTCGGTTTTTATTAACATTTTAGAATCAAAACCAAATACATTTGTACTCAGAATTTAAAAACAAACATACCGGGGGAAAATTTTTGACTAGATCTTAATTCCATAGGTTGTCATTTTGGACACCTATAAGCGGATAGGAGTTAATGGGATTGCGATGTGATAGTCGAACGAGAGTAAACGTTTATTTTTACGTTATATTTACCAGGAGTGGAAGAATTTGAGGTATCAGGAGTGGTTGGAACGTCGGTTGTAGCACTCTCATCACATCCAGCGCGATACGGCCAATCGCAAACGTTCAAGACTGGATTAAAGTGGAGACCATCTGGACAAGTGTGTTGGTATGCAACTCCATTAGAACATTGCCAGAATTTGGTACAATCAGGATCGGGAAAGTACACGGAGTTATGGCCGTCAACATCAGGGCATATACCTGGGGCTAAAATCAAAAGAACAACGTTGGACTGCCCGTTCACAGTAAAACTCTCGGTTATATTCGTCAATATCAGAATTTTATAGTGGTTGGAGATGTTTGGAAGGATATTTTCGTATCTTATATATTGACTCCCACACTACTATTGATATTGCTTTATGGAATATGAAATGGTTACACAAATCTTGCTACGTACCAATTGGATCCGGAGGATTTGTAGGGGCGTCAGTAGGGGCCGCTGTAGTAGGAGCTTCAGTAGGAGCATCAGTAGGTGCAGCTGTAGTAGGAGCATCAGTAGGGGCTGCTGTGGTAGGAGCATCAGTAGGAGCTGCCGTGGTAGGAGCATCAGTAGGAGCTGCCGTGGTAGGAGCATCAGTAGGAGCTGCCGTGGTAGGAGCATCAGTAGGCGCCTCTGTAGTGGGGGCATCTGTAGGGGCCACTGTAGTAGGTGCATCAGTAGGAGCAGCTGTAGTTGGAGCAGTTGTACTAGGTGCCGTTCCATTACATCCAGCACGATATGGATAATCACACACGTTCAAGACAGGATTAAAGTGAAGACCTGCTGAACAGTTATGTTGGTAGGCAACTCCATTGGAACACTGCCAGAATTTGGTGCAGTCGGGGTCGGGGAAGTACACAGAGTCGGGTCCGTCCACCGCAGGGCAAATGCCTGGAGCTAAAATCATAGAAATATAGTTGTCGAATCTGATTGGTTAACTTTACTTTAATTGAAGAACTAACTGTTAAAAAAATTAATTAAAATTTATGTGTACCAATTGGATCAGGTGCTGGAGCTTCGGTTGGAGCTTCAGTAGGAGCCGCTGTAGTGGGCGCAGCAGTAGGGGCATCAGTAGGAGCCGCTGTAGTAGGAGCATCAGTAGGGGCCGCTGTAGTAGGCGCATCAGTAGGGGCGGCGGTAATAGGTGCATCAGTCGGTGCCGCTGTAGTAGGGGCATCAGTAGGGGCCGCTGTAGTAGGCGCATCAGTAGGGGCCGCGGTAGTAGGTGCATCAGTCGGCGCTGCTGTGGTAGGCGCATCAGTAGGGGCATTAGTAGGGGCAGAGGTAGTAGGAGCCGTTCCATTACATCCAGCTCTATCTGGATAATCACACACGTTCAAGACTGGATTAAAGTGAAGACCTTCTGAACAATTATGTTTGTAGGCAATTCCATTGGAACACTGCCAGAATTTGGTGCAGTCGGGGTCGGGGAAGTACACAG
This sequence comes from Diaprepes abbreviatus, assembly GCA_034092305.1. NCBI lineage: Eukaryota > Metazoa > Arthropoda > Insecta > Coleoptera > Curculionidae > Diaprepes > Diaprepes abbreviatus. The sequence continues at coordinate 3,420,281 of JASJET010000211.1, read as the reverse complement.
AGTTGGGTCCATCGACCGCAGGGCAAATTCCTGGAGCTGAAATCGAGATATGCGGTTACAGAAACTGAGTTGTCTGAAATCTAACTGTATAATTGTAATGCACAAGTATACAATAAATTAATATGTACCATTTGGATCTTGTGTAGGAGCATTGGTTGGAGCTTCAGTAGGAGCCGCTGTAGTAGGAGCTGCTGTGGTAGTAGGCTTTGGTGTAGTTGTTGTAGTAGTGGTCGTTGTTGGTTTTGGTGTGGTTGTTGTAGTAGTGGTCGTTGTTGGTTTTGGTGTGGTGGTTGTAGTAGTGGTCGTTGTTGGTTTTGGTGTGGTGGTTGTAGTAGTAGTGGTCGTTGGTTTGGGCGTTGTAGTCGTAGTAGTGGTAGTTGTCGGTTTTGGAGTAGTGGTTGTGGTAGTTGTAGTTGTTGGTTTTGGTGTGGTAGTTGTAGTAGTAGTTGTTGTTGGTTTGGGTGTGGTGGTCGTAGTAGTGGTAGTTGTCGGTTTTGGAGTGGTGGTCGTAGTAGTTGTAGTTGTTGTTGGTTTTGGTGTCGTAGTTGTAGTAGTGGTAGTCGTTGGTTTTGGGGTAGTGGTTGTAGTAGTTGTAGTCGTAGTGGTAGTTGTCGTAGAGGGTGCCTGAAAAAATAAATTTCAGCTATTAAAATTATGTTTTGTCAGGAGAGTCAGAGTATCGCAATTGGAAAATAAGTTTCTTTCGTATTGTATATTCTGGGATAAAAATTTAAAAAACATATTTTTAAAAAAGAGTGTATTTTCCAAGTTAATAATATTAAATAGAAGTGGTTTTAAGTGGCTCACTTTATTTATAAAATGCACTTAAACTGTTTTGCTTCCAAAAGTAGCAATAAAAATAATCGATTGTTGTAGCAGTTTCTATCACTTTGAAGCGAATAAATTATACTTGTACTTACCTGGGTTGTGGTTGACCAGCCTTGTCCTGTACACTTCGAGTCGGCAATACGCACACAAGTCCATAATTCTTGGCTCCAGTGCGTTCCGGTACCACAGGGCATCAGATATGGAACACCGTTCGAACATTGCCAGAATTTCGTACAATCGTTGGTTTCGAAGTAGGCTTGGACGGAGTTATCGGACGGACAAGGAGCTAAAGTTAAAAAAAGAAATTAATAAGCCTATTTACAATGGACTCTTTTTAATGTAAATATCTTTACGATCAATGTTGCCAATTCCTCCATCCTCTTTATTAATATTTAGGACTTATGAATGCAAAAGCTATATGACTTGTTACTTGGAACAGTAACCAATCAGAAAAGCTGTGTTGATCATTCTTAAGCATCGTAAAGAATGATTTAACTCTCGCTCTTAGGAACAAATTTATGGCGCGTGATTTCTCAGTTGATCGTTTTTCATACCAAAGAATTGCTTTAAATTCATATAATTCTTAATTTACAACACTTTGAATTGTATGTATATAGAACCATCGAACTGTTATATTTATGGAAATTTTCACTTCTGTCTGCTCTTGAGGTTGTTCTATACGCATACCCACATTCCCCTCGGTTCTTTTTTCTCATTCTTTGGTAATTTCATTTGATATTAAAATATTTAGTTTAGTTTAGGATAACATAGATCTTAATACCTTCTAACATAGTTAAGGAAGCAGATAAAGAGGCCTAATAAAAAAATAAATAGATCCTTCCTCCATACAGTTTCACTGATAAGGCTATTATGTGATCGAAACTACTATGGAGATAGAACCTGGGTCAGTCTCATTCTTAACGGTCTTAAAGAGAAAGGACAACTTTTGGAAACACGTAGACTGTGAAATTATTTATTTTCATTAATTTCCTACCGCTCCGGATATATTTAGATGTTTGTTTATACTTTTGATGATTACAGCTCCGTTTAAAGTTCTACGGGTAATATCTTGCCAATATGATGGAATGGTGTGTAAGGGAACAAAAGTTAATTACTGCTTGTATTTATATAGATTAAATGAGAGAATTATTTTGCTACTCTGTATATGGATACGGACCATTGCAATATATATTTCATATTTCTACTGAAAAACCGTTACCTAAAAAGCAAAATATATAAAAAAATATATATCAAAATAAAATCAGTTATTAAATTCTGCAAGTTTTATTACTTTTGGGTTGTTTACATGCTTTAGATAAAAAAATATAATCCCAGACAATTTATGGTGCCATAATATTACAAAGGTCGTAGCTCCATTAATACTTTAAAATAAATCAGTCAAAGAAGCTCTCTACGTTTTATAATCAACTTTGTCGACGTTTATCATTCAACGGATATTGTCAACATTGGTCGGTGACCTCTGAGGGAGTTATTTTTTAAAATTAAGCAAATTTTCCCATCGTAAAGAAACAAAGGAATATTTAATTAAAATCGCTACAATCCAATATATTTATTTGTTTATATGTAACAAGAATTCGTGTTATGGTAATTTTTTTTTTACTTTTCGATACAAATAAGAATTATATTGTATTTAAAACTTCGTTTTAAGACGCTCAGACCAAATCGTGAATTAAATATCCAACAAACGGATTGCTAACGCTCTTTAAGGACGAGGACTGAATCACGCTACAGGGTTGTACTCCAAATTAATAATCGTTTCCATTGGTGAAAGTAACGCGGGGTGGAACTAACGCAAATTCGCAGGGAGTCTGGGGGATGAAAGTTTAGTGGTATTTTTAAGGAGTAATTATTGTCAGTTACCATTTTAAATTTATTAGAGGTGGTATATTTTGAAATTTGTTACAGAAATTTTCGTTCTACGCGCCTCATTGGTTCGAAGGTTATTATTTGATTTTTCCATTTATTTTAGAGAAATGTCCGTGCTACTGCATTCTCCGTAAATGAAGGACGAATTCGGAACTGTAGTGTTTAAACAATTTAAGTAGCTGTTTTTTGTTTATTTGTATTTTTTTCTTGGTTAATCTAGCTATTTAAATGTAATATTTTCAAAACGGGATTGGAACTAATTAGGAGTGAACTAACGGCTGTTTATTTTAGTTACCATGGCATTGTATTAAAGATTTAATTTAAGTTCTTCATTGTAAATACTTCCTATTTCCAGTTTTTTATTTATTGTTTTAAACAGAGATAAGTGTTTTGAGAAACTTGTTAATAAAAACCGTCCCGCGATTAATCTTGAGGACATGCTGATCTGAGAGCTCAAAATAATACCTAACTAGACAGGTCTGGCCCTGGTAAGCTTTAATAACTTACGGTCATTTGGCACTAAAACTGTAAGAGCCATGACAATTACCAATGATTCCAGAGTGCCTTTGTCGCAGTGAGTTTTATTTATAGGTTTATAGAATAGCTACTGACAAATATGGGACAGCAGTAAACCGTGGGTGAAATGGCTATGCTACCAAACCGTTTGCAAGAGTCCACGATCAAATTCTGCCACAGATAATTATAATAATAATAATAATAAGGCACGCAACACGTACGCATGCTGCGCTTAGCTACTCTTTTGGAATCGTAAAATGGAGCAGGACGGACATCGAAGACCTGCAAAGAAAAATAAGAACACTCCTAACAAAAGCACACAAACACCACCCTCGGAGTGCTATTGAACGTACAATGCTTCCAAGACACCAAGGAGGAAGAGGATTGGTCGATATTGGTAAGCAGCTCGATCAACAAATAATAAACTTACGTTCTTATTTCCATAGGTTAGCGGACTCTTCCACACTACATCGAGCAATATGCGAGGCAGACGATTCAACGCCGCTACAGCTGAGGGAACGGGATATTGCTTCTCACCACCGAACAGACCAAGAGAAGTTATAAGCCTGGCTACAGAAACCACTTCATGGACGGCATCCAAATGAGGTCAACCAGGACAATGTCGACAACTTAGCGTCGAACTACTGGTTGATTTCAGGACAGATGTTTTCGGAAACGGAGGGCTTCTTGTTAGCTATCCAAGACCAGGTTATTCCGACGAAGAACTATCGGAAATTCATTATCAGAGATCCCTCAATAGAAAATGACCAATGTAGATATGGCTGTCGAACATCAGAGACGATCCAGCACATAACTGGAGGTTGCCAAGCATTTGCCGCAACCGAGTATAAGGAAAGACACGATTCAGCCGCTAAGATATTCCACCAAGAGTTAGTAGATAAGTTAAGGCTATTGCAGGTAGGAAAGGTGCCTTACTACAAATATAATCCAGAGCCTATTCTTGAAAACAACGAGTTCAAGTTATACTGGGATCGAACGGTCCTAACAGATCAAACAGTTGCTCATGACAGGCCAGACATTATACTAACAGATAAAATTTCTAGGCGAACTACACTAATCGACATCGCTGTACCGAACAACAACAACCTAAGGTCAAAATACAACAAGAAGATCGCGAAATACAGAGATCTGGAGGTGCAAATCCGCAGACAGTGGGCAATGAACAGCGTTTACACGATTCCTATAATACTGTCAACAACGGGAGTGATACCAAAGAACCTCCTGCAGAACATCAAGGGACTGGGCCGTAGTGAACATCTGTATAAACCGATTTAGAAAGCGGTTCTCCTTGCAACCGCGCAAACCGTCCGAAAGTTTGTAGGAAGTGCAGAAGACCACGCCACCTAGGACCCGATAACATGGAAAGGGTCCCCACAGAGCTTCATACTTTTGGTGTCTTTGCATGCCTGGTATGAGTGAATAATCCCTGGAGGGAGTGCGAAGCCGTTTGGCTTGTAAGTCTAATAGTATATTAACGGATCAAATAATAATAATTATGTCTTTACTTTTGGCCCCAATAGAGTTAACAAAACATTTTAATTAATTAATATACAGGATGATATGGAGACAGAAAGGGCCCACCGTGATCAACTTAACCCAGTCTTAAAATAAATAAGACTTAAATAATAATTAAACACATAAGAGAAAAGAAATAATACTTATACACCCAAGTTAGATACACTGATACAAAGTCTGGATTTTTTTCATCAAAATTCAAAAGAAAAAGAGGAAACTACAATTTTCTTATTTGTTTATTAAGTACGTGTTGGAAGACAACATATCTAAATTTCATAGGCGTGAGAGTTTTAAAGAAATCCGGAATTATATAGTTTAGCGACATTGTAGGTAAAAGAGCGTTCAAACAGAGAATATTTATGCAGGAGCGAAGTTATTGTTCCTGCACGTGGGATCTAAAAATGATTCGTCTGTATAGATATTGTGGGCTTTTATAACATATAATTTTATGGTAAAAACAAGGTTCATGTAACCACATCCTGCTCTCCACATTCAGTCACTTTAAATCGAGTAGCTTCTGAGATATTCTCTCATAATTACGAACTTCATAAATTAGTCGCAAAAAAGAGTTTTGCACTTTCTGTATTCTTCGTTTCTGAATGGCTATTAGACAGTTTCCATATATGACATCTTCGTGGATAAAAATGGAAAGCACCAGCGAGTCACAGAGCAAAGTCTTAAGCTTTATGAACAAATCATGGTGGTAACTGTAAAGACGTTTTAGTCTAACATAAGCCTTCTCATCATAGTGGGAAACATGTTTATCAAATCGCAGTGCACTATCAAAGACAACACCCAGATTTTTAACACTATCCTCAATAGGCAGAACTGAATCGCCAACGTTTACATTTATAAAATTTTTAACAGTTTCTTTATCAGCATTTTTTCGGATTAAGATACAAGGAATGCAGCAAAGAAACCGAATGAATTGCTTTAAGGTCTTGATTAATAGTGTTGCAAGCTTCAAGAACATCCTCCCTTCTAAAAGACAAATATGCCTAGGTATCATCCGCGTAGCAATGCGACTTGCACCTTCTCAAGGCACTTCGTAAACACAAAGTGTAGATTGCATATAACAAAGGACTTACAATAAAGCCCTGTGATATACCAGAATTTATGGGCAGCTCCTTTAATATCTCGCCACCCAGTTTAACGCATTGCTTTCGACCTTCCAGAAAACACTTAAAAAATGCAATGGCATGATCACTAAGACCGATATAGTGACGTATTGCTAATAGCAATCGGTGGTCCAGAGTGTGAAATGCTGTCTATCAGCGTCAGGAGTGTTACTTGTCTTGAATCAGTCGTCCGAAATACATCATCAGCAACATGTGCCAGAGCAGTAGAACAACCGTAATTCCTTCTAAACACAGATTGAGTCTCGGGCAGTATTCGGTTAATCTCCACGTACTCTGTAAGTTGTTCATTAATTATTTTTTCTAATATTTTTGACATACAGGACAAAATACTAATGGGACAAAGATCCCGAAGTTCACGGGGATCACTAACTTTTGGCAATGGCACTACCAAAGCCCTCTTCCAGCATTCTGGATAAACAGAATTTAATAGACACGCATTCAATACATGTGTTAGGCAGGACACGATGAAAGGACAGCAGGGCCCGTATCCTCAAAAATGTGATGTGAAAGGTGATGTGAATGATGATGGGAATATTGCCAGGTATGAACGTGCTAAAACCCGAGAATTTCAAAAAATAAAATGGATGACAGATTGAATTGAGCTGTCAGACAAAAAGTAGTTTTGGTACTTTAAATTAATCGTCAAAAGTAAAAAAAAAATAGTGCTGTTGTTATTTTTGTGAAGGGATTGATTGCCTTTACAATATTTGTACTTTGCCTGGATTAAATTTATCTTAAATTGACACTCTAGAACTGTTAAACAAAAATGCATACAAAGAGCCAAGTACTTGAAGATTCTAATATATAAAGAAAAAGGGATATCAAGAAAAGCAGCAATCATATATACAAAGCAATATACTGACAGTAATTGCAGAAAGTCAGCACTGATAAACCTTGAAACAGTGGAAATTACAACTCTACGTAGTATGACTAAAAGCCATCATCCCAATCCACTACGGAAACTATCCAATCAGTTATTTATTGTATGAATTCACAAAATGTCCAGCCTCTTACTGCAAGATGTTCTGTTCTGACAAGTAAATTTGAAAGAAAACCTGAAACTTGAAAAATGATAGTGAAACTGTTTATGACCAGGGACCGAAACCAAAGGCCAGGCAGAAGACATCCATTAAAGATAGTGGCGGATCTCACATTGAACTTTAAATATACATATTTTTTATTTTATGTACCATAAATAAGGTTTTTATGCTGAAGGACCTCATTCGTCGGTCTGTAGGGTTCATATTTATATGTCTCGATAAATTATAATCATAATATTTATTTAATTGTAGTGTCGTATAGTATTTAACACAGTCTAATTAAGTTAAGTGCTGTAGTTAACATAATTTAAACATAAAATTTGTTACTTATTTAAATAAAAGTTTCAGATTGCTTACAAATTGTGATTTCTCAAATTTATTATAAGTTGTATCGTGAAAAGAATTATGTTAGATTCAACTGTTTAAAACTAAGAAACTCGGCTGTTATGGGCACAAGTATTTATGTTAAATTCATAAGCAGAACTGGCTCTAGCAAAACATTTTTAAATAGCACGCTCATACAATTGAGTTATGAACAGAATCTTCTATAATAATTTTATATGTCTGTAATTTCAAATTTGCTTAATATTTGCGAGACATATTCCACTTTCTAAGGATATTTTATTAAAAAATTTGAAAATACTGAATATATCGGGGTACCACCTAATTAACGTTTCAACTGTTTATTCAGCAAATAAAACGTTTTAAAGAAACGGTTCGTCAACATATTATTTTTTTAATGCGAGTTATTTTGAACAACCAAAAATAAAATAAAAGTTTTTAATACTATTTTATTTTTTGAAATCCATGCGTTAAATATGTCATTTAGCGGCTGACATTTCATTTGCGCATGTTTCGCCGTTCGCTTGCTTTCCACCGGGCGAACGAGGATATGAGTGATGAACATTTCAAGAATACGCGTTCGCCACCTTTTCACCGATCACTTCACGTTCCCCAGTTCGAGGATAAGGTCCCAGAGTTCCACCAAATCAATGCTCAATCCATCGTGACCTTTCGCTTTAGACTTTATTTTAGAGATTATCTTCGCCACCCTCAACTCTGTTACACCTTTAAATTTAAAATAACGAGTTACATCATCTTTCACACCATTTTCATAAAATTTCAAAAGTTCATTATTATGTCCCCCTGAATTGGGTATAGAAGATCTAAAAAATCTGTTTATTAAATTAGGATCCTTCAGATTTTCGGGGATATCAACTTTGTTTTTACTAACTGCTATACTGTATTCTTTTAATTCCCGCATTTGTTGTAGAGCAACACGGAGATGCTCACAACAACGGAATGGTTCGATATTCACATTGAATATTACGCTATCTTTCTCGATAAGTTGAAATAAAAAGTCGAAGAACAAAAGCCAGATTTGGCGAAAAAGAAAGCCCTGTTTCTTCAGGACATTGCTTCCAGACACAAGACTGTCATCGTGGTGGCTAAATCTGTATCCACCCTAGAAGATTGTTACATTTTTATCACTCTGTATATCGTTAAGGACCAAACGGCATAAAAAGCCGCTCCCTATCTTCACTTATCCAATCCGGCACTGACTTGTTCTTGTTTTTTTGAGTTTCCTACGTCATTATTTATTATTATTTTACTAATAATCTTTCGATAATAGATGATATGAAAAATTTAATAAAAAACATAATTTTTAAGATAACCCGTGAGTGTTCATATTTTGCGGTTTATTATTGTTTCGCCCCCCCGATGTCAATATTTTTCCTGGTATTACAATGTGATCACTAATTGTTTTTAGATCACATTTTAAAATAGCAATTACGGTTCACGTTACAAAATGTTATCTCGAAAAATTGATAATTAATCACCTGCTACAATTCCTACGTGATCTTTGATCGCAATTTGAGCCCGACACTTTTCAGGAAAAAATCGTCAGTTACTAAAAATAAAACTTTTGAAGTTTTCGTGGACATGCTAATGTACATTGGCCGTTTATATTTATATGAACTCACTGGAGTCATTTCCACGAACTCATACGTTAGGTAACCGTTTTTTAAAACATGATACTGAATACCGCACGTATATGAATGTAAATATTTATTTAATAAGTATTTATTTTCTTTTATTATCTGTCTTAGTAAGCAATAGAAATTGTATATTGGACAAAACACCTCCTTGATTGTTACCTCGGAAAGAAGGTTTTATTCAATTCACTTGTAATGGAACAAATATTAATTAATTTACACCATCCAAAGTGAACTAAATTCTATATTCTTTCAAAATGAATAATTAAATAATCACTCTGTGAATAGATTTCCCATGGGAATAGGGTAGTTATATTTTTATCACTATCCACGAAAGTCTAAAGAAAAAATAAATCAGTTATCGAACTTAATTTTTATTATCTTTGTCGTTTAAATGTTTTCTTAAAAATATATAAACTCAGTAAATTTATGAAGACATAAAACTAAAAGACCCTTTCTAAAATTTGGCTATAAATCTGTCGAAATAATCCTACTCTGATTATGTAAATAAAACCAGACGTGATAAGGGTAGTTTTTAACATATGGTATATGAAATACAGTTAAAATGTATTAAAATATTGAACGATTTTCCCATTATTAGGAAACAAAAGAATAATCAAAAAAACTCATTATACTGTAATATAACGTTTGATCTGTGAAAGGAAATTAATACATAGCGACTGTTTTTCCTGATTGCAAGAAAGAATGATTTAAATACCAGCAATATGAATAAAAGGGCACTCAGGTTTTTTCACAAACGTTATATTATCTTATTCTTTTAGTTATAGAAAGAAATAGAATAGTTTTATTAATTGTGTTATATAAAAATTAGGATTAAGACGCTCATAGGCCAATTCGGGAATCAAACATCCGGTATGGAATAGCTAACGCCCTCAGCACGTAACGATCGAAACCTTCGAACTTTAAGGGAACGAAATTGACGTTTACAGGGTTCCATCGGCTAATATGGGTACAAACGGGAAACAGAGGGGTGTCGAGGGGGTGTAAGATTCGAAGACACTCTTTTAAGGAATAGTAAATTTCAGTCATAATTACGTCGGGAAAGAAGGTTATCTTTGTTTTGATTTGTTTTCAGTTAATTTGGGAAATCAAGGGAATAAACTGTGTTATTTTAGTCGGGCATTTCGCGACTTTCATACGGTTTGATTAAGTAATATAAATAGCTGGTTTTTGCGTTTTATTTCTTTTTCTGTTCAATATTTCAGTAAGCTATTTATACGTGTTTTTTTTTCTAAATTGGGTTTTATATTTTTGGTTATTAAATCGGCTAAGAAGAGCAATTATGTTAGTATTCGTAATTGTTATTAGTTTTAAGTTTCTCATTGTAAATAGTTCGTTTTTCTATATATTTTTGTTAAATAGATTTAAGCGTTTTGAGAAACTTGTTTTATTCAATTTAATTAAAACCTTCACGCGAATTAACTTGCGGGCGCGCTGTTGCGAGACCTACAAAACAAGAGATGTCTTCTGACCAACTAATTAGCAGCCTTTCCTGAGTCCTGAAGTTCTGAGTCATGGTTTTGGTAAGCTTAAATAACCGTAATTGTTTGGTACTAAAGCTGCAAGAGAGAAGATGTCCAGACTTCCAGAGCGTCTTATTACTTTGAAATTTAATTATAGGTTATTAAAATAGTTAGAAATTAATGTGTGGCAACAATTTGGTTATAGATAGACTGGCTAGCGTTATCTCAATGAGTCATTTGCAGGAGTTTATGATCAAATTCTGTCACACACTGTTGTTTCTAATGACCAATTGTGTGACTACTGACTACTAACGGGGAATTATACGCAACTTATATAATCGCGCTATATCTATATACAATAATGCCGATTCATTGGAAAAAGAGGTAGCAAATATTAAATCCGATTTACAACAGAATGGTTATCCTTTGAAACTAATTGACGATGTTATAAATAACTTTAGAACAACGAACACTGGACAGCAAGAAACACATTCCTTCTTCACAATTCCGTACATTAAGGGAACTTCGGAGAAAATAAGACGAATTGCCAGTAGTTATAATATAAAAACAGCCTTTAAATCAGGAAATACACTTAGAACTCATTTAACAAAAACAAAACCAAAAACTACCGATGACAAAGAATGTGTTTACAAAGTTCCATTTGAGTGTGGTGAAATGTTTATTGGAGAAACCAAACCACCACTAGAAGTTAGGATTAAGGAACATAAAACTCGTACACAAAAAGGAGAAACGGGGGATCAGGTATTGCAGAAGACGCCTGGGATAAACAACACCATATAAAATGGTCTGAAGCTGCGGCAATATATAAGGAACCCAACATGAAAAAAAGAAAATTTATAGAAGCAGCTTACATTAAAAATAAAAATGGAATCTTCAGTAAACCCAGTGTTGAGATACCTAATCTTTGGCAACCACTGGCACTTTGTAACGTCAAATCATTGAGGTGTGTACACTGAAGCGAAACTGCACTTCAATGGACACAGTCCCCATATAAGCTCGTACTCGTAAGACAGGACATTCAATTTATACTTGATAACGATTAGAGATACAACCTGATCGAAACGTCGTAAAAACAAATAAAAATACAGACAATGCAAGTCCGACAACCACATTTTAGTCAATCTACTGAGTTGTTATCAACCAATTTCAAAACTTTTGCTGTTTTAGGGAAATTTTGTCTTCTTGTGAGATCTCTTTTCCAGTATGAGATCTATTTGTTGTTGTACTTTCGTGAATTTTTACCTGTTGAGTTGCGTTGTGGTATATATACTTCAGCTAGTTTATATATCAATTTCTTAATTTCCTAAACTTTCCAAAATTGATTAGGTATCGACTGAGTTAAAGGCCTCTTAGTAGTCAACAAAAGCTATATGTACTGGGACACTATATTCTGTGGTTTTTTTTTAATAAGGGAACGCAGATTTTTCAAGTGATCGATAGTGGTGAAACCTCTTGGGAACCTTGTCTGCTGAACTAGTTGATAGGGGTCCAGTTTATTTAACTGACGATTTGTTAGAATTTTCTTCAACAGTTTGGATATATGAGACAGTAGACTAACGAGTGGTCTAGGTCTTGTTATCTCTAGAGTTTTTCAAACTTGGATGGTATTGGTGGTACCGGCACAACACTGATTGCATTTTTAAATGGGCAGTTGTTTCCCTTAATATTCGCTCCTTGTTCAGTACAACTCCACTGACGAGCTGCAACGCTTAAGGAGAGAGAATCATAGTAGGATTCATAAGTTTTTAAGAAAGAATGTGTTAACAAAGTTTCGCGTGACTGTATATAGACGTTTGTTAATAATTCTAAATTTTGGAATATAAAATTCATATGCAAAAAAAAGGGAAATATTTGGATCTAGTATTGCCTACACCTGCGACAAACAATACCGTCTAAAATGATCTGATACTAAAAAATCAATTTACATGGAACCAAATATGAAAAAGAGAAAATTTATTGAAGCAGCTTACATCAAAAATAACAATGGAATTTCCAGTAGACTCAGTGTTGAAATACCCAATCTTTGACAACCATTGCTTCATAACATTAAATCGTTAATTTAGGTGTGGTAAAATGTCCCTCTATTCATGAATGGACATAACTTATAGATAAACTTGTAGTTTTTGACTAAAACTTGCAGTTTATTATCAATGGACATTTAGAAATACAACCTACAATCAAACAAAAATGCAAGTTTGACAACTGCCTTTTAGTTAATTTTGATAAATTAGAATGTGATTGTCGGACTTGCATTGTCTTTATTTTTATTTATTTTTACGACGTTTCGATTAGGTTGTACCTCTAATCGTTATCAAGTATAAACTGAATGTTATGTCTTAAGACTACGTGCTTATAAAGGAATTGTGTTTATTGAAGCGTAAAGTTTCGCTTCACTTTACACACCTCAATGATTTGATGTTACAAAGTAGTGATTGCCAAAGATTAGGTATCTCAACACTGGGTTTAATGAAAATTCCATTTTTATTTTTAATGTAAACTGCTTCTATAAATTTTCTTTTTTTCATGTTGGATTCCATATATATTGCTGCAGCTTCAGACCATTTTATATGGTGTTGTTTATGCCAGGCGTGTTGTGCAATACCTGATCTCGACGTTTCTCCTTTTTGTGTATGAGTTTTATGTTCCTTAATTCTAACTTCTAGTCGTCGTTTGGTTTCTCCAATATATATTTTACCACACTCACATGGAACTTTGTAAACACATTCTTTCTTATCGCTAGTTATCGGTTTTGTTTTTGTTAAATGAGCTCTAAGTGTGTTTCCTGATTTAAAGGCTGTTTTTATATTATAACTGCTGGCAATTCGTCTTATTTTCTCTGAAGTTCCCTTAATGTACGGAATTGTGAAGAAGGAATCTGTTTTTTGTAGTCCAGTGTTCGTTGTTCTAAATTTATTTATGACGTCGTCAATTAGTTTTAAAGGATAACAATTCTGTTGTAAATCGGATTTAATATTTGCCACCTCTTTTTTGATAAGTTTTTATATCTTAATAGGTGTGACTTGTAGGTGAAATAAATTAATGGTAAAGAAATAAAGCGCACCTTCTTAGATATTTGCGAGATTGCCAGATTTATCAGTTTCTCATTTTGTTTGGGGATATTAAGTTTCTCCAAATTGAGAAACCCAGGTATTTTAAAAAAGTTTGCTTAACACATTACAACTAAACAATGTCCAATCATATATCCTCGTCTTTCATTTCCTCATTTATTTGTACTCAAATTCGAAGAGATATCCTTATCAGAATTTAAAAGATTGATGTTGGAGAAACATCGAGGTTTGACGTAGTAAGAAAACAAACAATTTACAAGTGGGTAACTAAACGGACTTGATCAAAAAATAATAGAAAAATATCAGACTAGAATATTTATAATTTTAAAAACAAATAGTTTTATATCATAAGTAATAGTAGCAAATTATATCCAAAACACACTAATAGATTATTTTGTGGGGAAGCTTGAGTGATATTGACATCCTATATCTTGCCGCCAATTCTCACCTCCCCCCCCCCAAATAGGAATTTAAAAAAATGCCACAACAGGTGAGAAGTTTTCAGCGAGGAACAAGACGAACCGCACTTGAAAATGCCAAATAAGATTTTGGCGAAACGTCGTGAAAACGATTTTTTGAACGAACGGATTGAAACCCGGAATAATCAAACCATTCATTCCACCATATATATATATATATATATATATATATATATATATATATATATATATATATATATTCTTGTTCTTATGTTACCCACTATTTGTCCTAAGGCCTTTCTATGTCCCCCACATTTGCCTGTCTTGTTTTTCTCTAAGCCAGTTCAACTCAGCAGTTCGCTTTATATCGTCTACCCAACGCATTCAGGGACGTTCAATTACTCTGCGATGATTAACCTGCTGTTCCATCCGTCTTCAAGACCTCTATTAAACAACAGCTCCATCTCGTTTAGTAATGTTTTTCCACTTTCCTTCATATATATATATATATATATATATATATATATATATATATATATATATATATATATATATATATATATATATATATATATAGTTGTGTAAACTACATCTCACCGATAATTCCCGCCACAGTTTAAGTTCAAATATGAGAATCAAAAATTATATAGTACGACAACGGGTGTCTGGGAAGGTGTCAGTCGAAACCCACTGAGGAGTCCTAAGGCTGGCACCGGGACGAAACACCCCAAATTTTTACTTTACAGTTTCTTCGTAATTCTCGCTGGGTACAGGGACCTTAGCAGATTACGACATGGCATCCCTGGACATGGGAACGTGCACTTGTGGCGTCAAGTGGCACGGGTTCTTAGCCGCACCGAATCTGCGACGGGGTGTTAGTCCCCGCAGTTCTCAGGCCCCAATAACAATCAAGCCTTCCTTGTAATCGGAATCTGGAGTACAAATCTCCAATTCTCAAGGAAGGTTGATTGTCTAGAGGCGGGGGTGTTGTATAAACTACATCTCACCAATAATTCCCGCCACAGTTTAAGTTCAAATATGAGAATCAAAAATTATATAGTACGACAACGGGCGTCTGGGAAGGTGTCACTCGAAACCCACTGAAGAGTCCTAAGGCTGGCACCGGGACGAAACACCCCAAATTTTTACTTTACAGTTTGTTCGTAATTCTCGCTGGGTACAGGGACCTTAGCAGATTATGACATATATATATATATATATATATATATATATATATATATATATATATATATATGACAATACATAGACAGATAGTCTTACTCTGTTCTACAGGTTACAGACAAAACACTGCCTCAGATTGCAAGGAACTGTCCGAAAAGTATGGAATACTCTTCCATGGCAATACACCGCCACCTGTACACCAGTTTCGAACTCACTGGTTCACATCAACATTGGTTAGGCAAGTGTATCTTACTTCAAGAAAAATTAATCCTTTAAACAACCTAGATCGGATAAAAAAAGACGTCCAATACAAGCAACGCCATCTCCCAGCATTCCACTCAAATCTGAATATTTAATCTTGTAAGAGTACTTTATACCAATAGTGAATGCGATATAGTTTCTTCTACTGTAGGCGAAACGGTCCACGCTGTGAATGAAGGATTTTACAAAAAAATAAAATTTGTATTTTTGGCAGAGTTTTTTGGCATCAATTTTAATGAAATTAAATTTTTTTTTGCAACTCTGTCAAAAATGTAGTTTTTAATTTTTCGCAAAATCCTTCGTCCTCTCCCTAGCTATACTCATGTACTAATAGGAAATATTTGTTTTTTTGATTTCAGATAAGGCTATCTTGAGTTTTCATGTCCACCGCAAAGTCCCTTTTTTTCGAAGCGTCTCTGAAAATCAGCTCGCACCGGCTCATTTCTCAAGATTTTTTGTTGAAATCACTACATAGTATAAAACAAAGTCGCTTTCTCTGTCCCTATGTCCCTTTGTATGCTTAAATCTTTAAAACTACGCACCGGATTTTGATGCGGTTTTTTTCAATAGATAGAGTGATTCAAGAGGAAGGTTTATATGTATAATAACATCCATTAAATAGTGGAGAAATACTGTTATTTTTGAGGTTTCTAATGTGATGTCGTTAATTATCATATTTTTTTTCCGCTTACATTGCAAACGCAGGCTGAACCCTACGAGATTTATCAAAATAATGTACTAATTATTTGTACACATTGAAAAGGTCTACAGAAAACTCCGCGATGGTATATGTCTATCTCTCATGGATATCCCACAATAACATTTTTTGTCATTTACTTTTTACGACAAATAGTGGCAAATTTTGAAGCGATTTTAACCAATACAGCATTAATCCTTATCCAATTAAATAGCTTAAATACATTGTTGATTTAATATAGATCTATATGGTCCTTTACAGCACAAGATTTAAATGAATATTTTCGAAGATATTACAGATTTAAAATTGCGGGAAGTAGCGCTTGCGGCGGTACTGGCCGACCGGGGTGGCGGTAGCGTGCCTATAAATAGCGCGTCGGAGGCCGATGTAATAATTGTTGTAAAAATAAAATAGATAGTCACAGTTTTTCTGTAGTGTATTTAGTATCAGCATTGCACCCGTGCGAAGCCGGGGCGGGTCGCTAGTTTTTAATAAAAGCAGTTCAGTTGTTGCTCTTTTACTTGTAAAAAGTTTGGCTATAATATATATTTTCTTATACGAAAAAAAAATCGTAAAAATTCGCTTTTTGTAGCGTCTGAAACCCATGTAACCCCTTTTCTGTTTCTTCTTGTTTGACCTCTGTGTACGTAATGTTTATTTCACCGATCACTACTATGTATGGTATGGTTGTTTTTTCATTGTGTATTTCTTCTTTAAGTAGTTGAGTAAGATATTTTACTGAGAGCTCTTCTTCTATTTTGTTGTGCTCTCCATATCTGTTTTTTTAGACCGTAATATCTGTCTTCGTATTTTTAAAAAAGGGTTTTTCAGAATTCATTCATCATTATAAAAGGGATTATTCCAAATATTAAAGGTATTAAACGCTTTCGTTTTAATAATCTACATCTCATCTATAATGCCGATGTAACTCTTGATATTTTAATTCTACCTCAATAAGATATTGTTGTTAATATTCGATCTATTAAAAAATTAGGTTCAAAGGTCTCTTAATATCTACAATAGGAATTTACCCCCTTATCATTAGTGGAAGACTACCATAAGCAGTAAAAATCAATAATTTTAATAATTTATTGTCATTTAAATTTGGTTTTATCCACTTTTTTTACACCTAATATTTCTAATAATTGTTGCCAAATATCATTAATAAGTTTTTAATTTAGAGATTACACTTATCTTTTTGTTCGAGATCTAGTAGAGTGCGAATTGACATTTGCTAATTCGAGGATTAGGATTAGATATATTTCACTGTTAATGATAAAATAACTTTGTAATTAAAATGATTTAACATTAGTTTTGAACGTAAATTTGCTTGGAATTTATTTTTCGCTGGCTGATAAAAATATCTTTCGCATGAATTTTAAAAAATTTTAAAGTAACTTTTAAATAAAAACCCACACTTCCCCTTATTTAAAAGAAATGCTATATCTAGAGATTATTTTCCCTATAGCCCGGTACCCTAATGAAATTCAAGTCCAAAAATTCTGAACAAGACTTTTGACCTACAAATGACTTTCAGATATTTTTTTTACCCTTACATTAAACTGTATCAGAACGTAAACTTCCCGTTCTTTTTATGTCAGTGACAAAAGATAATGATTTCCATGTGAAATACGTCAATAAATTCGAAAAAAAGTTACCTGCAAAAACATTTAATATAGTTTAATTGAAAGATGTTATGTTCATACTTTGCAATCAAAAAATACCCACAAACTGTTTACAACTATTGAAGATATTAATACATTTAAAGTAAATGAATATTTCTGTGCTATTTTCATGATGAGACAAGTTACTGACAAGTCAATTGATTAGAATAAGACCACATTTCTGGGATTGATTAATTTGCAAAAGCACTCAATATAATTCAGTTAAAAGATCTCATAAACATATCCTGCCATCAAGAAATACTAACAAATCTGATCAAAATTATTGAAAATGTTAATTACTTTAAATTAAATAAAATCTTCATGTACGGTTGTCATGATGAGTTAAGTAACTGGCAAGTCAATTGAATACAACAAGACCACGTTTATGTGATTGATTAATTTGCAAAAGCATTTAATAGAATTCAATTGAATGGTGTCATATACATATTCTGCAATCAAGAAATACTAACAAATCTGATCAAAACTATTGGAAATGTTAATTAATTTAAATTAAATAAAATCTCGATGTATGGTTTTCATAATGAGATAAGTGAGTGGCAAGTCAATTGAATACAACAAGACCGCGTTTATGTGGTTGATTAATTTGCAAAAGCATTTAATAGAATTCAATTGAATGGTGTGATATACATATTCTGCAATCAAGAAATACTAACAAATCTGATCAAAACTATTGGAAATGTTATGTAATTAATTTAAATTAAATAAAATCTCGATTTATGGTTTTCATGATGAGATAAGTGACTGGCAAGTCAATTGAATACAATAAGACCACGTTTATGTGATTGATTAATTTGCAAAATCACTCTATAGAATTCAGTTGAAAGGTGTCATATACATATTCTGCAATCAAGAAATACTAACAAATCTGATCAAAACTATTGGAAATGTTAATTAATTTAAATTAAATAAAATCTCGATGTATGGTTTTCATAATGAGATAAGTGAGTGGCAAGTCAATTGAATACAACAAGACCGCGTTTATGTGGTTGATTAATTTGCAAAAGCATTTAATAGAATTCAATTGAATGGTGTGATATACATATTCTGCAATCAAGAAATACTAACAAATCTGATCAAAACTATTGGAAATGTTAATTAATTTAAATTAAATAAAATCTCGATTTATGGTTTTCATGATGAGATAAGTGACTGGCAAGTCAATTGAATACAATAAGACCACGTTTATGTGATTGATTAATTTGCAAAATCACTCTATAGAATTCAGTTGAAAGGTGTCATATACATATTCTGCAATCAAGAAATACTAACAAATCTGATCAGAACTATTGGGAATGTTAATTAATTTAAATCAAATTAAATCTCGATTTATGGTTTTCATAATGAGATAAGTGACTGGCAAGTCAATTGAATACAACAAGACCACGTTTATGTGATTGATTAATTTGCAAAAGCATTTAATAGAACTCAATTGAAAGGTGTCATATACATATTCTGCAATCAAGAAGTACTAACAAATCTGATCAAAACTGTTGGGAATGTTAATTAATTTAAATTAAATAAAATCTCGATGTATGGTTTTCATAATGAGATAAGTGAGTGGCAAGTCAATTGAATACAACAAGACCGCGTTTATGTGGTTGATTAATTTGCAAAAGCATTTAATAGAATTCAATTGAATGGTGTGATATACATATTCTGCAATCAAGAAATACTAACAAATCTGATCAAAACTATTGGAAATGTTAATTAATTTAAATTAAATAAAATCTCGATTTATGGTTTTCATGATGAGATAAGTGACTGGCAAGTCAATTGAATACAATAAGACCACGTTTATGTGATTGATTAATTTGCAAAATCACTCTATAGAATTCAGTTGAAAGGTGTCATATACATATTCTGCAATCAAGAAATACTAACAAATCTGATCAAAACTATTGGAAATGTTAATTAATTTAAATTAAATAAAATCTCGATGTATGGTTTTCATAATGAGATAAGTGAGTGGCAAGTCAATTGAATACAACAAGACCGCGTTTATGTGGTTGATTAATTTGCAAAAGCATTTAATAGAATTCAATTGAATGGTGTGATATACATATTCTGCAATCAAGAAATACTAACAAATCTGATCAAAACTATTGGAAATGTTAATTAATTTAAATTAAATAAAATCTCGATTTATGGTTTTCATGATGAGATAAGTGACTGGCAAGTCAATTGAATACAATAAGACCACGTTTATGTGATTGATTAATTTGCAAAATCACTCTATAGAATTCAGTTGAAAGGTGTCATATACATATTCTGCAATCAAGAAATACTAACAAATCTGATCAGAACTATTGGGAATGTTAATTAATTTAAATCAAATTAAATCTCGATTTATGGTTTTCATAATGAGATAAGTGACTGGCAAGTCAATTGAATACAACAAGACCACGTTTATGTGATTGATTAATTTGCAAAAGCATTTAATAGAACTCAATTGAAAGGTGTCATATACATATTCTGCAATCAAGAAGTACTAACAAATCTGATCAAAACTGTTGGGAATGTTAATTAATTTAAATTAAATAAAATCTCGATGTATGGTTTTCATGATGAGATAAGTGACTGGCAAGTCAATTGAATACAAGAAGACCACGTTTATGTGATTGATTAATTTGCAAAAGCATTTAATAGAATTCAATTGAATGGTGTCATATACGTATTCTGCAATCAAGAAATACTAACAAATCTGATCAAAACTGTTGGGAATGTTAATTAATTTAAATCAAATAAAATCTCGATTTATGGTTTTCATGATGAGATAAGTGACTGGCAAGTCAATTGAATACAAGAAGACCACGTGTATGTGACTGATTAATTTGCAAAAGCATTTAATAGAATTCAATTGAAAGGTGTCATATACATATTCAGCAATCAAGAAATACTAACAAATCTGATCAAAACTATTGGGAATGTTAATTAATTTAAATCAAATAAAATCTCGATTTATGGTTTTCATGATGAGATAAGTGACTGGCAAGTCAATTGAATACAAGAAGACCACGTGTATGTGATTGATTAATTTGCAAAAGCATTTAATAGAATTCAATTGAAAGGTGTCATATACATATTCAGCAATCAAGAAGTACTAACAAATCTGATCAAAACTATTGAAAAAGTTAATTAATTTAAATCAAATAAACTCTCGATTTATGGTTTTCATAATGAGATAAGTGACTGGCAAGTCAATTGAATACAACAAGACCACGTTTATGTGATTGATTAATTTGCAAAAGCATTTAATAGAATGCAATTGAATGGTGTGATATACATATTCTGCAATCAAGAAATACTAACAAATCTGATCAAAACTATTGGAAATGTTAATTAATTTAAATTAAATAAAATCTCGATGTATGGTTTTCATAATGAGATAAGTTACTGGCAAGTCAATTGAATACAACAAGACCGCGTTTATGTGGTTGATTAATTTGCAAAAGCATTTAATAGAATGCAATTGAATGGTGTGATATACATATTCTGCAATCAAGAAATACTAACAAATCTGATCAAAACTATTGGGAATGTTAATTAATTTAAATTAAATAAAATCTCGATGTATGGTTTTTATAATGAGATAAGTTACTGGCAAGTCAATTGAATACAACAAGACCACGTTTATGTGATTGATTAATTTGCAAAAGCATTTAATAGAATGCAATTGAATGGTGTGATATACATATTCTGCAATCAAGAAATACTAACAAATCTGATCAAAACTATTGGAAATGTTAATTAATTTAAATTAAATAAAATCTCGATGTATGGTTTTCATAATGAGATAAGTTACTGGCAAGTCAATTGAATACAACAAGACCGCGTTTATGTGGTTGATTAATTTGCAAAAGCATTTAATAGAATGCAATTGAATGGTGTGATATACATATTCTGCAATCAAGAAATACTAACAAATCTGATCAAAACTATTGAAAAAGTTAATTAATTTAAATCAAATAAACTCTCGATTTATGGTTTTCATAATGAGATAAGTGACTGGCAAGTCAATTGAATACAACAAGACCACGTTTATGGGATTGATTAATTTGCAAAAGCATTTAATAGAATTCAATTGAAAGGTGTCATATACATATTCAGCAATCAAGAAATACTAACAAATCTGATCAAAACTATTGAAAAAGTTAATTAATTTAAATCAAATAAACTCTCGATTTATGATTTTCATAATGAGATAAGTGACTGGCAAGTCAGTTAAATAGAACAAGACCACCTTTCCGTGATTGATTAATTTGCAAAAATATTCAATATAATTCAGTTGAAAGGTGTCATATACATATTCTGCAATCAAGAAATGCTAACAAATCTGATCAAAACTATTGGATATGTTAATTAATTTAATGGTTTTCATAATGAGATAAGTTACTGACAAGTCAATTGAACACATCAAAACCACCTTTCTGTGATTGATATATTCTTCAATCGAGAAAAAAACCACAAATCTAATCAAAACTATTTAAATTAAAATCTTTTTGCGCGGTCTTTATGATGAAATAAGTTACTGACAGCTCAGTTGAATACAACAAGCACATCTTCGCATGGTTTATTAACCTGCAAAAGCCGTCAATATAATTCAGTTGAAAGATGTCATATACATATTCTAGAATCGAGAAACAGCACCATATCTGATCAAAACGATTGAAAATATTAATGCAGAAAACTGCATTTAGGCTAAACAAAATGGAAAATTTACAAACAAAATACTAGTGAATAATGGAATTTGGCAAGGGGATTGCTTGAGTCCACTTTTGTTCAACAGTGTATAGGATGAAGAGAGTTCACAATGATTCACGACACAGTATCGGTAGACAATAAATAAGAGTACTTTGCTATGCTGATGACACGATCTTCTTTACTGAAAATGACGACTGAACACAAAAAATGTTTAAAAAGGAACTACTATGTTTTATACCACTAAATTTATTTAGAAAACAGTGACTGCAGTTTCAACTCACAGAGTCATTTTCAAACTGATTTACAAAGATAGACTAAGTATTCAATACAGAAACATGAGAAAATTTAACAATAAATAAAATCTACCTGAGAAATTACATTATTACAAAGGGGAGGTACTAAATTTTGGGAACTAATTATTATTTGGCAACAACAAATAACGGGGAAAACCGCTAAAGATTCAAGAATATTTAACTTTTGGCCCTTTGTTGAATAATGTAATATTTCAGTGTTGCTTAAATTAGGAAAACTGTGGTTATGTTCTAAACAATGGTTAGCAAAGCTCGAGTCTGTTTTTTGTAGTCTATATGATCGGTAGTGTTCTGAAAAGCGAGTTTTAAAGCTTCTACCACTTTGTCCAATGTACAAGCTATCACACTCTGAACATTTTAACTTATAAACTCCTGATTTATCAAATTTATTAATTTTATCTTTAGCATTGTAAAGAATAGTGGACAGATTATGTTGAGATTTAAAAGCCACTTTTATGTTATGTTTGGAAAGAGTATTAGCTATGTTTTCTGATAGGGTACCACAGTATGACAAAGATATATAAGATGAAATATCTTTATCATTTTTTATTTTGGGATATATTGAATTAAATGCTAGCTGTTTTTGTTTTTTAGTTATTAATTTCTTTATAGTTTGTTGGGAAAATTTGTTTGATATTGCAATCCTGTCAATGATATTTAGTTCCTTTTGAAGATCTTCTTCAGAGAGAGGCAAAGAGAATGCTCTATGTATCATTGAATTGTATGGAGCCATTTTGTGTTGTAAGGGGTGAAAAGAGTCATTAGATATAGTATTACCTGTAAACGTTGGTTTTCTAAAAATTTTAAAATTACACTGATTATTGAGATGAGACATGGTGAGATCTAGTTCCCAAAATTTAGTATCTCCCCTTTGAAATAATGTAATTTCTCAGGTAGTTTTTATTTATTGTTAAATTTTCTCATGTTTCTGTAATGAATACTTAGTCTACGTTTGTAATTCAGTTTGAAAATGACTCTGTGAGTTGAAACTGCAGTCACTGTTTTCTAAATAAATTTAGTGGTATAAAACGTAATAGTTCCTTTTAAAACATTTCCCGAAGATGATTAACTACCACATAGTAACGGCTACCAGCATCAACTTTCTAAATTTAAACACATTTAAAAAAATTGGAAAATAATATAATATGATTTGCTCAGAAACAAAATGTATGACAACAACAAGGGGACTTCTTAGATGTAAGGTGGAAATTGAGTACGGAGTTATGGAGATATCAAAAACTTGCACCAATTTAGTAAAGTCGTTAAAATAGTTATTGTTTAGCAATAAATCATTAGAATATTAATACTAATGGTATATTGGTGTTCGGGATATAGAAATCATCAAAAACTATCTATTTATATAATATTTAGTTTATGATTAAAAGAAAATTTGAATAAAATATAAAGAAGATAACGTACGTTTCGGACCAGGATCCACATCTCCAGCAATGAGTGCCGCGACACTCAAAATCACTAAAAACGTAATCATCTTCTAACTTTTTGGTCAGGTATTTTTTCGTCTATCACCTCTACCGTTAGTAAAAGATAAACAATGGAAAACTGAACGAACGATCTTTCCCCAAATTGTTTTTAAACCATTATTTAAAGGTTCAAATTGATTAACTAATCCCTAATAATTCATGCCTAATTTGAAAGAAGATAAACTCATTTTAATCGTTGATTAATTAAATAAGAGCGAGTTTTCCAAATCCCGGGGATTATAACGCTTTGAATAGAATAATCTGTTTTCTTATAGGGGAATTCAAGGAAACGGTTTTTTTCGATAGCAATTTACAATCATATCTGAGAGGTCCGAAAATCAATTAAGTCAAAATATTAATCCCCTA
Organism: Diaprepes abbreviatus; assembly: GCA_034092305.1. Classification (NCBI taxonomy): domain Eukaryota; kingdom Metazoa; phylum Arthropoda; class Insecta; order Coleoptera; family Curculionidae; genus Diaprepes; species Diaprepes abbreviatus. The sequence goes on along the minus strand of JASJET010000211.1, from coordinate 3,395,662 downwards.
TTCTTAGTGCTAATCGATTGGGTAAATTGTCAGATATGATTTTTTAAAGTATTTCATAATCCTGAGTGTACCAAGTAAAAGTAAATCCCACCAAAAATGTTATTGCGAAAAAGAACAAGTCCGTACTTGAAATATTAGTCTTAACAAGTGGTAAAAGGCTAAAATGGTATAGAACTTTACCAAGGAAGTAAAATAGATGGGTAAGTTGACTTTTTTGTCTAAAATTGATTCATCTTCTACTTCAAACCAAAGTTATGTGCATTAAGGCCTGTCCGAATAGGATAATTTGTTCGTTATTTATTGCAAGACAACCTGCTAAAATGGCTGTCTTCTCAATTGTTAATAAACAATAGAAAGATATATTGTATTAACTTGATACTACACGGAAATGAGCCTTTTGTTGCATATAGGTGCATTTTGTACAATTAATTTGTTACTAACTTTTTATGTTTTTTTTAATTGTTTATTCTCAGCGATCTAGAAGTCGTACAGTGGTCTGCGGTAGCGCAAGTAAAAGTTCGAGACTTATACTAACAATAACAAAAAAGAATTAAATGAATTGTTGATTTTAAATTGGTGAAATCGATAAACAAATTTGGGGTTGGTTTTTTCGTTATAAACAAATAGAATAACTCTTCAACAATTGTTGATATCGAAATGCCGATAAGTGGACGTGATAGGTGAGATTTTGGCGCATATTTTGAAAAGAAAATCTGTACGACCACCAGATAAAGTTTTTTTTTCAAGAAATCACTGCGGCGTTGTTTATTAACATTAAGGGAAAATTTAAAAATGAACTCATGGAAACAGATGGTTAAACTACGCAGCAGTTTTCAACTCAATTATATCAAAATTGTTGATGTTGCAATAGTTTAAAGTTGGACCTACTCCGAGAGTCAGAAAAGGAGCAGTGGAGGGGGGTGGGGTGGTTTATTCAGCCTACTGCTCTCCGAAAAAAAGTGACTCGGACGTTTCAAATTCTTTTCGCCGGGAAAATTTGAATTATCTCGGCGAATATTGGTGGTAGAACCTTTATATTATTTTTTTTAATGTGAGGTTTCTCGACGATATACGCACAATGGATGATGTGATACCCCGGGACTAATTTTATTTTTCAAAGAAGTTAATAAATTAAAAATATTAAAAATGTTTAAAAACAAGTAAAAATTGTTCTAAATTTATAAAAGGAAAACTCGGATTGAAATTAATTTTATTTTAAAATAAATAAATAAATCGGAAGTCTTGGAAAATAGTACAAGTATTTACTTTAAAAATTCAACAATAGAAAAAAAAACTTTATTAAATTTAAACTATTAAAATCAAACTATTTTTCTTTCTTCTTCTTCTTTAGGTGCCGTCTTCGTTCCGAAGGTTGGCGATCATCAGAGCTATACGTATTTTCGAGACTGCTGACCTAAATAGCTGGTTATTGCTGCAATTATACCATTCTCTTAGATTTTTTAACCAGGAGTTTCGTCTTCTTCCTACAGATCTCTTTCCCATAATTTTTCCCTGCATAATAGTTCTCAGTAGTTGATATCTTTCTTCTCTCGTAACGTGTCCGAGGTATTGTAATTTTCGTTTTTTAATTGTAAGTATGACCTCCTTTTCTTTATTCATTCTCCTCAGTACTTCAGCGTTTGTGATTTTCGCCATCCATGATATTCTTAACATTCTGCGGTACATCCACAATTCAAAGGCTTCCAACTTGTTAATATCGATCTTTTTAAACGTCCATGCCTCCATTCCATAAAACAAAACTGACAGTACGTAACATCTTGCCAGACGAACCTTTAATTCAAGACTCAGGTCTCTGCCACAGAACACTCTCTTCATTTTCGTGAATACGGCTCTTGCTTTCTCTATCCGTATTTTGATTTCTTTAGAGCTATCGTTGTTTTCATTGATGACGGTGCCTAAATAGTTGTATTTTCTGACGTGTTCTATATTTTGACCCTCTATGCGTAAATCTGGGACATTTTGGGTTGATTTGGATATTAACATGCATTTTGTTTTTCTTATGTTTAGTGACAGTCCATATTCTTCACTGACTGTTGCTACTCTATTGACTAAGATCTGGAGATCCTCGAGTGTTTCTGCGATAAGTACTGTGTCATCAGCGTATCTGAGGTTGTTTATTAAAATTCCATTTATTTTAATACCAACGAATTGGTCAATAAGTGCTCTATTCATTATGTCCTCAGAGTAAAGATTGAACAAGGTCGGTGAAAGTATACACCCTTGTCTCACTCCTCTTTTTATTTCGACTTCTTCAGTCGTCTCATGCTCCACTCGCACTACTGCTTTCTGATTGTAATAAATATTCGATATAATTCTGATGTCTCTTTTATCGAGGTTCTTTTCCGTCAATAGACTGATAAGGTGATCATGTTTCACTTTGTCAAAGGCCTTATTGTAGTCTATGAAGCACATATATACATCCTGATTTATATCAAGGCATCTTTGAGACATGACATTCAGTGCAAATAACGCTTCTCTCGTTCCGAGTCCATTTCGAAATCCAAATTGGGTATCTTTACCTAAGACCAAATTCTTCCCAGTCCCAGGTTTACAAATTTTATCACAGTCGCGCACTTCTTGTTTCAACTTTTTACTAAATTCGAATAAAATATAAAATATGAATCTAAACCACAAGATATGTAACGTATTTTGTTCTGGAACGCTGAAAAATAAGTAGGCCAAGAAAGAAATGTCCGCCTGCTGACGTCGGAAATCACGAGATTTAGGTAAACACCACTATTTCAACATAAAGAGTTTCGATCATGCTACTTTTTCTTGCAAAACTAGGCCAAGAAAGGAATGTCGGTCTGCTGACGTCGGGATCACGAGATTGGGGTAAAGAACCAACATTATGCGACTTTTTCTTGCAAAACAAGTATATTCGAAAAATCCAGATTTCTGCCAAGATGTCATGGGAAATGTTATTTAAATACGAGCCATCTCGCTATGAAAGAGGCAGTTAGTGAAGAACAAGAGTTAAGAATGATTAGTTGAAAGGGTTGAAACAGTTAAAGAGTTAGCTCAAAAAGTACTTAGAGTGTTTCGCAGTACGGTGAAAAAATGTTTTAAATACGGTTTTAAATATAATTCTCATAGTAAAATTCCTAAGTGTGTTTCGAAATCTAGTAAACAGTTAATATGGGATTTAAAATGGGGCAAACCAAAATTTAGCTCGCCCTGCGTAGCCGCGACGTGTGGGTAAGAGGAATGCGGTCTATAAAATATAGTAACTAGTAATAAAGTGAGAGTTTTGTTAAATTTAACTTTGTTAAAGATAAAATAGAAGGAAATTTAAAGTTGATCCCTAATTAAGTTAAATTATCATTGATTTCTTTTTGTAAACTAGTGCCGGTCGTATATAATTTTAATAGAACTTAATCTAAAAAGGTTATCAGTCTTTAATGGTAAGAAAACAGTAGCAAAGAAGTTCAAAGCGATAGTAAGTACTCTAGGACCTCGAACCGCTCTCTTTTATTAACTGAAAACGCTCTAGTCCCTCGGGAAGTTGGAAAAACTAAATGAAAAAAGAGATAAAAGCGGGACTAGGAGTTACAAATAATATATTTTTGTAATCAAATTATTGTTAAACATAGCAATAAACAAATTTTTGTACCTACTTTGGTAATTACTTACATTATTGTAAATGTAGGAAAACGACGTTTTTTGGAAAAAAATTGATACTTACCCCTATTTCGAGGACGTAGTACACGATTTTGGGTTTGATCACTATTTTTTCTCATTTTCCCGAAAAACTCAAATAACGCCAAGCGTCATTTCACCAAGCAATTTTAATTCTGAAGAAAAAACCGACTTACATATTTATTTTCAATGGTATTAGTTAAAATATAATTGATATAATATATTTCAACTATTTTTGTACAAATTCTAGTGAATAAATTATAAAAAAGTTGTATTTTTAACGAAAAACCAAAAACACGTTCCGAGAAGGCCATCGACCATCTAGAAAACTACCAATATTCGTTTGACACGTTGCCAGATATAAAATACTTTCGTGGTATAAACTATAAAATTTGACCATCTCAGTCAACAATATAATTCAATTTTTGTAATGTTTTATATGGTCTCAGGGAAAAATTATTCTTAACCACCCAAAATTTTTTTTTAGTTCAGGTTTAGCTTGATTTTGGTTAATTTGTAAAACTGAAACTAATCTGAACTGACCTAAATTGACCTAGACTTATACTTTCGTAATATAAATTATAAAATTTATCTATTACAGTTAACAACATAGTTTAATTTTTGTAATGTATAAAAAAGCCTAAAATTAATCTTAACCACCCAAAATTTTTGATCAGAAATCACGTGAAGGCGGGAAAGAAAAGTATATATATATATATATATATATATATATATATATATATATAGTGAATTTCACAAAAATTGTATTGGCAATCTGGCAACAGCGGGTGTTAGGAACGAGTCACACCACGAACATGACATATAAAACTGGACTGCTCATGAAAATAATTTTTGACCCCCCCCCCTTATTGGTCGCCATTAGGTGCAATGTTTGTATGGCAACATTTAATTTCCTGCTAGTTTCTTACATTGACGTGAATGTGTCGTGTATGAATGTCAATTCTATTAATTTAACTAACAGGTTTAGACAATAACTACCTTTTTCTATATTATATCTAAAACAATAATTCGCTCGTCCTTGTTTTACTTGACAGGTTAATTGAGTATATTCAATAAAAAAGACCAGCATAATTGTTTCTGTGAATAATATTTAACTTGAATTTCTACTTTTAGTTTCCTCAAAATTATAATTTTTCTGTTTAAAGCAACTCCAATAAAGCAAATTTTTTTAACTTTTTTGGAACAGCGTAATTATGTAACAATTTTATTATTTTTAGATAACAAGCATGAAATGTCAGTTCTTATAAATAAATGAAAATGCTTTTTCTATAATTGTTTACATATTTTATTTTTTACAATTAAACTGTTATTTAGCAAAACAGCCAAAATGTGAAATATGCGCCAGAAAAAAATCGAGATTATTTTTTTTTAATATCTGTTTTAGAAAAGATTTTGGAAATCACTGGGTATTTTTATAAATAACTAGTATAATCTACATCCTTCTTCGGACGTAGAGTATAAGAAGTTAACGAAAAAAAGTATTAAGGCATTTATTTTAAAAAATTTTATATCATGAATTAATATAGTATATTGTTTAATGTAAGGTATCGAAATGTCCACATAATCTATTGCAAAATAAGATAGTTTCATCATTTAAAAATAGCTTCGATTAGGTCTTTGTTAAAATTATTTTCTCCTCGATGCTTTTAGGGAACTGATATGTTAAGTATTTATATATTGTTAACAACATTCATAATAATGTTGACATTTCCTTCATAATAACGGAACTTTAATTTAAAGGAAGTAAAGTAACATTATGTACTAAACTATTTTTATATAAAAAAAATCTAACTCTAAAGGGGATAGTGTTACAGCAGGTTATATTTAATTGTTAACAAAACAATATTTATTAAGACACTTTAAATATAAAAAGCTTGTAAATATAAGAGAATTCTTACATTAATACAATCATTTTTAATCTAAATATATAAATAAAGATTTACTAGCAACTTTTAATTACACTAGGTCAAACTTTCCATTTACTTAACTGTTTGAGGATCTGGAATTGATCTTTACTAGAGTTGACTTTTTGAAATGATAATCAATCGCAGCTTCTCACTACTTTGACAAAGGATTTTCATGACACAAACTTCCTATCTGAGCTAAAATCAAGAATTTTTGTTTTATTAATTAATAACATATTCAAACAAAAGGTTATTATTTTATTTTTAGACAGAACAAATACATAAAAGTAAAATTTATGTAATTTCCGAACATGCTTAATAATATTGAAAAATTTCATATTATATGCAATCATTTATTTCTATTTTAATATGGCATATTGGTTTTTAAATGTATAATCATTTTAAATTTTAACACCTTACCAGTTTCGATGTTCAGCTTTATATGTCAGTGGAATATTAACTTTATGGCAAAACGATATTGTTGTTGCTTAATGCACACCTAATTCAGGACTTTTTTTTGTAGAGCCAGTATATGTTATTAAGGCCAAGTTTAGTTGCTTCAAGATGTTTACATCAAACAGTGCTTCTTAATTTTTTTCAGGCAGTTTATTTGTAAGAAGCACAGCACAAACTTTTTGCTCGTCTTCTTGTATAAAACTATTTCCAGAAAAATTCTCCGAACAGAGTTACTCATCTGGTGTATAAAAGAATTATGATCATGACCAATTTGCTTCAGCCCTTGAATTTGAAGATTCTTTTCTCTTAGAAAACTAAAATATTAATAGCATTTAAAAATTATTATACATCATATCCATAAGATTAAACTTGTTACCCTTAGATTTAAAACTTGATTCAAAGGTAAAATTTTAAATAATTATTATTGAATGCTTTATAACTTACCAATTAAATAAATTCCAATTTACCAGATGAGGTATTTGCACGTCTTACGATGAAGAATCGCATTTTTTAAAATACCAAAAAAAAACTTAAAAATTAAGTCTCTGTTTGAAATTTTCTGTAAAACGTTACATAAAATGTGATAAAATGCATAAAACAGCAAAATCAAAAGTAAATTATTGTCAAAATGAGAAGTATTCAGTCAATGTCAAAAATACACTTTCACCAATATAATAAAAACTTAGGGAATTCATTGTTGCCAAAGCAATTATTTGCACGTAATGGCACGGAGCATGGTGGGGTCATTTTTATTATAAGGGAGGTATTATGCATGATCAGTTCAGTTTTATATGTCAAGTTCGTGAGTCACAGCAATATTTAATAGCGGAAGCCATTTTGTTTTAATTTATTTTTTGATTATTTTCTTGGTATTTCCAATAAAAATGTGCAAATTTATGAATTTTTATATAATACAGAGGGTTCTATCGGTGTGGAATTTGTGGTTGTAACAAAATTTTAACGCTTTAGTATACAAAATTTAGAGTGAAAAGTGTTTTCATTGTTTTTTCGCAAAATTGAGGTTAAATTATGGAAAACGGAGATTAGAATCGTGTTCTACTACCTCGAAAGAGGGGGAAGTATCGAATTTTTTTTTTAAAAACGACGTTTTCCTAGATTTTCCATCATGAAAATTTTTACCCAGAGAAGGATGTTCAAATCATTTTATGTTAGTATTTATTTTTATTATTATTAACCATTTAATAATAAACTCTAAATTGTAATTTTTCCAATATAATAAAAGGTTGCTTAAATCCAATCCTGTTCCCTGACCTACTGCGCAAGTACAGTATAGCCCCTTTAAGGGGAGTACAGCTTTACACGCGGGACCGAATTTATTTTACGATATTCCCCTTCCTTTTACCTCCTCCAACTTTTTTGAATAAAACAGACGCGAATCCAGGGAGAGACAATGGGTAAAATTGCCTCTCCCTTAGTCAAGCAAAATTAAAGGACTTTATTTATTTTAGAGCAAATTTTTTGGAAAATAGGTAACACCGAATAGAAATCCTCCCCCTTCCCGGACTATTTGTTAATTCCTCGTGAAAGATGCACATTCCTCTGTCGCTGATATGAGTCACATGTGGCACATTACTTAAATAATTTATTTTAAATATTTATGGAACGCATAAAATGAAATTCCAAAAAGAAACAAAAATGTACTTCTCACAAACGTAATAAGCTGGCTCAGCTAATCACTAATCGTACATTATTAATTACTAATCATTTGTTATTTTTTCAAGATAAGCTTAAAAGGTAGGCGAGTATTTTGCTTGTTGCAACATGACGAGACCTTGTGATATTTGGAATTACAATGTATTGCTGACGACTTACAAGTAGAGGTCGGCAAAACGGACTTTTTGGTGATTCGGACCGTCCGGATCACTAATTTTAAAGATCCGGGTCAAAGAACCGGTTCAATTGTCCGTGTCCCGTCAAGAATTCCAAAGTTCGAACGACTCACCCATTTCATATTCTTAATATATAATTTTAGGAAATATTACACCACAGATAATTACATTTCCATAATTTTTTTTAATAAAATCCAATTACAAGCCTCCATTTTTTTTTTTTCAAAAAAAAATATTTTAAGCTTAAATTTAACTTCTATTACAATTTAAGAGATAAAATAAAAAGGCGAATGGGACATTTAAGCTGCATTTTAAACAAATAGTAATATTGCGGCTCTCTCATTTAACGGCATATATTAATATTTGTGCATTCACCATCGCATATGAATTCTCGAAAAAAACGGTGTTTGACATAATTTTACGGCCATTGGAAAAAATTGGGTCAAGTGTGAATTATGTTTTATGCAATATAGGTGACTCTACCGAAAATCTGGCTAGACATCTTAAAAGTCAGCATCCATTAGTGACTCTACTTGAGCCACAAGAAATAACGTACCGTAATGCAGCACCAGAGAATCAACTAAATTTAGAAATCAGTTTGCCTGCCAATCGTCGACAAATATTGCAAAATTGTAAAGCAGTCATAACTTAACTTATTATTGTCACTTTTCCGAGAAATTTAATTTATTTAAAAAAATCGGTTTTAGACATATTCTTTATTTTTTGTTAATAATTTTTAATTAAAAACCCAAAATTAAAATTGATCGTCATTTTTATGATTTTACAATTTCTGTCACTGTTTTAAGGGCTAGAACAAAAAATATACGGAAAAGCAGGTTTCTCTATGTGTCTACATCATGCCCCTAAATTATCATTTTCAGCAAAATAATATATGTGCCTACTTTAACAATCATAAGAACATAATTCGATGATGATACAAAACATTTATTATTACTATTACATTTTAAATTACATCCACTTTCCCCAACATTGCAATTAAATATCCCTACCATACCCAATTAAATTTAAAACAAGCGAGAATCGGCATATAAGGCTAAAAAAAATTGAATCACGTTCCTAATTCATATTTTAACTACCGAAATACTAGATTCGTAAGTATATATTCTACAAACGTCCTAAAGAAACAATCTAAACTAGAGCAATCCTAAACCCTTGTACTGCACGGCCATTGCCTTTAACGTATTTACTGTTCCTCCAATTATTAATCGAACGAAATGAGGTTCGCCAGAGGACCCGAAACATCAGTGACCCATCGTACTATACCGAACCGAATGTTCGAAAGATACAAAGACCCGTAAAAGACACAACGAACACCGTCCGATTAAAACGGTCCAACGGATCTCGGCTCATTGTAAGTCCGATGTAACGTATGACCAGTCGGAGAGCAAACTTTCGTACTGTCCAAGTCCGATATTTTAAATTTTAGTGATGCGGATCTTTCGGACTGTTAACTGATCTGGACCCCTATCCTCGAAAGTGTGATGTGAAAGGTGATGTGAATGGCGATGTGAACTTTTTGACAGTAAAAGCCGTATTCTTGAAAAGCCAATGTTGCCAGATATGCATGTGCTAAAACCCGAGAATTTCAAAAAATAAAATAGATGACAGATTGAATTGACGTGTCAGACCGAAAATGTCCGTAGTATATTTTGTTGCCATTTTAGGCAAAAAGTAGTTTTGGTCCTTTAAATTAATCGTCCAAAGTAAAAAAAATAATGCTGTTGTTATTATATTTGTGAAGTTATTGATTGCGATTACAATATTTGTACTTTGCCCGTACTTTGCCCGGATTAAATTTATCTTAAATTGACACTCTAGAACTGTTAAACAAACATGCATACAAAGAGCCAAGTACTTGAAGATTCTAATATATAAAGAAAAAGGGATATCAAGAAAAGCATCAATCATATATACAAAGTAATATACTGACTGTAATTGCAGAAAGTCAGCACTGATAAACCTTGAAACGGTGGAAATTACAACTCTACGTAGTATGACTAAAAGCCATCCTCCCAATCCACTACGGAAACTATCTAATCAGTTATTTATTGTATGAATTCACAAAGTGTCCAGCCTCTTACTGCGAGATGCCCTGTCCTGACAAGTAAATTTGAAAGAAAACCTGAAATTTGAACAATGATAGTGAAACTCTTTATGATCAGGGACTGAAACCAAAGGCCAGACAGAAGACGCCCATTAAAGATACTGGCGGATCTCACATTCAACTTTAAATGTATATATTTTTTATTTTATGTACCATAAATAAGGTTTTTATGCTGAAGGACCTCATTCGTTGGTTGTAGGGTTCATATTTATATGTCTCGATAAATTATAATCATAATATTTATTTAATTGTAGTGTCGTATAGTGTTTAACACAGTCTAATTAAGTTAAGTGCTGTAGTTAACATAATTTAAATATAAAAGTTGTTACTTATTTAAATAAAATTTTCAGATAGCTTACAAATCGTTATTTCTCAAATTTATTATAAGTTGGGTCGTGAAAAGAATTATATTAGACTTAACTGTTTAAAACTAAGATATTTGGCTGTTATGGACACAAGTATTTATGTTAAATCCATAAGCAGAACTGGCCCCAGAAAAACATTTTTAAATAGCATGCTCATACAATTGAGTTATGAATAGAATCTCCTGTAATAATTTTATATGTCTGTAATCTCAAATTTACTTAATATTTGCGAGACATATTCAACTTTCTAAGGATATTTTATTAAAAAATTTGAAAATATTAAAAATATCGGGGTACCACCTAATTAACGTTTCAACTGTTCATTCAAAAAATAAAACGTCTTAAAGAAACGGTTCGTCATCATATTATTTTTTTTAATGACGAATTATTTTGAAGAACCAAAAATAAAATAAAATTTTTAATATTTTTTATTTTTTGAAATTTGTGCGTTAAATATGTCATTTAGCCGCTGACATTTTATATGCGCATGTTTCATCGTTCGCCTGCCTTTCACCGGGCGAACGAGGATATGAGTGATGAACATTTGAAGAATACGCGTTCGCCACCTTTTCACGGTTTACTTCACATTCCCCAGTTCGAGGATAGGGCCCCTGGGTAAAAAGAACGGGTTTTTTCAAGTCCAACCCACCTCTACTTGCAAGCTCACGCAAGCCAATGAAGAGACATGTTTCAATCAGCGTTGTTTATATGTATTTTGACTCCGTGATTGCGAATATCGAGGGTATATTCCCGAAAAATAGTCAGGAAAGAATCGTGCCGATTAAGAGGGTCGAAATTGCCCCCTCGGTAATAAAAACACCCGGTTGTTCTACGTCAAAAAGTACCCACACGAAAAAATTTTTAGCCACTTTTATCCTCACATAATCTCAAAACTTATTTTTTCGTTTTTTGACGATATCTTCGGTTCTAATCATAGTAGAAACTTCTTTTTTTCTGTTTGTAGGTTTTTTTTATTGCCTAGAATAAGATTTTTTAAAAAATTTTTAGCGCGAAATTCAAATTTTTATGGGTGTTCGAAAATTTTTAAATTCAATAAAATAAAAATTAGGACAATAACAGGGCCGAAAAAAAAATATGTTGTTTTTTAGACGCCAAACTACGTCCATGAATTTTTATAGATTTTTAAAAGTGGTGAAACAGAGTCAAAATTGCAAAAAACCGCATTTATTAGCATTTTTATCGCGTTTTGAAGCATGAAATTTTCTTATATATATATATATATATATATATATATATATATATATATATATATATATATATATATATACATATATATATACATATATATATACATATATATATATATATATATATATATATATATATATATATATATATATATATATATATATATATATACATACTTAAATTACTTTTTTGTTTTTATTTTTCTCGAACCGTTATTTAGATAAATTCTTCGTTTTCTTTTCTTGGGCATTCGGTTCGGCAGTGGAATAAAAATGAATTTATTTCCTCATAGATGGTCTATTGTTCTTTTTTTATTTATTTCGACCTTATTTCTTGGTGTTTTCTAACAATATCAATTTCTAAAAACACAAAAACACAAATCATTAAAAGTTCCTCACAAAAGTCGTCATATTTTTAAAATTATATACAAATGAAAATATTCAAAATATAGTTATACAGTTATATTTTGAATGTTTTCATTTGTATATAATTTTAAAAATGTGACGACTTTTGTGAGGAACTTTTAATGATTTGTGTTTTTAGAAACTGATATTGTTAGAAAACACTGATGAAGACCAAGAAATAAGATCGAAACGTTTGTAATAGAAAAACAATAAACCATCTATGAGGAAATAAATTAATTTTTATTCCACTGCTGAACCGAATGCCCAAAAAAAGAGAAAGAATATATATATATATATATATATATATATATATATATATATATATATATATATATATATATAAATATATAAATGGCGTTTCGACAACGTTCACGTTCTAGAAACTAAGTTCTCAAAAAAATTAAAAAGTTTTTACCTTTTAGAACCGAGTTCTAAAAAAAAGGACGTTCTCAATTCGTCGACTATGTATTTTTTTTTATGTATGTACGGGGGCACCGATTTGAATGAAATTTTTTACGTTATGTTCAGGAAGTTGCTGCGGTGGTCCCATATTTTTTTGGACGAAATTGGTGCAGTAAAATTCAAGATGGCGATGACAATATGGCAGCCAAAAAAATTAATTTGGTCCGATTTTCTTCAAAATTGGTATCGGGGAATTTTCGGGATCGTACACAACGAAATCGAAATTACTTTTAAAAAATTCAATATGGCGGACAAGAAAATCAATTTGTCGGATTTTTTCCAAAATTGGTACGATGGAGTTTTCAGGATCGCACATAACGAATCTGAAATTATTTTTAAATAATTCAATATGGCATATCCAATATTGAGGATTAACAATTATTATTAAAAAAAATTAAATATGTATATATATATATATATATATATATATATATATATATATATATATATATATATATGTATATAGTATAGGAATTAATTTTTCTTGAACCATTAAATATATTTTTAGTTGGTTATTTTCTTGGGAATATGGTTCATTTTATATTGAAACTACATATATAAAGTAGTCATACTTATTGTATATATATATTTTTATTTTTCAGGACGTTTCGATTCTTTTAAATCTTTTTCAACTGACGGTTTCGGCGAATGCTACAAAAATGTACATTTTTAATATTATTATATATGGAATAGGAGGTTAAAACGTTTTTCTTTGTTTAAAAATGTGTTAAATAAATCTGGTGTAAGAATTTCTTTTATTTTATTGGAAGAGATAATTATTTCCTTATCTAGGTTTTTAATTTGACAAATAGTATCGCCAATCAATATATTTGAAGTATTTTTGTAAAACTTTTTTAGCAAACAATCAAATCTCTGTTCTTGGTTTAGAGTCATTATTTGCTAAAAAAGTTTTACAAAAACACTTTAAATATATTGATTGGCGATACTATTTGTCAAATTAAAAACCTAGACAAGGAAATAATTACCTCTTCCAAAAAAATAAAAGAAATTCTTACACCAGATTTATTTAACACATTTTTAAACAAAAAAAAAACGTTTTAACCTCCTATTCCATATATAATAATATTAAAAATGTACATTTTTGTAGCATTCGCCGAAACCGTCAGTTGAAAAAGATTCGAAAAAATCGAAACGTCCTGAAAAATAAAAATATATATATACAATAAGTATGACTACTTTATATATGTAGTTTCAATATAAAATGAACCATATTCATATATATGTTTATGCGGCTTTCACGGATTCCTCCTGTGAGATGCAATAATAGTGGATACTTCCACATTATGCTGTTGTAGTGCTGAAATCATATTCAGCAAACGTACAACTATATGCAACTCCGTGTATAATTGAAGTAAAATGAGAACAGTAAATGCAAACTTTGTTCCGTCATATCTTTTCCGTGTTAGAGGTTGCACAGTTTGAATAGATTGCTATAAAACACAATCTATTCTATTTCACCACCATCGAGATGATGGCCTACCTGTACCACCATATCGAGAAGAAAGTCAAAACTTACCCTTCCCGCCACAGTGAAAAGGCAGAGGTACATGTTTCGTCTCTACTAGACTCATCAGAATACCGACATACTCCTGTTTGTGCTAAGGACAGATCGTAAGGAAGTATGTAACACTGAACGCGACTTCGCCGACCTCCCGCCGAATGGCGTATATATGTTTATGCGGCTTTCACTGAATCCTCACACGGAGTATGATCCTATCATACTCGGTCTCCCCTACTAATGAATAATTAAATTTGTTTATAAATAATACGACAAATAATTCATTTCAGAATAAGGATACGTTTAACAAAACAACAAATACGTATTTAATTATCTAAAAATTAATTAAAGGATTCTCGGAAATAACGGAAAATTTTTAATAGCGTACTTAATTCTGTTGTATTTTTGATAAAGTCATTGCTATTTAAAAATTTATACTTTAAGAAAATTGTATTTTAAATGGGCTTAGACCGTGCAGAGGACTTTGTTCAAGCATAATAGGTAACCCACCTTGGTCCACAAAGGAGATAGTTCGCTTATTGAAAAATTGAAAAATAAGTATAAATTTTTATATGAAATTGAAATTTTTGAAGTTGGCGCCAAACTAATACCTGACAAAATGTGATTCGCATAAACAGATTAAAAATACTTTATTTGTAATTGCTTTCTTACCATAATTTGTATATATTAGTAGTTATTTATTTCATTTAGAAATAATTTGTCACCGACTTCAAAAATTTCAATTTCATTTAAAAATTTATAGTTATTTTTCAATTTTTAGCGCACTTTTAGAAGTTCGTTCAATTTTTTTTACAAAAATTTTATTTTTCAATTTTTAGTTTTAAATTCATTAAGATAAATTATTTGAACTATGTACTAATCGAAATTAGTGTACCTCGCAATGATTCCATGGTGTCAATCACCAAAGTTTTGAATTACCCTAAAACATTCTTTGATTCTTAAAGTTCCCCAAATACCAGTCAAATTGTGACGAACAAATATTTAGTCTGTCATAGTAAATCCACTATCTTAAATTTCAAATTAATTTTAGATTGGTAATATAGGACCAAAAACCTTCCAATATCAATACTTAAAGAACTTGAAATGTAAATTTCTCAGCCCTTATACTCCACTAGCGACCCGCCCCGGCTTCGCACGGGTGCAATGCTGATACTAAATACACTACAGAAAAACTGTGACTATTTATTTTATTTTTACAACAATTATTACATCGGCCTCCGACGCGCTATTTATAGGCACGCTGCCGCCGCCCCGGTCGGCCAGTACCGCCGCAAGCGCTACTTCCCGCAATTTTAAATCTGTAATATCTTCGAAAATATTCATTTAAATCTTGTGCTGTAAAGGACCATATAGATCTATATTAAATCAACAATGTATTTAAGCTATTTAATTGGATAAGGATTAATGCTGTATTGGTTAAAATCGCTTCAAAATTTGCCATTATTTGTCGTAAAAAGTAAATGACAAAAAAATGTTATTGTGGGATATCCATGAGAGATAGACATATACCATCGCGGAGTTTTCTGTAGACCTTTTCAATGTGTACAAATAATTAGTACATTATTTTGATAAATCTCGTAGGGTTCAGCCTGCGTTTGCAACGTAAGCGGAAAAAAATATGATAATTAACGACATCACATTAGAAACCTCAAAAATAACAGTATTTCTCCACTATTTAATGGATGTTATTATACATATAAACCTTCCTCTTGAATCACTCTATCTATTGAAAAAAACCGCATCAAAATCCGGTGCGTAGTTTTAAAGATTTAAGCATACAAAGGGACATAGGGACAGAGAAAGCGACTTTGTTTTATACTATGTAGTGATATTGATTTTGTATACTCCCCAAGAACCCCGCAACATCAAATTTAGGCAAAATCGAAAGATGTAAAATTTTCAGTCCCCCATATTGTATCTTATCAACCTAATAGTTGTAAAAAATTAACTTCATCGTAATACACGACTCCGAAAACCCCCTAATACCAAATCTAAAAAAATGCGAATAAGGTAAACTTTTCGACCCACCATATTGGGTCCGCCATATTGAATTTCAAAAAAGTAATTTAACGTCTTAATCTAATCTAAATCTAAACTCTTCAAAGCCCCTTACTACCAATTTTGGATGACATCCGGCAATTTAAAATTTCTGAACCGTCATATTGCATCTGAAATATTGGATTTTCTTCAACTTCTTTTATGTTCTGCAATTCTTATTTTAAATAATCTGCCTGTTTGTAATTGGTAGACTCCCGATTTATTTTCTTTGTTGTTTTTTGCGGGAGTCTACCAGTTAAAATGCGGTTCGTGCCCCTAAACATATGTAGGGCAAACAGGCATATCATTTAAAATAAGAAATGTAGAACATAAAAGAAATTTCCTCCTTAACAAAAATAACTCAACATATGCAAATCACCTCATTCATGAAAACCATAATTTTAATGACGAATTTAAAATTTTACACCTAGAAAAGAAACGACGAAAACTCAATCTATATGAGAGCCTCGAGATAAACTCTTAAAAAAATTTTAAAAATATTATTAAATGACCAAATCGAACTTAGTCAATCACCTCTATTAAATCTTTCTTCATAATAAGAGTTCAGAGAGATTTTCCAAGTAATATAAAACAAAAACATGTAATTTCTGTTTAATGGCAGTAGGTAGACAAAACCAGTAATACTTAGGAAAAACCCAAATAATTTATTTGACAATGCGGTATGTATAATGTCTATCTAATTTGTTGGAACATCTGAAGTAATCTACTCTTTTAATTTTAATTTTAGTACCTAAAATAGGTAAACAAAACTGTATCTTAAGGAGTAACTATTCATAGTACATCACACATCCGAAGAAGCTACATTGTAGGGACACGCGTTATGTGTTTTCTAAACTACAAAATATAAGGGAAATTAAACAAAAACTTGTGTTTATGTTTAACATTATCTAAAATAATTCGCTATAAAGTTAAGTCATCAACAATTTGTCTATCAATTTTTATCCTTCTTGTGTAAACTTGTTGAAAAATTATTATACGAAATCACCTTGGTAGTACTTTCTACAATGTACTGAAAACCATATCAAAATAACTTGCTTTTACCAAAAGGTATAAGCAAATTAAGTGGAATGAAAAGTTCACTTGCTAACAAATCTTTTTTTTCGCTCCCATGAAATAGATCTATATTTTATGGGACCATTCATTGTAATACTCTGCAATATACTGAAAGTCTCACTCTATCAAAAGGTACATGCAAATGAAGTCGATTCAAAAGTTCACTAACCAACAAATCTTTTCAATATTCCACCTTCTTGCAATACAGCTATTTTGTAAATATTTTTATGGAACCATTCTGGAGAACTCCCCAAATGTGCTGAAAATTTGGTCAAGATATTTCACTCCCATCAAAAATTAGGCGATTATTTTACGGAATCATATTGGTTTTATTCGTCCTTGACCATTGTTTTTAAAAAATTTTCGCCAGTTTGTTCTTTTAAATATTGATAAATAGACGATATTTCCTATATACACCAAGGTCTCCTAATCCCATTATTCTAGTACTTGGATTATTCTCCTTTTTAATAGATTTATTTGTTACATTTTTTTTCCAGTGGAACGATTAATTTTTTTTTATCGTTAATGTGTTTTATTGGTAAAAAATTGATAAGATTAATTTAAATTGTTTCCTGTTTATTATTTAAAAAGAAATGAATGGAAATGAATAAATCTCTTTAAATACTTATTTCCTCTTTTTCTGCTTAAAAATCGAACGGCAAAGTATCTATGCAGGATAGTGCTTTAGTGATCAGATTAACATAAATCCGCGTATAATGCGAAATAACCAGAGTTTCCAACATCAAACCGTGCCCTCAAAAAAGACATTGATTTTCGCGTATATTGAATGAAAAGACATTAAAAATATCGTAAAAATTAGAAATCATTAAAGACTCATAACGTTCATAAAGTCATTCTTCACATAAGAAGACTTACGTGGGTACTTAAAAAGCGGAAAAACTTCATCTTCGAAAATATTTACTTTTCGTAAAAATCGATCGAAATCAGAGATTTAACCCAGGACATTAAAAGCGGCTTATTTGGGATTAATAGTGTGATTATACGACGAAATTTCGGAAATACATTTAGCTTACGAAGGTTAAATTTCCTGTTAACCAGATTAATTGTAACGCGTTATTAGTTGTTATTTCTAGAAATAACTTAATTAAAGTTAATTGCGTTCATTATTACTTATTTAAACGTAGGAAATACATAATAAGGTAGTTTGCGGAAAATCATAGTATATATAATATAAAGAAAATTAATTATATTTCTCTATAACTTGTCATACTCCATAAAAATAAAAACTTTTTCCATTCTTTAGCATAGCTCACTTCCCAGACCCGCCCTAGAAAATCATTTTCATTACTTTGGGAAAATAATAATTTTTTTTTTTCAAAATTTTAGAGAATAGCTCAACAATATTCATTCCCAGGTGAGAACGAACTGGTCGAGAGGTTTTGGTGGGATCTCACGAACACAGATTTGATCAGTTTTGAACAAGTTCTCCCGAACTACCCGAGATAGCTACCATAGCTCCTTAAAGGTTTAATCATAATTAAAGCTTCAACTGAATCGAAACAAAAGTTTCCATAGAAGCTTCATGAAGTATTAAATATATATATATATATATATATATATATATATATATATATATATATATATATATATATATATATATATATATATATATATATATATATATATATATATATATATATATATATATATATATATATATATCTAAGTTCGCTCGTAGACGCCATGTAGTGAGCTTTGAAAATGGTGCATGAGATTTCACCGAAACGTCAGCTGCCTTATAGTTTGATTATTCCGAGTTTCAATCCGTTCGTTCAAAAAATCGTTTTCACGACGTTTCACCATAATCTCATTTGGCATTTTCAAGTACGGTTCGTGTGATGGTAACCTCTGATGAATTTCGAGTTTTGTTTAGCTGGCTTGCTTTCTGATTGGATGAGTTGCTTCGCAGGCTTCTCCCCTCTGCCGAGACTAATATATTTGATTCTGGTACGTTGGTCTTTCGTGTATTGGTTGATTTTTGTTGTTTTCTTTCTTGATTTTTTATTAATGTTTTCCATGTAGTTGTTTTTTGAGGCTATTTTTATTTTCTCGAATTCTGACTGAGATTCCCCTGTTTGTTTGTCCTATATATGTTTGATGGCAATCTGCACATGGAATGCTGTAAACGCCATGACTGTCAAGGTTGGTCTTATCTTTAGGATTTCCCAGGATGTTGGCTATTGGTTTTTGTGGTTTCAATATGGACAGTATGTTGTGTTTTCTTAAGATTCTTCCGATTCTGTCCGTTATTCCTTTATGTATGGGATTATGGCTTTGTTTGATCTTGGTCTTTGTTGTGGTCTTCTCTTGTCTTTTTATAGCTTTCGTTATATCTGATTGTGAGAAACCATTCCGTTCTAGAGCTGTTAAAATGTGTCTTATTTTGCATTGTAATGTAGGTTTTTACAGATTGTAGATTGTGCACTGGTGTTTTTCCGGTTTGCAATGCGTTCGTCAGTAGAAAAATCTTCTGGCATTTTCAAGTGATGCTTCCTCGACGGCTGCTCAACGTGAAATGAGCTTTCCAAGTGGTTTTCTCGCTTCTCTGGGCCCGTGCCTCCTCTCGGCCCGCTGTCTTGTTTTTCTGGTGTGTTGTTTTTGGTTTTCGAACATACCCCTGTAGAATTAGCATAACATCAGAACTAGGGCCCGGTTGTTTGAACGCTGAATAACGTAACAATATGTTTATTTATATTTAAAAAAGTGTTGATCAAAGTAGATATTTCATTTCTTGCTACACACATACCAATTTTATGCTATCCTTTTCTAATTGCATTATTTAAACGAGTATCATATGATAATCGGTAAGTCAATTCTGATATGAATACATGGTTGCCTAAATTATTATTATTGTTATTTTCAATATGTAAACAATATTTACCAATAAAAATAAGTTTTTAAATCCTCTTTTTGTTAATATTAATTGTAAACTTCGCATTTATAGTAATTTCTTATACTTCAAAACACCGAAAAATTCTCGATCAGCAATTAAACTGAAAGAAAGGATAAGTAAACATGTTTATGTCTGTCAAACATCAGAAAAGCGTCTCCCCCACCGACCATAAACAGCCTTCAAACAAATATATTGTTTAAATCTATAGGGTATGATCGAAGTTTTTAATTTAGTTTTGAGTAGAGTTTTCCATGTATTTGAAATGTTTTGTGCATCATCTCTCTTGTTAAAGTTTTTAGTGCTTTCTATTTCGAGAGCTTCTCTGATGATGCGCGTTCTATAGTGTTTTATGAGTGCGATCTGTTTGGTTTCCCTGTAATTTATAGTGTGTCCTGTCTGTTGATGATGTTGGAATAAAGCTGATGTGGTTTGCTTATTCTTTATGCTATTTTTATGTTCTTAGACTTTGGTAGAGGTTTTTCTGTTTGTTTGGCCGATATATTCTTTTTCACAGTCTCTACATGGGATGCTATACACTCCCTAGTTTTCCAATGGTATTTTGTCTTTTCTTAGAATCCTTCCCATTACGTCTGTTACACCAGTTACAATCAGTCGCCAACACACTAATCTCCAGATCCATGCGACCAACCAAATTCACAAACCTCCAAGAAGAACTCAAGAACATCACAACAGCTCTAAAATAAAACAGCTATAAAGAACCTTTTCTCCTTAGGAAGTAAAGAGCTGCAAATTCACAGAACATTGTCATTTGGGGGACCATCTTTATTAGATTGATGTCGTAGATAACCCGGTTTACAGATGGTGTTTGGAGGAGGATGAAACTGTTAATCATGTTCTCATAGAGTGCCGAGCACTCAACGGACTGAGGCAGAAACATTTCGGAGATACTATTTTGTCACCTAAAGCCTTTCAGTAAGTTCAATCAACAAGACAGCTTGGATTCGATGATCAAGTTTTGTTCATTCATTCATTCATTCATTCAAGTGCTTTATTTTAAGGAAAAAATCAATGAATTACTTTTTTCGTTTTTGTCGGAAACAGAAATAGACCCTAATTTTAACGATTTTTTTTGCAGTAACTAATTGACAAAATGTATCGCGTCATATTTCAAATTCTTCATAAATTTTTTTACTATCATAGGAAGATACAATCTCAAAAATACGGACAATGCTGAGGACGAAATTTGTCGTTTTTGCAATCGTACAACTGAAACAGCGCCAATACGTAGGAAGACATCACTCTGACGCCCGAAGAAATAAAATACTTACCCTCCAGCAAACATAACAGATTACGTGAAAATTATAAGTATGTCGGGCTTATATTAAATCCGTATCATGTAAAAACAAAACATTTTATATTTTTAAAATTTTCCTTTGTCACATTTAAAAGTTTTTATTTATATACATATGTATTAATAAACCCATTATCATGATTGATGGTCATTTGAAGATCAAAAAAGAGATATAATAAAAAAAATATTGTGAAACCCCAAAAAAACACTCACAATTATATTCTTAAATCATTTAATTATCAACATAAAAAATGACAAACGGAATGACGTAATTTATCTTTAAAAACATTGCCTTCGAAGCAATTATTACAATCCTAAAAAAAGTGTGTTTAGTTTTCAGTATTCAGAATTTTCATTTATACTGTTTATTATGCTTCCGAAAGCTTTGCTATCGGGAATTTGACATATTAAACTGGACTGCTCCTTTACCACGAATTTCAAAAAAATAAAACGGATGTCAGATTGAAATTGAACTGTCAGACCAAAAATGTCCGTAGTAAGCTCGTCGCCATATTGAGGAAAGTGACGTTCTGGCACGTCAAATGAACCGTCAAAAGTAAAAAAATAGTATCATTGTTGTTATTGTTGTGAAGTTATTAATTGTCATTAAAATCTTTATCCTTTCCCTGGATTAAATTTATTTTATATTACAAGCCATCAGTCAAATATTTACGTGTAAATATAGATTACAAAATTATCTTAAATTGGCACTCCAGAACTGTTAAACAAAAATGCATACAAAGAGCTAGTAAAGGGTGTTTTTTTTTTTATAGAGGTTTAAGTTGGCAACACTTTTTTAACTGGCGGCCATTTTGTCAGCTGTCAAGTGATTTATGTTTAGTTTGGTTTGGTATTTCAACATGAATAGACTGACGCCTGAACAACGCTTCCAAATTGTGCAAATTTATTTTGAAAATCATGGCACCAAAACTTTCGTCAGAGTACACTAATACAACAGCATCTTGTCATTTATTAAATTTCCGCTTCTTTTTAATGACAGAGCAAAGCACGATACTCCAAACGTCATTGGATACCCCTGTCACCTAACAGAAATTAGAAAGAGAGGTACTACTAATCCAAATCGCTCTATCTCTTTGTAAGCGTGAGCTAACTTTCTTCTATAGCAGTGGTTCCCAACCTTTTCCTTCCTGCGAACTCCTTCTAAAAACCGGAATAAATTGGCGAAACCCCTGTATAGTCAATAGGAACAGCAAATGAAAGATAAAATTTGGTTATTAATATTTATTTCCCATATTGAATAACAGTTCATAAAGAAAAAAAAACGAATATTAATACTGCTCTTAAAACTAATAATAACCTTGGCAAATATATTAAAAATAATAAAGATAAGACCGCAAACAAGCCGCACTTTTAATAACAGAAATACAGAGCATAAAAGAGATTACTTACAATAAAATTTTTATAAAAAAAAATTGAACCGACTTCTAAAAGTGCGTTAGAAAGTGAAAAAATAACTATAAATTTTTATAATTTCGCAGTCGGCGCCAAATGATTTCTAACTGCAATAAATAACTACTAATATATACAAATTATGGTAAGAAAGCAATTACAAATAAAGTATTTTTAATCTGTTTATGCGAATCACATTTTGTCAGGTATTAGTTTGGCGCCGACTTCAAAAATTTCAAATAAAAATTTATAGTTTTTTTTTTCACTTTTTAGCACACTTTTAGAAGTAGGTTCGATTTTTTTAAATAAAATTTTATTTTTCGATTTTTAGTTTTGAATTCATTATGATATCCATAAATTATTTGAACTAAGTACTAACCGAGATTAGTGTACCTCGCAATGACTTCAAGGTGGCAAAAAGTACCCATTTTATCCGAATTTGTAAATCACTCTAACATGAACCACTAAAAATTCATTGATTCTTAAAGTTCTCCAAATACCAATAAAATTGTGTCAAACAATTATTTAGTACGTCATAGTAAATCCGCTATCTTAAATTTCAAATTAATTTTAAATTTGTAATATAGACCTCAAAACAATCCAATATTGATATTTAAAGAACTTGAGACATAAATTTTTTAGCCCGACATCTTTTATCCTGCATATTGAGTTTGTATATGCTCCAAGAACCCCGCAATATAATTTTTATACAAAATCGAAAAATGCAAAATTTTCGGTCCTTCAATCTAATAGTTGTAAAAAATTAACTTCATATTCGTAATAGACAACCGCAAAAACCACCTAATACCAAATCAGAAAAATGCGAATAAGGTAAAATGTTCAACCCACCATATTGGATCCGCCATATTGAATTAAAAAAAAAATTAATGTCTTAATCTAACCTAAATCTAAACCCTTCAAAATCCATTAGTACCAATTTTGGATGAAATCCGAAAATTTAAAATATCTAGACCGTCATATTGCATCTGACATATTAGATTTTCTTAAAATAATTTTATATTCGCTATTTATATCCTTAAAAACGATTCAGTAAAATATACTTTTAAATTCATAATTTACACCCTCAAGAACCTACTATATCAGTTTTAAAGACAATCGAAAAATTTAAAATTTTTAGGACGCTATATTGAAACCGCCAGATTGAGTTTTTCAAAAAATATTTTAATTTCGTAATTAACACTAACAAAAATCCCCCAATACTGATTTTAGACAAAATCGAGAGATGTAGAATCTTTAATCCACCATCTTGAATCCGCCATATTTAATTTTTTTTAAATAATTTCAAATTCGTTATGTACGACCCCGAAAACTACCCCATACCAATTTCGGAGAAAATCGGACAAAATTGATTTTTTTCCGCCATATTGAATTTTAAAAAAATAATTTGAGATTCATTATGTGTGACCCGGAAAAACCCCCACACCAATTTTGGAAAAAATCGAACAAAATTAATTTTTTTCCGCCATTTTGGATTCGCCATATTGAATTTTTTTTAAATAATTTCAGATTGTTGTGTACGACCCCGAAAATTCTCCCATACCCAATTTGGGGAAAATCGGATAAAATTAATTTTTTTGGCCGCCATATTATCAGCGTCATCTTGGATTTTCATGCATCAATTTCGTTCAAAAAGGTATGGGACCACCACAGCAACTTCCTGAACATAACGTAAAAAATTTCATTCAAATCGGTGCTATCGTTCTGGAGTAATCGGTGTACATACATAAAAAAATATATAGTCAACGAATTGAGAACCTCATTCTTTTGGAAGTCGGTTAAAAAAACACAATTCAACGTATGAAATACATTTTTTATCTCAAAACCACAGCTTTGATGAAAACTTCAAAATACTACGTACCACAAGATGTTGACTTTATTGGAATCATTAAAAGATTAACAAACTTAAGAATATAGACAATATTTTGAATGACCAATTAGATGCTAATAATTTACAATTGTTAAATTTATTTAATAATACAAATTGCTCTGGTTTTTCCTTATTACAATAAAATTATTAAAATTTGTAAACTTTAAAACATCTGGATTCACTAACATGGTTTAAACTCAAAACCGCCCTAAATTAACAGCTGAGGTCTTAAATTGACAAAAGCAACAGTAAGTCAAGCAAACTTTATATGTTTTCGGGATACAACTATTTCTCCTAAATATTTTAAGGCTATATCACAAGGTTCTTTATCCTTATTATCCCTAAATAAGCGTATATTTGTTGACATATCTAATACAAATTATGACAATATCATGAGCAAAACAGAACTGGCCGACTATCAAATTTAAATTTCATGGCAACTAGATCGGGTTTATATTTTAAATCTTTTTAGTGGATCTGGCTGTGTGAATTTTTAAATAAGTACCTCCATACCTTCAATAATATTTATTTCTTCGATCATACCCTAGATTTAAACAACAACGAACTTATTTGAAGATTGTTTATGGTCGGTGGGGGAGACGTTTTTTTGATGTTTGACAAACATAAACATATTTACTTATAAAAAGTTGATGCTGGTAGCCGTTACTATGTGGTAGTTAATCATCTTCGGGAAATGTTTACAAAGGAACTACTATGTTTTATACCACTAAATTTATCAAGAAAACAGTGACTGCAGTTTCCACTCACAGAGTCATTTTCAAACTGAATTACAAAGGTAGACCAAGTATTCAATACAGAAACATGAGAAAATTCAACAATAAATAAAAACTACCTGAGAAATTACATTATTACAAAGGAGAGGTACTAAATTTTAGGAACTAATTATTATTTGGCGACCACAAATAACAGGAAAACCCAAGAACTGTCTGGTCATTAAGCAAATTTACATTTTTATTTTTAGTATGTTTATATATTTGTAAAGATTCAAGAATATTTAACTTTTGGCCCTTTGTTGAATAATGTAGTATGTAAGTGTTGCCCAAATCAGGAAAATTGTGGCTGTGTTCTAAGCAATTATTGGCAAAGCTCGAGTCTGAAAAGCGAGTTTTAAAGCTTCTACCACTTTGTCCAATATACAAGCTATCACACTCTGAACATTTTAACTTATAAACTCCTGATTTATCAAATTTATTAATTTTATCTTTAGCATTGTAAAGGATAGTGGACAGATTGTGTTGAGATTTAAAGGCTACTTTTATGTTATGTTTGGAAAGAATATTAGCTATGTTTTCTGATAGGGTACCACAGTATGACAAAGATATATAAAATGAATTATCTTTATCATTTTTTATTTTAGGATATATTGAACTAAAGGCTAGTTGTTTTTGTTTTTTAGTTATTAATTTCTTTATGGTTTGTTGGGAGAAATTGTTTGATATTGCAATCCTTTCAATGATATTTAGTTCCTCTTGAAGATCTTCTTCAGAGAGAGGCAAAGAGAATGCTCTATGTATCATTGAATTGTATGCAGCCATTTTGTGTTGTAAGGGGTGAAATGAATCATTAGATATAGTATTACCTGTAAACGTTCGTTTTCTAAAAATTTTAAATTTACACTGATTATTGAGGTGAGATATGGTGAGATCAAGAAAATTTATTTTATGGTTATTTTCAGTTCCCAGAGTAAATTGAATTTTTGGATGGCAATTATTAATGAATTGTAAGAATTTTTGAAGCTGTCTAGTAGTGCCTTTAAAACATGCTAGAACATCATCTACATATCTGTACCAAAATTGAACATGGTTTTTGCTTAAAGGGGAATTAAGAATTTTGTTTTCTAAGTTTGACATGAAAATGTCTGCTAGGAGAGGGCTATGAGGAGAACCCATTGGTAGGCCTGAATTTTGTAAATAAAATTTGTTATTAAACTGGAAATAGGTTTGTGATAGGCAAAGTTCAAAAGAGGACAATATTTCAGTAGTTACTATTGGATTTATATTTCGTTCCTGTAAGATTTCTTGGATAAGTATAAAACATTCATCTGTTGGAATATTAGAAAACATGCTTTTTATGTCAAAAGAAACTAGTATGGAGTTATCTGGGGTTTTTATGTTTTTTAGTTTTTGGACGAGATCTACTGAATTATTTAAACTGTGATTTGGTTTAAAGTTGCTTATTTGTTTGAAGAATGAATTTAGTTTCATATTGAGTTCTCTCGTGGGGCTATTTATGTATGAAACGACTGGGCGAATGGGATTTCCTGGTTTGTGATTTTTTATAATGCCATAGAGTTTTGGTGCTTGTGGGTTCATATTGATTATTCTTTTTTTATCGAATTCTGAAAAAAATGGCTGTTATGTTTGACAGGCTTTGTTTTAGATTTGTTTGAAAAACTTTTGTAGGATTGCTTTTAATTTCTGTAATATTTTCGGATTGAATAAATGCTTCTATTTTATTGACATATTCAACTTTTTATTTACTTATCTTTTCTTTCAGTTTAAATGCTTGTCGTGACTTTTGCGGTGTTTTTAAGAGTTAGAAATTAGTATAAATGCGAAGTTTACAATTAATATTAACAAAAAGGGGATTTAAAAACTTATTTTTATCGGTAAATTTTGTTTACATATTGAAAATAACAATAATAATAATAATTTAGGCAACCATATATTCATACTTTATGTATTCAGAATTGACGTACCGATTATAATATGATACTCGTTTAAATAATGCAATTAGAAAAGGATAGCATAAAATCGGTATGTCTGTACCAAGAAATTAAATATGTACTGTTTATCAACACTTTTTCAAATATAAATAAAATATTATTACGTTATTCGGTGTTCAAACAACCGGGCCCTAGTTCTGACATTATGCTAACTCTACAGGGGTATGTTCGAAGATTTATTTCTTAACTTTGTTTGTCATTGCCAATTTGACATCTGACGAAGTAGCTACTACTACTTAACATACAATTTTAAATAAAAAACAAAAAGAGAATATCTGAAATACTTCTATTCCTTATCCTATTATATACGTAATATGGATCTTCATCAAATAATTACCACCTCAATAAATTATTAATTATTGATGCTTTAGTGACAGACCAATTTTAGAGATAAGGGACATTCAGCAGTAATGTATTACATAAACACACAAAATTTCAGTATAGTCATAACTAACCAAAATAAGCAACATATAAAAGTAATCAATCAATAAGATTTATCCGTAAGACAACTATTGTTTCTTCCAAATATTTGAATGAATGTCTACGCATAGGCAAATAAAAAACGACTCTTTCGTGACAAAAATACTCACAAGATAACGATTGTGCCATCACAATAAAACAATATTTTGTTTGGTAAATAGGGAAAGTCTTAGGCAATGATGTCAGAAGGTTATTGGTGCTCGTGAATCGATTTTGGTTGATTGCGTGTTTGAGATATTAAAAAAAAAGTAAAATCTTGCATTTTCTTAGAAAGGCTATAAAAGTAGTTGGGCCCCTTTGCAATTTCGATGGCTTCCCTTATAACTCCTGTAAACAGGTCACATCTGTTTACAAGAGTTATCCCATTTCTAGTGTAAAAGGCAGGGTCGTGTCAGTTTTTCTGAATTTGAAGCTCTTGGAGAGGGGGGGATGCCAACAGCATACACATTCCTAGTATAAGAAGCAGAATCGGTTCTATTTTCCTGAACTCAAAGCTCTTGGGAGAGTGGGGGGCGATCGCCAGCATACACATTCCTATACTGTATTCAAGAACTAGAGAGAGTAATAAAACTGTTACCGAAACCTCCAACGAACCTGCTCCAGTGCCGCAGGTAACTGAGGACTGCCGTAAATCTAATTACATTTAATTATATTTAAATATTATAAGCTTTTATAAATTTACTGCAACAATAAAATTTCTGATAGTTCAATTTAATTTCTGTCAGTGAGCAAAGTACACCTTACAGTGTGTCCTTGGTGATTTATCTTGTTTGCGCTTGTTTTTATTTTATGAGATTAGTGAGATACCCAAAAGATTTATCCTTCCACCTCTATATTTATTCCAAAATCGGTAAACCAAGGCATTTTTTCGTCAACGAAAAACTTATTACGATAAATGTTTATGATGCCTTAAGATATCAATATCTAGATAATAATGTTAAAAGCTCTGTTGAGATGTGTTCCAATTGTCCGTTGGAGAAGGAAATATATCTCTGAAGTAAAAGGTAGAGTTGCTAGAAATAACACAACTTACAAAATTAGTAATTAACTGAATTTTTGAAAGATTTATTTGAAATAAGTTACTGCACAAAATTGGGAAAAATCCATATAATAAAAGAATAAAGCAAAATGTGGAAACTCGATCTAATAATCGGTGAGATGATAGAGGAACTAATTATAATTAATTTGAACGAAGATAGCTTCACTGACTTTGATTACGAATTAGATACGTAATGTTTACCAGTGTAAACACAATTTATTATTTAAGTTTTTGTTTTTCTTGTATTTTATTGTTTAATGCTGTTTATATATTTTTTATTTTTTTATATATTTTTATTTTAGTGTGTTCCACTCCTTAATTTTATATATATTTAATTCCAATTATCCGTAATTTTTTTATTATTTCATTATTGTATTTGTGTCTTTTTCTTAAGCGTGGAGAATTAATACGTTTATTTTTTTTGGGGGGCTATCGAATTTCCATATAAGAAAGTAAATTAAGATGTCAGTGCAATAGAAATAAAAATAAGTAGGTCTAATTTTAACTGTAAGATATAAAAATTAATTACATTTGAATCCCTTTTTAGTGTTTAATTGTAATTCTGTAGATGGTTTAAGAAATAAATAAACTGAAACGTCAAATGTCCTAAAAATGTTTTTAATTAATAATAAACTGACCGATAGCCCCAAAAAAATTTTAATATCATATGTACGAATTTATTTTTATATATGTTTAATTTCTTGTATTTTTGTCAATGGGTATTTTGTAAGTATTTAAATTATAACTTAGAATTTTTTGAGAAAATAAGGCTACATTTTAGTCTGAATGTACCTAAAACGGTTAAGATTGAGAATAATAAAAATACAGTTGTGATTTGTGTTAAATATGTCAAAATTATCTATATTTTTATTTTAAGTTTTTTACCGAAATAATATTCTATGCCATAAATATTTAGTGATAAAATAAACCTACTTCCGACGCCTATGACAAGAATTAAAATCCTTTTTAACACTTGACACTTACAAATATCTATTGTTATCCAACCCAAACAGTCCATTATTTTAGACCGGTATTTTTGATTATACAATTTCTAACCAATTCCTATGAAAAATATATGTGTCCAACAGATTTTGCCAAAGACGCCGGACTAAAGAACACAGGTAGTTTGCGAAGAAAAAAGGGTAAAAAATAATTTATTATTCTCTCTAGTCCTTGAATAAACTTTTGTATAAGAGGCAAAATCGTGTCTATTTTCCTAAACTCAAAGCCTTGACCATAGACATAGTAGAGAATGGACCAGGCTAGTCATTCATGAATAGGAAATTTATAAGCGCCAACATCTTTATAGGCCAGGGGTTAGAGGGGTGTCATAGCTCACAATCTATCATACGTCAGCGGCGTAACAATTTTAAAACGAATAAAAATATCAATTAATATTCTATGATGCTTTTATTTGCAGAATTGAAACAAATATTTTTTCATAAGAAATAGTTAATTACTCTATCAATATGTCGTGATACGGAAGTTGTTGTACTGAACATAAATCAGTATTCAATATAAAAATAATCGTAATATTCATATCATTTGTCTTTTACGACATTAATGACTTGAAATAAACTTTTTTTTATCCAAGGCACTAGTTATTATTTAAAACAGAGTACCATGTAAGAATTATCCAAGTCCAAAGTAAAAAATTGCGTAATATTTTACCGGATTGTAGTTAAGTGGCTAATTAACGCCCACAATTCTAAAATCGGCAAAAACTTTGTTTCTTGAACATTACTGTGATTGAAATTTTTTTTTTTTAATTTTATGGACTCGCTGTCTATTTTTATTATTCCTAACAACGTGTCTATGCCGTACAGACACTCGCATATGAAATTTAACGTCAGCCATGAACATCGTAAAAAAGTAGTCTTACCAAAGTTCTAATGTCTCAAATATTGAAGTGCAATACTGAATAAATGTAACGACGTCGTGGTATGCAAATATGACTACTTTGACATTTGGTTAGTATACCAATTATTTGTAAAAATAATAATACTTGTACAAAATTCCTGAAACGAGAAAATGGAGATATTTTTTGTAAGTTAATAAATGAAGCAAAGCAAAAATGGAAATATTTAAAAAATATATATTCGACGGTGTATGTGTTCAGGAGAAAATAGAGTATTTACAACTTCATTTTCAAGAAATAACCTGTTAATATTTGTATATAATTTCAATTATGATTTGGAATATATATGATAGACTGTTTCAATTTAGATATTAATCTGAAAGACTTGTTACAGTTTAACCTGTTTTACTGAACTCAACTTGCCCATCAGGTTTTGGCAGTACTATTGTTGAAAATTTTTAATATCTTGAATCGAGAATCTGTTATGTGTTTCTAACGGAAATTATTTATTTTAATATGAGTAGTGTATTTCTAGATTTTCACTGTTTCTAGTATCCTAAAATATTTATGACAAAATATACCGATAAGGAAATGTGTGGGATACAAATAAGTATATGCCATTATTAAATATATTACTTGTTGGTTATATTACAATTATATACATAAAATAGAATAACGTACAATAAAATATACTTTTTTTTCTTACTTACTGACATTATCTAATTTGTGTAAAGCAAATCTGAGACTATGTAACTATCGGACATCGAATAAAAATAAACAAAAATTGTAGCAATTAAATTTTCATTTCTAGACTTTTCACACATGGCAGTTATTACGCAAGTGATATATTTAAGTGTTTTTTTTGCAGATTTTGTAATATCTTGGTTAAATGAAAATTTTACACTTTTACAAGTAATAGGGAAAACAAAAAATAAGGGAAAAATTGTAAAAAGATAAGAAAAGCGGCATTATTTGGTGTAATATTACAAGGGAAATGTTAATGAAAAATAACAGAAAATGGTGGGTTTCTATTATGTTGGTCTCACTTTAAAATACGAACACCATCAAATCGATAATAGAAATCGTTTGGGCCAAAATGTTCACTACAGATATGAAGTGACTTGGGCAAGATTTTATCTTGTAGTCCCAATATATTAATCCAAAGGTCTCGGCGGTTAGAATCACTGGGAAACCTATAAAAAATCACTGATAACAAAATCTAAAATCCCAAATTACCCGCCTATGATACCAAACTTAACCTAAATTATGTCACTACCTGTGAAAAGTTAAATTTGAAAATAAATAATCCAATTTTCGGCAAACTTGGCACTGATTGAGCATTTTGTTACTAATGAATAATTAGTCACTTACAAAAACACTTTTGGAATCACAAAAAATTAAAAAACGACCCAAGACACACAACGTCAACCACAACGATAGCGTAAAAGAAATTTGCGAGGTTGCCAGATTTCATAGTTTACCACACTACTTAGAAATCTTGAATTTTCTGGGAGTTAAACTGAAGCATTATAAAGCATACTAATTTAAAGATATTAGTTTACTATTGTAGCAATAAATTGTTTATAAGTATTATATGAAATATATTATCATAATAATATTTTTTTTTTCATGAAAATTGGGTATTAACAAAGTGTATTGTTTTCCCTTATTTTTTTCCAAAACAGTTGGCAAATTACTACTGATTGTGACCCATTCGTGGCGTTTTGTTTTTGTAAACATTCCATGTCCAGACGTCCATGGCCTTGACCATCAGCAGAAGTCGGAGACGCATTTTATATATGAAAAAAGACGTGATAAAGGTCGAATCTGCTTTTACCTTGTGAATCTGCAATAAATCAATGTATAATGAAGGGTTATGGAGAAAAACTTTATATACAAAAGCCAACTAAACATAGGGGCTGAAATTGTGCCGATATAACCATATTAAATATGATTACCATATGTACGTTTTGTCCCAGGTGAAAAACATATTAGAGGAAATACCAAGATCTTCAGACTGGGAGCAAAATACACGCTTGCATCCAAAAATTGATTCAAAGTAATAAAACGCATTTTGGAATAACCCCCTTCAATATATATGATGATTCACAAAAGATACAAATCATCACCTTCAAATAGCAAAAGTTCGTTGAAATCGATTTATTTTGAAGTGCACACAAAAATATTTCGACATCAAAAATTCCAGAAACATGTAAATCTCAAAACACTTAAAAACATGTAAAGCAGTAGTAAAATTAAAATATATATGCAATGCTTGGAATTCCAAACCGAGCACTCGTCGATGAAGCATCACTAGAAAATGCCAGTTGAGATGTTGGCGAAACGTCGTGAAGATTTTTCTACTGATGAACGGATTGAAAACCGGAAAAACACACAGGTGTGGAAAATCCAAAACAAAACCTCTACATAATAGGAATGCAACAGAAAGAGACGGACAACAGTTTAGCTCTGTTGAAGAAGCGAAATAAAGCATACTGCTGTATCGTAACTTGCATCCCGATTTCCAGCAAAGATAGTTTTGGATCGGATTTAACATTAAAAATAAAAAACTGATCCAACATAGCAGACTGGATCTTTAAAATCATAAAAATGAATTCAAAAAACGTCTAATGTGGTTCAATAGCTGTTAATTATGCAATTTAAAAACAAAATAAAAAGAATAATTGTATTTCTATGAATAAAATATTGCGCTTGAGTTCAAGGTGCATTTTAAAAATAATGCTATAATAATAAATACATGGATATCGATAATCGTTAAAAAAGCAAAAGTACTTTTTCCTCTATGTTTAGGAATTCTTAACAAATACCAATACAAATAATTTGTAAGTAATATAATATTTATTCATTAATATAAGTGAATAAATAATACGACTGTAATAAAAATAATGAAAAGAACGTTTTAATCATTGCCTTCTTTGTTAACAGCTCTTTTCTCATTCTCCAATACATACGAGTTATTATCCGAATCCTTACGATGTCAAAAAGCATCGTAAGGATCCGTCGACACCAAAAGTTTTGTAACATAACCTCCATATTTTTTTCTCGAGAAGATTTTCGGGCAAAGTCTAGGCGATGTTTCTTATCAACTTGTCCGTTGATTTTTGTGCATCTTTCGATAGTTTACCTATCGGTAATATTGTAAATGCTATGATGTCTGGTCAATGGAGTAAGTAATTTATGGATTCCTGTTGGCATGTACCAAGAATATTTTTTGAAGAACAATCTTGCTGTTTGAAATGAATATTCCCAAATCTTCTCTATTGCAGTTTAATGTCCGCTTCCAATAGTTTGCAAAATGACGGCAAACCGGAAGATCAGTTTTCACTCTACTCTTGTTATAATGCCTGACTCATCACTGTTCTCGAAGAAAGGTCGAGCTGTGTTGCCATCGTTAGTGCTTTCTAACCCTTTCTTTGACATGTCAACAAGAAGTCCTAATCTCTCTCCTTAAATATTTCTATAAAAACTGTAAAATAAAAACTATTACCGATATTATTGCCTTCCAATAAGATTTAGACAACTATTATCAAGAGTAGATAAAATTATCCATTTTATCTCGAAAAAAATCTCAGCTTTCATCAAACACCTAAGGGTATTCAAATATATTATCTTGTAATAACTGTCAACCTTAAAATTAAAATTATTTTTTGTATTACGACAGATGCCAATTAATTTTAATGAATCTATTAGAAGCATATTATATTAGTAAAGATTTTAAAGAGGTGTGTTTATTCATTTTTTTTGCGTTTAGTAATCAGTTTCTTGGATAATAATAAAAATCTGTAGCGGGAAGTTCATAAGCCGCAAAACCATCAAAATGTAATAAAACAAAGAAAAATACTTTCATTTCATTTCATAATAAATATTTTACACTTAAGCGAGATAATATGATACTTGATGTAAATTAAGCTAGAAGATAGAATAGAACAGAATAAAATAGAATGATATACTACCATGATAACATACAAAGTTGGACATTGGTTCGTCAGGTAAACAAAGAAAGAATAAAGCAGAAAATAAATTAAAATACAGATATTTAACATTTAAAGTGCATTAAAACATTTATACACAAACGCAAAAGTAATAATACTAACAGTATAGAAAAACACAAAAGAAAAACTATATACATTAAAACACATATGTGAATAAGTCAAAGGGATTGTCACGGGATTAAATTGAAAAAAGCGCCGAGGCTGAAGAGAGCGTCGGATAAGACCCTCATAGCAAATGTTGTTATATGATCAGGTCATTTTCTGTCAGACTGGAAGGTGGCTAATTATTATCAAAAAGAAAGGCGAAAGGGCCACCAACATTAGCAGCTATAGACCTATTAGCCTACTTGATCGTGAGGGGTAAACTAGAGAATATCCTCTGTGATATAGTACAGAGAGGGTTTGAACACATTAAGGAATGGTGCCAGATGCTAGGACTAAATATCAATCCCACCAAAACTACTTTAGTAGCCATCACAAGGAAAAGAAACATCAATTTGAAAACCATCAATATGGATGGGAACGTTATTGAGGGGGAAATCAGATTTTAAATATCTGGGCCTGACCCTAGATAATAAATTTCTCTGGAACAAGCACGAAAAATAAGTGATCAACAATGGGGCAGTTGTAATGGAACAAATATTAATTATTTTACACCATCCAATGTGAACTATATTCTGTGAAAATGAATAATTAAATAATCACTCTGTGAATAGATTTCCCGTGGGAATAGGGTAGTTATATTTTTTATCACTATCCACGAAAGTCTAAAGAAAAAATAAATCAGTTATCGAACTTAATTTTATTATCTTTGTCGTTTAAATGTTTTCTTAAAAATATATAAACTCAGTAAATTTATGAAGACATAAAACTAAAAGACCCTTTCTAAGATTTGGCTATAAATCTATCGAAATAATCCTACTCTAATTATGTAAATAAAACCAGACGTGATAAGGGTAGTTTTAACATATGGTATATGAAATACCGTTAAAATGTATTAAAATATTGAACGATTTTCCCATTATTAGGAAACAAAAGAATAATCAAACAAACTCATTATACTGGAATATAACGTTTGACCTGTGAAAGGAAATAATGTAGCGTTTGTTTTTCCTGATTGCAAGAAAGATTGATTTAAATATCAGCAATAGGAATAAAAGGGCACTCAAGTTTTTTCACAGACGTTATATTATCTTATTCCTTTAGTTATAGAAAGAAATAGAATAGTTTTATTGACTGTGTTTATATAAAAATTAAGATTAAGACGCTCAGAGGCCAATTGGGGAAACAAGCATCCTGTATAGAATAGTTAACGCCCTCAGCACGTAACGATCGAAACCTTCGAACTTTAAGGGAAAGAAATTGACGTTTACAGAGTTCCATCGGGTAATATGGGTACAGAGGGGTGTCGAGGGGGTGTAAGATTCGAAGACACTCTTTTAAGGAATAGTAAATTTCAGTCATATTTTGAATGTTGTTAGAACGGTACCGTGAGTGCCAGTGCTGTAGAATAATTACGTCACGGGTATAATCGTCGGGCAAGAAGGTTATCTTTGTTTAATTTGGGAAATTAAGGGATTATTGTGTGTTATTTTAGTGAGGCATTTCGCGATTTTCATACGATTCGATTAAGTAATATGAATAGCTGTTTTTTTGCGTTTTATTTCAATTTTTGTTTAATGTTTTATTAAGCTATTTATACGTATTTTTTCAAAATTGGGTTTTACGTTTTTGGTTAAAATAACGACCCAGAAGAGCAATTATGTTAGTTTTTCGTAATTGTTATTAGTTTTAAATTTCTCACTGTTTTTCTATTTATTTTTGTTAAATAGATTTAAGTGTTTTGAGAAACTTGTTTTATTCAATTTAATTAAAACCTTCACGCGAATTAACTTGCGGGCGCGCTGTTGCGAGACCTACAAAACAAGAGATGTCTTCTGACCAACTAATTAGCAGCCTTTCCTGAGTCCTGAAGTTCTGAGTCATGGTTTTGGTGAGCATAAATAACCGTAATTTTTTTGGTATTAAAGCTGCAAAAGAGAAGATGAACGTCTAGACTTCCAGAGTGTCTATTACTGTGAAATTTTATTAGAGGTTATTAAAATAGTTACAAGTTAATGTGTGGCAACAATTTGGTTATAGATAGAATGGCTAACGCTACCTCAATACGTCATTTGCAAGAGTTTATGATCAAATTCTGTCACACAGTGATCTGGAGTAAAAGAACCAGTCTGGCCAATACGCGAGCTAACCTCTCGAAAGTTTAAAGACTGACCTGTGCGTATACAACTAGAGCAGTGAAAACGTGCCGAACGACTGCCATGGACGTAATCCTAAACCTTACACCTCTATATACTTGAGGAGAGTATGGCAAAGAAGACATGTTATAGGATGATGAGAATTGAATTCAGTCAACAAATCTGGGACATGCCCCAAGATAAAATGAAGAAGAATCGACTTTGTGAAAAACTTCAACACAAAATTGAGTCGCAAAAGTGAATGGGACGGAAACACATTGAAAAACTTAACAAGAAATCCATCAAATGGTATACAGATCACATCAAAACAACGCAGAGAACTGGAATATAAGTGTATGGACCCGGTACCAGGCACTATGAAAGCTTGGTTAAGCTACCAAGCATTTTTCAGGCAGAAATACATGTCATTAGGAAATTTATTCACTCCAGCAAAAAAAAAACTATCGCGGACAGCAGTTCATCATATTGTCGTATAGGCTAGCATCCATCAGTGCGCTGTGTCCTCAAGTAATCAGCTCCAAGATGGTCTGAGAATATCTAGAGGAACTAAATGAATTGAGTACCAATAATAAGGTCAGCCTCATGTGGATACCGGGACAAACTGGGGTAAATGGGAATGAATGGGTCGACAAGCTCGCGAGAAAAGGGACTGAGACACCGCTTCTGGAGCCCAAGCCTTTTTGTAGAATCAGTAGCAGTGTAATACGGGAGAAACTAAAAAGAGAGGAAAAGAGCAAGTTTAATTAATTAAATAATTTTTCACAACTTAATATTGCAGACCCAATCTGGAGGACAAAAAATTTTACATTTTTCTGATTTTGTCCAAAATTGATATTGAGGGTTCTTGGGACGTATACAAACTCAATATGCAGGATAAAATAAGTCGGAGTAAAAAATTTAAGTTTCATGGTCTTTAACTATCCGCACTGGAATGTTTTGGAGGCCTATATTACTAACCCAAAATTAATTTAAAATTCAAGATTGCGGATTTACTAAATATTTGTTTGATACAATTTCATTCGAAATTGGTATTTAGAGAATTCTCAGAATTAATTTTGAATAAAATGGGTACTTTTCTGCAACTTTGGAATCGTTTCGAGGAACACTAATCTCGCTTAGTATTTAGTTCAAACAATTTATGGATATCATACGAAATCAAAATCAAAAACGGAAAAATAAGATTTTTATAAAAAAATTTAACATCAATATAGGTTATTATACGAAATTGAAATTTTTGAAGTCGGCGCCAAATTATTTCTAAATGAAACAAATTACTACTAACACGAGATATATGTATAGCTACAAACTAGGGTAAGAAAGCAATTACAAACAAAGTAGTTTTTAATCTTATTTTGCGAATCACATTTTGTCAAGTATTAATTGGACGGCGACTTCAAAAAATTTCGTATAAAAATTTATATTGCTTTCTAGTGCATTTTTAGAAACCAATTAAATTTTTTTTTATATAAATTTTATTAATGATCCGCTTTTCATCCTATTAATATACAAAAAACTAGTTTTTAGATATTTTCATGAGCTACCCAAACAGCACAAATACGTCTTAAAGACGTCCATAAAACGTTTGATCTCAACATTCAGGACGTCTTATGGATGTCCATAAAAGACGAATGACGTCCATAAGACGTTGTATAGACGTCTTATGTTACAAAAGTAAACGTCTTTAAGACATTTGCTTACAACGTCTTATGGACGTCCCTTCCCAACATTAAAACAACATATTCCCCCAATAAAATTATGTACATTAAAAAGGGTTCCTTTAATTTTTTTGTTTGTCTTGTTTACAAAGTCAAACCGTAATTATTCAAAAGTCCAAGAAATAATTTTAATTAAGAAAAAATCAAGAGCAAACTATACACTACCATTTTAAATAACTACAAGTTCCGCATGAATAATTTGCTTTAAAAAATATGTTCAACATAATCTCTTTATACAAAAAAATACATAACTTAAGCATAATGTAAACTTTTTCTAATTTAAAATTGAGGAAGTGAGGTAGAAAAGCAAATATTTTCAGAACTATTACTTTTCGAACTATAAGTGAACCTATCAAATTTAAGCCTTAGTTTATCCCTTCGATATAATAACTCTAAAAGGTAGACTATCAACAAAATAAAAGTTTATTGAAATAAAAAGTACACAAATCTTTAAATAGTTTTAAAAACAAGAATTTTTATTTAGTCCAATAACAAATCTGGTCTGATGCCCTTTTCGGCCATGTTTGGATTGAAATTCCCTCATTCTTCCGAATTTTTGCCAGTCCTATTGTCTCTGTAGATCCTAATAACAAACTGATTTTAATTTTATAGGATTAAGTTTATCATTTGTGGGAGTAAATTTTTTGATATTTTGCTAATTTTTATAATTGTCCTCTACTATAGAATCGTGACTTATGCTATTTCAAGGTTAATATGTATAATGAAAGACAGAACTTACTCATAATAAGTCTCGCCGAGTTGGAATCGTAGAACTTTCTCTTTCCTTTTCGTACTAATCAACTGTACATGGTAATTTTACAAGCTCTCTTTACAAAGTCATAAATGCTCCCTACTCCCAGTTTTGAAATTTCTAAAACCTTAAACAAAATTACTTCTTGTAATTAACAAAACTCTATTTTCTATGTTCTTTAAATATAAACCAATCATCAGGAACAAAATAAATCTTACAGGTTTCATTAGTGAAGCACTCCATAAACAAACATTTCGCCTTCCACTTCATTAGTAATATTTCTTGTAATATTTAGGACCGGGTCTGGATGAGCTGTGCAAGCCTTTTTCGCATAGATAATATTTTTGAAGATTTCATTTCATACTTCTAACATAGAGTTACTACAAAAATATAAGCGGTAAAGCATTCGAGAATTTCCTGTAACACAACCTATAAATAACGTTACTGTTTTTCCTAAATACATATGATTCTCGATCTTACCTTAAGTATTACATACACACGAATAAAAAAGATTTTCAGAGGCACATAGATAAATCAATTATTTTAATAAAATTCTTTCAAAAGCTAAATTTTCACAGTCGGCACCCCAACAACATTAAAAATTAATAACGACATGACGAAACACAAATACAAAACTGAAAAATGACAGTTGACAGAAACACAAGGCGGGTTTTTTAAAGTTATAGTTTCGCTGGCATCATATTTATGTGTGTCATTGTTATCGGTACATCAAACAGTCTGTGACAAAAAGCACCAAAGTATTGATAAAAAAGATCACGCAAAAGTTGTATTAACCAAGGCCGTTGCGAGGCTACCAAAAATTTGTCGTTCAATCAAAAATTTTAATCTCAACTTGTATTCAGTTGAGCTTTGTGCGGCGTTGCAAACTTATTACCCAACTGCGACAAAATCCATAGGGAAGGATATGCTTTTTAGCTTTTATCAACTAAATTATACACACCTGTATTTATTTTCATATAAAATGTAGTATGTAGACTTTTAAAAGATATCTTAAAGACGTTGTATATAGACGTCTTATGGACGTCTTTAAAACAACGTCTATAAGACGCCTTATTTATGTCTTAAGACGTTCAGACATAATCTGGATATAAAAATGACGTCTATAAGACGTCTAGTGCTGTGTGGGTATCTTTTGAAACCAAATTTGAGTTCATGTCTGAAAATACTTTAATTTGGCATCAAAGTTCAAGGGAAATATATTTTAATTTAGCAAAATAACATATCGTTAGAATAAGGATTAAAAAAAATTGCTTGAGTCGCTTACAGAGAAACAATTCAAGACCACATCAATCATCAATCAATCTATTTAAAACAATAAAAATAGTTACGATTTAGTTTTTGTGATTATTGATTACACATTATTAGCCATAAATTGCCAAGTTTCACAACAAAATAACAACTTGAAATAAAAAGTAAAAAATATAACTAATTTTATGGTCTTATACATCTAAAATCTTCCATTTTTTTCTTTTGATTTTGCCAGTTTTGAGATAATGTATATTTAAAATATGTCAAATCGTTTCCATTTATTAAAAATTCGTGTTACCGAAGATCATACTGCTTCATCCCTAAAAAACAATTCTTGTTCATTTTTTTTATTAATAAAATAATTACAATAATACCCCCAGGGCTAGGGCCCCTATCCTCGAAAGTGTGATGTGAAAGGTGATGTGTATGACGATGTGAACTTTTTGACAGTAAAAGCCATATTCTGGAAAAGGCAATGTTGTCAGATATGAACGTGCTAAAACCCGCGGATTTCAAAAAATAAAATGGATGACAGATTGAATTGAACTGTCAGATCGAAAATGTCCGTAGTATATTTTGTTGCCATTTTAAGCAAAAAGTAATTTTGGTACTATAAATTAATCGTTAAAAGTAAAAAAAAAATAGTGCTGTTGTTATTTTTGTAAAGTTACTAATTGCCATTACAATATTTGTACTTTGCCTGGATTAAATTTATCTTAAATTGACACTCTAAAACTGCATACAATGGGCCAAGTACTTTAAGATTCTAATATATAACGAAAAAGGGATATTAAGAAAAACAGCAATCATATATACAAAGTAATATACTGACAGTAATTGCAGAAAGCCAGCATTGATAAACCTTGAAATGGTGGAAATTACAACTCTACCTAGTATGACTAAAAGCTATCATCCCAATCCACTACGAAAACTGTCCAATCAGTTATTTATTGTATTCACAAAATATCCAGCCTCTTACTGCAAGACGTTCTGTCCTGACAACTAAATTTGAAAGAAAACCTGAAATTTGAACAATGATAGTGAAACTGTTTATGATCAGGGACTGAAACTAAAGGCCAGACAGAAGACTCCCATTAAAGATACTGGCGGATCTCACATTCAACTTTAAATGTATATATTTTTTATTTTATGTACCATAAATAAGGTTTTTATGCTGAAGGACCTCATTCGTTGGTCTGTAGGGTTCATATTTTATATGTCCCGATAAATTATAATCATAATATTTATTTAATTGTAGTGTCGTATAGTGTTTAACACAGTCTAATTAAGTTAAGTGCTGTAGTTAACACAATTTAAATATAAAATTTGTTACTTATTTAAATAAAAGCTTCAGATAGCTTACAAATTGTGATTTCTCAAATTTATTATAAGTTGTGTCGTGAAAAGAATTATGTTAGATTTAACTGTTTAAAACTAAAATACTCGGCTGTTATGGACACAAGTATTTATGTTAAATCAATAGGCAGAACTGGCCCTAGAAAAACATTTTTAAATAGCACGCTCATACAGTTGAGTTATGAACAGAATCTTCTGTAATAATTTTATATGTCTGTAATCTCAAATTTGCTTAATATTTGCGAGACATATTTCACTTTCTAAGGATATTTTATTAAAAAATTTGAAAATATCAGGGTACCACCTAATTAACATTTCAACTATTTATTCAGAAAATAAAACGTCTTAAAGAAACGGTTCGTCAACATATTATTTTTTTTTAATGCGAGTTATTTTGAAGAACCAAAAATAAAATAAAAATATTTAATTCTATTTTATGTTTTGAAATCCGTGCGTTAAGTATGTCATTTAGCGGCTGACATTTCATTTGCGCATGTTTCACCGTTCGCTTACCTTCCACCGGGCGAACGAGGATATGAATGATGAACATTTCAAGAATACACATTCGCCACCTTTCCACCGTTCACTTCACGTTCCCGAGTTCGAGGATAGGGCTCCTGCACTGGAGTATGTCTTAGCTGACTTTAAGGCGTTTTTAAATCGTTTATTTACGGTGATATAATCAACTCGATTTCGAATAATGTAATCAAGAGTATTTGCAGGTGATCGACAAGTATACAACTTTCGTTTTGGCAGTTTATAACAAGTATTCATAATAGTAAGTTTCTGTTTCAAACAGAATTGTATCAGTCTATCGCCGCTATAATTTTGTTGCAAGATTATAATCCCTGACAATATCCTGGCACCTCCTATCTCCAACCTTACCACTGAAGTCTCCCATAACTATGTTTACATCACGATTATTTTTTGGTTTAATAGTCGCTTCCACTCGCAGTAAAACGTTTCTATAGCATATACCTGCATATTCATAGATTTTAAACTTATCATACTGATTTTATGTGACACCGAGACAAATCCCTCCCCTATAACTTTTAAGCTTACCTAACAAAATTATGGCCACTCGATTTCTGTTCTATGTTTCGGTATCTCTGGAATAATAAATGTTGTATGTGATCATCTTACCGTTATTTGGCCAACTTACTTCATTTAGCCATATATATATATATATATATATATATATATATATATATATATATATATATATATATATATATGCATCTCACACGGATACCTCCGTGTGAGATGCATTAGAAGTGGTTATATCCACATTATGCTGTTGTAGTGCTGAAATCACATTCAGCAAACGTACAACTATATGCAACTCCGTACATAAGTGAAGTAAAATGCGAAACAGTGAATGCAAACTTCGCTCCATCATATCCTTTCTGTGTTAGAGGTTGCACAGTTAGAATAAATTGTGATAAAACACAAATTCATCCTATTCCACCACCATCGAGATGGTGACCTACCTGTACCACCACACCGAGAAGAAAGTCAAAGCTTACCCTCCCCGCCATAGTGATACGGCAGAGATACATGTTTCGTCTCTCACTAGACTCATCAGGGTACCGACATGCACCTGGCTGTGCAAAGGACAGATCGGAAGGAAGCATGCAACACTGAACGCGGCTTCGCCGACCTCTCGTCGGATGGCTTATATATATATATATATATATATATATATATATATATATATATATATATATATATATATATATATATATATATGTGTAAATGATTCATTTTCTTAGTTGTGGTATGTATTTTTCCAGTTTGTTACAAGCTTCTGACATTCCAAGTAGCTATTCTAGCAAGCTGGTAAATTTTTAACACCTTATGGATATTTAAGTCCTGTCCAGGATACAAGACCGTTCCTTGTATGTTCCCTGCCCTGATTATTCTTGGAAAAATTGGGTGTGTGGTAGTTTTCCGTTACTTTCCACACATTAAACGTCAGCAGCCTCTATATGGAGATCAGACGCTATTTGTAGCCATAAAAGATCCCTCTTTGCAGTCACCTACTCTGGGTCAGAAGCTGCGCCTGGGGAGGCGCACGATGGAAGATAAGCAAACCCTTCTCGAATATTGTATATATTATTAATAGAATTATTCTAAATATAACTAGTTTTAAATAGAAATTCCCTCTCTTCAAAATAGATCCGCAAACCCCTCAAATTCCACGTTGTCCTACACTAGTATCCCAATGATACGACTCTTCCTCATAGTCTAATCAGTAGAGCTGTATCGAACCGAAAGCGAAATTCGCAGGAAACTACTGCCTATTTAAATTTAGCAATTCGTGATGTGCTGACAGAATGTTACTCCTGCATACTAGATACCAGACTGCCCCGCATTAACTGTTTTC
Organism: Diaprepes abbreviatus; assembly: GCA_034092305.1. NCBI lineage: Eukaryota > Metazoa > Arthropoda > Insecta > Coleoptera > Curculionidae > Diaprepes > Diaprepes abbreviatus. The sequence continues at coordinate 3,351,160 of JASJET010000211.1, read as the reverse complement.
TGTTTTCTCCTTTTTTATTGTCTTCTATGGTGGAGATAAAGTATAAAGACAAATTGACGTAATTTAAGTGAAAAATTAAAAAAAAAAAACAGGACATGCCTGAAAACGATTCGTGTAATGAGTAGAAGAGACTATATAGTAGAGCGAATATAAAGGGAATAGCTGGATTCAACTTATTCAAAAATTTAACTTTTCTGTGAAATTTACTTCAGCAGCTTTAGAGTAACGGAACCTACAAATTAGATCACGAGCCTGCACTGATAAAAATATAACCGAGTGGTTGTTTTTAATTATCATCTGTAGTGTCTTATTTGTTAGCTTCGTATCTTCTTCAAATAGTCATCAATCATGATAATGTATATATTATTGAACACATTAAAATAATTCATATATGTAATAATTTTTAAAACGATGCAATTTTAACATAAGTTTTTAATTTTATCATTAATTGACGGAAAGTATTAATTTTGATTTGTTTGAAAGCTAAATGATGAATTCAATTGTTATTGTTTCAATGTTATCTCATTTACAAGCAAATGTTTGTTTGTTTTTGCCTGCTTTATGGTTTCAATGACTTTTTGTTGCTTTCAAGCATTTACATTACAAGTTTCTCCTGTCCTGCACTTAAATCCGTTGATCCGGCTACCCTCGGTGGAGTTAACCAACTCCTGTATTGTAGGAGTTGTTGGTTACACGTACTAATAGGGTTTGAAGAGTTTCTACTTTATATAATTTTCCTGGGAGCTTTGAATATTCGATGATATACTCACGTGTCTGACTAGCTCACCAATGTACCTGGCATGTACAAGAAAATACGATAACGTCCACAATCTCTTGGGAATATCAAATTTTCATTTAACGCTGCTCCTAAGACACAAATTTTAGATGTTCCCCAAAATTCTTTCAGGATCATCTCAATATTAATATATATTATGTACGTTATTGTTGTCTCGCCCGTCTATCTGCAAAACGTAAAAAAGTGTTGGGCATAATGGCCTCAAGCAAAATAATTACTTTAATAGACAGGTCATAATATAGTCCTAACCTAAATACACAGGACACTTGTGGAAAGACCTCAAAAGGGGATTAAAGCCTGAAAAATTTACCAATTTAAAATAATCAAATGACATTTATATTGCAAAAACTATTTTGGTTTTTAACTGTAAAACAATCAATTTTTGGCAAATTCGAACTATTTACCTTAATAAATCCACTTTTCATCATGAAAAAATTTTTAGAATGGTTTTTAAAAGGAGTAGTAAACAAATTTCGAATAAATTGCACGAAAATCGCTATAAAATATCGTTAACTAAACAACGCAACCTTTGACAGCGATGATGTTTGCGAACAAGTGACGTCATGCATTTTGATTAGTGTTCGTTGTCACGTGACTTGAGAATGATTTTAATTATTAAATATAAATTAAATTCCTTAAAAATAAGCAAAAACATTGTGTTTTTTTAGGATTTCTATTATGGAAGGTACCGTTTCGCGGAAAAATTATATTTTTATTTGAATACAATCAACGTCCCTATTGAGAAAAATGTCTGTAAAATATTGCGAAAAATTAGTTGGATCGATATATCAATGCCAGACTAATAAAGGGCTACCAACAAATAGTCCGGTCAAAATAGACATTGAAGGTTACATTAATTCGCACCTTGCTAAAAATTGGCATGAATGTTGGGAACCCTATTATACACAATTTGTCAATTATCCACATCAATCCGAAGTGTGGAAAAAAATTTATTCAAGGTCAAATGTTGCAAAAATCGGTTTTTTGAGTTTTCCAGCTAAACGGTAAGTTTTATAATAAAAATAGGTGAGACAAAAATTATTCATCATGCAATTATCTATAAAAATTGTTCATATACTTTTTTTCCTAAGAATCACCATTTCGGAAATACAGCGATGCAAAATGTTGAAAAAGTTGTATTCTTCATAATATGCATGTCAATTACCGTAATATACGTTACAGAACGATAATATAAGTAAAAATATTAATTTTCGTAGCGTATACATACATATTATACAGTTTTAAAAATATAAACTCCCAAAAAAACCCAGTCCCTCATTTTATATGACCGTACGGCCTTGAGCAACATCTGTCTGCTATTCAATTGTCCACGTGGCGACGCTCGTATACCTGCTCCTTTTTGAAGGGCCTCCCTAGATAGAATAGTATTAGTCTCAAGCATTATTTCGTAGTAAGAACACGTAGTTATTGCTTATATTTTCAAACAAAATTTGTGCAGTTTTGTGTTTGTAATAGAAATGTCGCAGGTGTGCTTTATTTGTAATAAACATTTGACCGAAAGCGAAACAGTTACTGTTGATCGTGGCCTAAAGACATTAATTAATGCAAGTATTGAAAGAGGTGATGAATTTTCGGAATACCTGAAAGACCAGACTTCTGTGACAGTTCATGTGCAGTGTCGAAAAAACTATACTCGGAAGGGTACAATCGCTGCATTGAAAAGAAAACAGGATGAAGAACAAGCTAGTACATCAAAAATAAGTCCACCTCGTACTAGAGCACGCGTAAGTGAACCATTTTTTTGTTTTAAAAAGTGTTGCTTATTTTGTGGCAATGAATTGAATGAAGAGCTAGAAAACAGAAAAGCACTGAAGTATCGGCGTAAAATTTTTCATGTAACAACACTTTCATTCAAAGAAACAATCCTGAATGTAGCCCAGACTCGTTCTGATCATGTAGCAAAAGCTGTTATTACTCGAATTGAGTTCGAACATGATTTAGTTGCTGCCGAAGCTAAGTATCATAAAGACTGTCATAATGCCTTCTTGAGACCGACTACGGGGGGTCAAGCCGGTCGTCCTCAATCTGAAAGTACGAATCTTTTAATGGAAGAAATATTTGCACACATCGAAAATAGTGATGATTGTCAATTTTCATTAGACGAATTACAAAATATTTGCAACAATTCGTTAGATAATAGAACCATTAAGTTACAATAGATCGTGGAATAGGCCTACCGGGGAAACCACGTAAAAAAAAACGCGCCATGTACACTACCTCACGGGTGGCGCGGAAACGTGTGCATATTATGAAGAATACAACTTTTTCAACATTTTGCATCGCTGTATCTCCGAAATGGTGATTCTTAGGAAAAAAAGTGTATGAACAATTTTTATAGATAATTGCATGATGAATAATTTTTGTCTCACCTATTTTTATTATAAAACTTACCGTTTAGCTGGAAAACTCAAAAAACCGATTTTTGCAACATTCGACCATGAATAAATTTTTTTCCACACTTCGGATTGATGTGGATAATTGACAAATTGTGTATAATAGGGTTCCCAACATTCATGCCAATTTTTAGCAAGGTGCGAATTAATGTAACCTTACCCCTATTTTTGATGCTAACTTGACCGGACTAAAAGTGTTGACCTGGATGTGTTTGTTATATTAAACTTGTTTTTGTTTTTTGACGAAAACAACATTTCTTAATCGGCGTGAGTGATCAATATATATATTTGCAATTTTTCATGCCGTTAGATTTAATTACCCAAGAGTTATTATTTCAGTTTGTTTATTAAAGTACCGTATTGTTTATTAATTAATAAAATAAATATTACGAGTTGCATTTCAACCGACTTCAAGTCAAATTAGCCTGTTGCTTTTTCCTAGCTTGCCCCGCTTTTTAAAGCAATCAAGGAAGCAACCCTCTCTTAAACGAAAAGAATATACAACACTATAAGGTTTACTTGCACACTTGAAATAAGCATTTTTTTAAAGGTACTGGCCTTTGGTTTCGGTCCCTGGTATTACACAGTTCCTCTATCATTCGTCAAGGTTCAAGTTTTCTTTCAAACTTAGTTGTCAGGACAGGAAGTCTTGCATTAAGAGGCTGGATGTATAGTGAATTCATACAATAATTGATTGCATGGTTTATGTAGTGGAATGCTAGGATGATGCATTTTAGCCATACTACGTAGAGCTGCAGTTTCCACCTTTTCAAAGTTCATTGATGATGGCTTTCTGCAATAACGGTATATAGGAGGCACATGTTACTCACTGATGTCGGCATTTTGCTTTGTATATAAGTTCCTGTTTTTCTTGAGATCTCTTTTTTTATATTACTCGCATTACTAAAGTAGGGTGTTTTTTATAGAGGTATAGAACTTTTAAAAGGAATAAAACAAAGATGCATTTTTTAAATTGACATGAAATTTACTTTATTCGAAAGATAACCTTCTGGCATTATAATTTAAATATGACTTCTGGCATATGACCGCCACGGCTGGCTCGGACGTAGTCTAATCTGGAGGTCCAATTTTCGATGACTTTTTCCAACATTTGTGGCCGTATATCGGCAATAACGCGACGAATGTTGTCCTCCAAGTGATCAATCGTTTCGGGCTTATCGGCGTATACTAGCGACTTCACATATCCCCACAGAAAATAGTCTAGCGGAGTTATTCGCACGATCTTGGAGGCCAATTCACGGGTCCGAAACGTGAAACTATGCGGTTACCAAACGTTTCCTTCAATAAATCAATTGTGGCACGAGCTATGTGACATGTTGCGGCGTCTTGTTGAAACCACAGCTCCTGCACATTATGGTTGTTCAATTGATGAACGAAAAAGTCAGTAATCATGGCTCCATAGCGGTCACCATTGACTGTAACGTTCTGACCAGCATCGTTTTTAAAGAAGTACGGACCAATGATTCCACCAGCCCATAAAGCACACCAAACAGTCAGTTTTTCTGGATGTAACGGTATCTCAACATACACTTGAGGATTATCATCACTCCAAATACGGCAGTTTTGTTTATTGACGTATCCATTCAAACAAAAGTGAGCTTCATCGCTAAACAAAATTCGTTTATGAAAATCGGGATCAACGGCAATCTTGTTTTGGGCCCATTCACCGAATCTACGCCTTGCTAGGTGATCGTGTGGCTTCAATTCTTCAACGAGTTGGATTTTGTAAGCACGCAAACCAAGATCTTTCCGCAAAATCTTCCATAAAGTGAATGGACACATATCAAATTCCTGTGCACGATGGCGGATAGACTGATTCGGGTCTTCCTCTACGCTACGCTCTACAGCAGCAATGACTTCTTCTGTACGCACTGTACGACGTCTCTGTGGATGTATATTATCATTTAGAGTAAACGTGGTGCGAAAACGTTCCATAGTTAATCGAATTAATTGCTCTGATGGACGATTATGTTGACCGTAAAATGGACGTAGTGCGCGATACGTATTTCGAACAGAACCATGATTTTCAAAATAAATTTGCACAATTTGGAAGCGTTATTCAGGCGTCAGTCTATTCATGTTGAAATGCCAAACCAAAGTAAACATAAATCACTTGACAGCTGACAGAATGGCCGCCAGTTAAAAAAGTGTTACCAACAAGTTTTATACCTCTATAAAAAACACCCTTTACAAGCATAAAAAATAATTTTCTTTTATTCCCGAACCGGGGAAAATTGAGAATTTTATTTGTTTTCGGGATGCAACTATTTCTAGTTCCCTTACTTCCCGTTTTACGGAAAGTTGATGCCTTCTTGCTTATTTTAAATGGAACACCCTACGTGTTATTTCACTTTTAGATTCCACGTAAAATTATAGATATATTTCATGTATAATGCCCTATGCCCAAGTCTAACTGTTTTTAACCGACTTCTAAAAGAAGGAGGTTCTCAATTCGTCGACTATGTACGTTTTTTTTTATGTATGTACACTGATTACTCCGGAACGGCGGTACCGATTTGAATGAATTTTATTACGTTATGTTCAGGAAGTTGCTGCGGTGGTTCCATACTTTTTTGGATGAAATTGGTACAGTAAAATCCAAGATGGCACTGACAACATGGCGCCCAAAAGAATTAATTTTGCCCAATTTTCTCCAAAATTGGTATGGGGAAATTTTTGGGGTTGTACACAACAATTTTCAAATTATTTTAAAAAAATTCAATATGACGGATAAAAAAAAAATTTTGTCCGATTTTCTCCAAAATTAGTGTGGGGGAGTTTTCAGGGTCGCACATAACGAATCCAAAATATCTTTTTAAAAATTTAATACGGCAGATCCAATATAACGAACAAAATAATCAATTTTGTCCAATTTTCTCCAAAAGTGGTACCGAGGAGTTTTCGAGGTCGCATATAACGAATCTAAAATTATTTTTAAGAAACTCAATATGGCGGATCCAATATGACGGACGAAAAAATCAATTTTTTCCTATTTTCTCTAAAATTGGTATGGAGGAGTTTTCAGGGTCACACATAACGGAATTTGAAATTATTTTTAAAAAATTCAAAATGGCGGATCCAATAAGGCGAACGAAAAAATCGAATTTTGTCCGATTTTCTCCAAAATTGATGTGGGGTAGTTTTCAGGTTGGTAACTGGAACGGTTCTGTGGAGTGGGGCGCCGCCGTGTTAGTAATAAATTTTCTGTGTTCCGCAAAAGGTAAATTGCTTAAATTTTGATTGTCTAACTATTCTAGAATACTTAAATATATTTTTCCTACAAAAGTTAATTCATAATATAAAATGGAAGCATAATTTACTTTGTATTATCAGTGAAGTTTTCTTCATAAAAATGTAGTTTCAATATTTAATCATTGTTTACAGCACAAAATACGTTAATGCCATATTTCTAGAAAATTCCGAAAATCTCACTGCAAGAGTATTTGAATCACTCCAAAAATGGGAATTGTGCCTGTTAAAAAGGTCGTTTTTCGTAAATTTTGTTTCATGAGTTCAAATTATGTTGTCCAAAAATCGAGGATAGTCTTGTATCATCGTTAATATAAATTTTCAAAATTGCATTCTTTCTGGCAGTGAGTATCTCTTAGATGTTGAACAAAAAATATTAAATAAACGTGGCAGTTGTGTTTCAACAAAATTCTATGTATTGAGCTCTCCCTGATTGTTGTTTGTAGAGCCTTAACGATGTCATGCCGCGAAATATCTCAGAATTGCAATTTCGACATTTTCATCATTGAGAAAAGGTTTCTTTTTATACTTTTTTGCCTTAACGGTGCCAAAATTTTTGAAATTATTCAATGTGACGGTCTTTGTTTATCCGGATATCTATCAACATATGTCTGGCATGTTCTTGATAAAGTTTGTTAAATTCCCCAAAGATAATAAACAAATTTAAAAAATCTTCCTGAGTATATTTTAATCTCCCCGGCATGAACACTGAATGAGTGTTCTAATCTCGTGGAGTAAAGATCCCTAAAGAGGTCTCGTGCAATCGTAGACTAAACGTCGGATAATAATTCCAATTTGACACGGCCTAAACCCAAGAACCATGATTTTCAAACTTATTACTGATTAATCGCGTCACGTAATTTCTTAAGAAACTGCTCTCAAACCCGTACTGATTCTAATGAATCTCAGATCGTAACTGAAGTTTATTATTTCTTAAAAGACCAAACTTACATTTCCCGGTACCCCGCTAGTACGCATCTCACCCCATGCAACCCTATAAATGTAAATTTCATTCCCTAAAATTCGAGTAATTTCGGTTTTTTCGTCTGCACAGGGCGTTAGCCATTTCATGTCGGATACTTATTTCCCGATATGGCCTCTCAGCGTCTTAATCTTTTTTTTTTATATATATAAAAACAATTAATCAAACTAACCTACGTCTTCCTATAATTAAAAGAAAAATCAATAACAACCAGGAAATAACCTGAACGCCATTTTATTCATTTTGCTGGTATTTAAATTATTCCTTCTTGCAATAAAAAAAAGACAGTAACTAAATGAATTCTTTGTACATGTTGCCAAACAATATATTACATTATAGTAAGTTTATTTGATTATTCTTATGTTTTGTAATAATGGGAAAATCGTGCAATATTTAAAACACACTAGGCAGTTTAGGCCATATAGTGAGTGTCAAATCCGTTGTGGACTTAATTTTAACAGTTTTTTACCGACTTCTAAAAGAAGGAGGTTCCCAATTCGTCTAGTATGTATTTTTTTATGTATGTACACCGATTACTCCGAAACGGTGGCACCGATTTGAATGAAAATTTTTTACGTTACGTTCAGGAAGTTGCTGCGATGGTCCCAATTTTTTTTGGACGAAATTGGTACTGTAAAATCCAAGATGGCGCTGACAATATGGCGGTCAAAAAAGCTAATTTTGTCCGATTTTGTCCTAAATTGGTATGGGGGAATTTTTGAGATCGTACGCAACGAATTTGAAATTATTTTTAAAAAATTCAATATGGTGGATCCAATATGGCCGACAAAAAAAATTGTGTAGGAGAGTTTTTGAGATCGCACATAACGAATATAAAAATATTTTTAAAAAATTCAATATGACGTATGAGTTTTAGAAATCTGAAATTATTCTAAAAAAATTAAATATGGCGGATCCAAGATGGCAGATTAAAGATTCTACATCTCTCGATTTTCAGTATAGGGGATTTTTGTTAGTGTTAATTACGAATTTAAAATATTTTTTAAAAAACTCAATCTGGCGGATTCAATATGGCGTCCTAAAAATTTTACGTTTTTTTCGATTTTTTCCAAAACTGATATAGGGGGTTTTTGAGGGTGTAAATTATGAATTTAAAAGTATATTTTCAGGATTCAATATGGCGAATCCAATGCAGCGGACTAAAATTTTACATTTTTCAATTTTGTTCAAAGGAGGAACTGAATCGTTTTTGAGGATGTAAATAGCGAATATAAAATTATTTTAAGAAAATCTAATATGTCAGAAGCAATATGATGGTCTAGAAATTTTAAATTTACCGATTTTATCCAAAATTGGTACTAGAGGGCTTTGAAGGATTAAATTAAGACGTGAAAATTATTTTTTTGAAATTCAATATGGCGGATCCAATAGGGTGGGTTGAAAATTTTATCTTATTCGCATTCTTTCAGATTTGGCATTAGGAGGTTTTCCGGGTCGTGTATTACGAATAGGAAGTTAATTTTTTACAACTATTATTTTTCTATTTTGTCTAAAACTGATATTGCGTAGTTTCTTGGGACATGGACATATATATATATATATATATATATATATATATATATATATATATATATATATATATATATATATATATATATATATGTAGTCGGCGCCAAATTATTTCTAAATGAAATTACAAATAAAGTATTTTAATCTGTTTATGCCATTCACATTTTGTTAGGTATTAGTTTGGCGCCGACTTCAAAAATTTCAATTTCATATAAAAATTTATAGTTATTTTTCACTTTTTAGCGCACTTTTAGAGGTCAGTTCAAAAAATTACCCAAAAGAAATAAAATTGTTAAGTTTGTTAATGGTTTTAGATCATACTGTTTCGTTCCCATGTTTAGATTTATTTACAGAGATTATTTCATTACCCATTTAGCAGAATATATTTCACGTTGAACAGTGAAGCAATTAAAAGAAGCAATGGAAAGATAATGTGATGTGATTACAGCTATTTGCCATTTCATTGCAGAATGGTAAGATGTTGAAAGAGTAACGTTGGTTAAAAAAAAGATGATTCGTTTACGTTCTGGTTGAAAATTTGGAATAGAGCCTATAAAAATAAATACTGATTATAAGGGTGTCCCTAAATTCACGCAAGATTTAAATTCAATCGCGGCAAATTCAAATCTTGCGAGAATTTTGAGACCCCCTTTATAATCATTCCAAGTCGGGGTAGAAATTACTCTCCGAATTTCCATATACTTAGTTACCCTATATTTAAATGTAAAGATATTCATATATAAGTATTTTTAGATATGTGTTTATTAATGTGGTATCTAATGCTTTTGAAGAGAGTCATCTAGATATAATTAAAATATTATTTAAAACAAATAAGGAATTGTTTTTCTTACTTTTTCAAAACAACACGTGACCGGACTTTTGACTGATAATTTGTATTTCATTAATTAATACTACAACTAGGTATAAACATCCCAAAAAGTTGAATTATGCTGAATTATATAAATATATATATATATATATATATATATATATATATATATATATATATATATATATATATATATATATATATATATATATGTGTGTGTGTGTGTGTGTGTGTACTGGTGCTTTTCCAGTTTTCAATCCGTTCGTCAATAGAAATATCTTCACAACGTTTTACCAACATCTCAGCTGGCATTTGCAAGTGATGTCAATTTAAAAAATTCATCATTGTTTTATTCCACTTAAAAGTTGTATACCTCTATAAAAAATACCCTTTATTTTTAGGGTTTAAAACGTGCATGACTTATTCTTAATCTTGCCAGTTTAAAAACTCTCCTGTCAATTTAAGGTTAGAGCATATTACCAAGGAGAAAATTTTTTAGATTTAATTAGTAAAATCAAATATCAACTATTATACATTTTTGAAAGTCTTGAAAATCGAGCTGTCAAACATTAAGTATTTATGTAGTATTGAATTTAGAAAAGCATAAATTTAGTATATCATATAAAATTTGTAGCCTTTAAAAAAGAAACCAAGTATTTTACTTATAAAACTTTACAATAATCCGTTTTTTTTAATAAAAAAGTAGCACAGATGCGCAAAAATCACAAGTCTCTATATGTAAAAATAATAGAGATATCCTGCAAAAGTTTCGAAAATTGGACACCTAAATTATTTCGGGGGAGGGAGGGGGAATAGGAATTGTTCCCCTGGTCCCTACTTGGATCCGCGCTTTTACGATATCCAACCTATTTGACTATTTAGGATACATCTCTTTTAGGTGTTAAACGATGGGCAATAATCATCACAAAGAGTTTTTAGACTTAGGCTATCCCTTACTTATTATTAATATATTTGGTTTCGACACCGATTAACTCTCAATGAGTTTTAACATAAGTGTATTTCAATATAATTGCTTTTCTTTACTATCTGCCGTAAAAGAAAAAAAACACTTTTTTATTAGCTTTTGAAGAGCCTTGTTTAAAACGGATTTTCCAGACATATTTATAAGAGCTTTTTCTATTTTGATGAACTCGAAAAATTTGTCTTTACTTTTTTTTTACTCCGTGTATGGGGTGAGTCAACGATTGGATGAAGTAAGTTTGTGCCTTTTCAGTGAAATTTACAAAGAAACTATATTTATTGTTTGATACAGTTTATTTTTACGCAGATTTTAAAATATTTAGGACTCTACAGGGTGAGCCAAAAAACTAGGACAGCATAAAGTTGTATTTTTTTAAATAGAACACCCTATATACGAATCGTATTTTCGATTTAGCTTATAATTTTAAATCTTTTTTATTAAGGGTTTACTATAACAAAACTTTATAGTTTCTGAGATAATTAAGTTTAAAGAAAAAAAGTCACATTTTCAAGCATCAATTCAATCCTAAATAACGTTTTCAATTTTGTGACAAATATATTCAAATTTGGAATTTAGCAAGGCCAAGGACAAGTTAACATAATTTTTACCTAATATTTGCAATAAAAGCTACAGGGTGTTGGACACATCGGCTCAAATTTGAACAAGTTTAAATGAATAAATATCTTTTTTTTTAAATGGTACACCCTGTATATTTTCATGTTATTTAATAGAGTAATAAAAACCCTAAAAGTTTTGTTCAATATATCCTATACCTATTTATAATAGTTTTTGAGATATTTCAGTTTTTCTTATTTTCCATACTTTTTTACAGAAATAGTCTTCATTATCATAGCCATGGCAAAAACAATGTAAAAGAACATTTTTCTGTGTGTCAAATTTATAACCGCAATCGCTTCTTTTGGTTTTTATGTAGTGTAGTTTGGTTTTTTTGCATTCATCTTATATTATAAAATGAATTTTCCAAAGAATGAGTTAATAGATATGATTTATACAATAGGAGAGGCTCAAAAAAATTGCCTTCTTGCTCAAAGAATTTACAAAATGAAGTATCCTGATCGACGCCAGCCTAATACCCATACTTTTCAAAACTTAATGCAAAGATTTTATTCTTCTGGTACTGTTGATTATCCAAAACGTAAAGTGGTCAACAAACCAGTAACTAATGAAGAAAGAGAACTACAAGTATTGTTAAATGTTCAGGAAAATCCTTATATTGGTAGCCGTCAGTTAGCAACATTATGTGAAACATCACAATCCACCGCTAATCGTACTACCAAGAAATATAGGTATCATCCATATCACATGGAATTACACCAAGAATTGCATGGACAGGATTTTGAAAGTCGTGTAAACTTTTGTCATACAATAAATGCGGAGATTTAATTAAATCCAAATTTATTATGCAAGGTAATGTTTAGTGATGAGGCTACTTTTAGAAGTGTAACGGTGCCGTAAATAGACGCAACATGCATTATTATGCCACAGAAACCCATTTTGGATTAGAGAGGTGCAACATCAAAACCACTGGTCATTAAATGTTTGGTGTGGTATTCATCATAATCGAATTATTGGACCCCACTTTTTTAATGAACCACTAAATGGCCATAGTTACCTGAACTTTCTACAAGAAGAACTACCCCAACTGCTTCAAGGTCTCGATAGGGATGAGCTCGACAGTATGTGGTTCCAGCACGATGGTGCGCCTCCGCATTACCATCGTGAAGTTCGTGCATTTTTGGACCAACGATATCCGCAAAAATGGATTGGACGCGGGGGTTTCATTGAGTGGCCACCAAGGTCTTGCGACATCACCCATTAGATTTCTTCCTATGGGGTTATGTTAAAAATAAGGTGTATGTTAATCCACCAACAACAGTGGAAGATATGCGAAACAGGATTAGGGATACCTGTAGAAAAATAACGCCACTAATTTGTCCAGGGTCCGAGAAAATCTGCAAAAAAGACTAAATTTGTGCATTGCACAAGAGGATCGTTTATTCGAACACTTATTAAAAAGAAATAATTAATCTCAGTATTTAATAGGTAATTTTTTTTGTTTCAATTTAGTATAAAAGTAAATATGTATTTTGCCTTGTCGTTATTGTTGTGTTAATTTTTTCACATTATGTTTAATTAAACTATTACCGTTGTAATATAACGAATAATGTATTTCATCATATTTAACCACATTCTGTTTGTTTCTGTACTTTCTTTTACATTGTTTTTGCCATAGCTACTATGATAATGAAGACTATTTCTGTAAAAACGTATGGAAAATAAGAAAAACTGAAATATCTCAAAACTATTATAAATAGGTATAGGATATATTAAAACAAAACTTTTAGGGTTTTTATTACTCTATTAAATAACATGAAAATAATACAGGGTGTACTATTTAAAAAAAGATATTTATTCATTTAAACTTGTTCAAATTTGAGCCGATGTGTTCAACACCCTGTAGCTTTTATTGCAAATATTAGGTAAAAATTATGTTAACTTGTCCTTGGCCTTGCTAAATTCCAAATTTGAATATATTTGTCACAAAATGGAAAACGTTATTTAGGATTGAATTGATGCTTGAAAATGTGACTTTTTTTCTTTAAACTTAATTATCTCAGAAAACTAAAAAGTTTTGTTATAGTAAACCCTTAATAAAAAAAGATTTAAAATTATAAGCTAAATCGAAAATACGATTCGTATATAGGGTGTTCTATTTAAAAAAAATACAACTTAATGCTGTCCTAGTTTTTTGGCTCACCCTGTAGGGTCCTAAATATTTTTACAATCTGCGTAAAAATAAACTGTATCAAACAAATAAATATAGTTTCTTTGTAAATTTCACCGAAAAGGCACAAACTTACTCATCCAATCGTTGACTCACCCTGTATGTGTAAAGAATAAAACCCCCCAGGAACTCCTGCAATAGTGCTGAACCTGAATTTGCTTTGATCTACGCCATATGACACGTGCACATTATTTTCTCATGACCGACGAATCCATCATCTTCAAATTAAGAAATTATTTAAGAATGTTTTCAAAGTTCGCCTACGTACTACTTCTGACAGTTTAGAGTACTTTTAGCCTGAATTTCTAAAAGTATCTAACCGATAACATCAATCAAAATGAACAAGTTTGCAAAACGTGCTAAAAACATTAATATTCGTAATTATATAAAACGGGTATCGAATTTTCTAAACTCAGTCTTCAACTAGAAAATACAAAAAATAGTTCTAAGAGAAAAATGAAGACCCTTTTATATCATTTTTAGTATTTTTTGTGGTGCCATTGCTTCACCGTTAAAGTCATCTGCTCGTAAGTACATAATTTTTCTCTAGTTCAATTTGAGAAAATTTAGATTATATTGAGTAAATATCTCCATATTTTCATGCACTTGATGTAATTTTCATAGTTTGCGCTAAGAAAAATATGGTTAGACGTAAAATTATAAAAGCCTCAATGTGCTGATAAAATAGCACATAAGATAATTTCAATGTTTTAAAGGTGATAATTAAAATTAATAAAAAATTTTGGCTGTTTTTTCTAAAAAATTTAAAACCATACAAAGGGGATATTGTAGTCAGTTTCTTTGATATAAACATCTCTCTATTTTGTGTTATATTTAGAGTGGTCAATCACCATTTGTTAGTACGACAGCACAGAGAACGCAGCTCTGTTTGTTCGATGAAGTAGCAAGTATCTGTTGCTTGTCAACCCAAGGTCGGTTATTGACAATCGCCTTCGAAGATTACCAGTTGTCATGGATTGATACTGCCCTTCTGATGAGTTCAAAAGAATGAAACAAATAACTCACCGTGTCTAGCCAAGATCCTGCTATACAAAAATTAGCTAGATGTGAGCTTTTTCAATTGATCTTGGGTGCTTAACATCGTTTTGCGAAAGAGTTGTCGGCTCATGCCTTACAACTTAGCTAACTTTTGCTTCTGCTGGCTTTCGCATAGCAGACGTTTGACTAGACAGGATGAGTTAATTGTTTCGTTCTTCTGAACTCATCAGACGAGTAGTGTCAACCCCGTGACCATTGGCAATCTTTCATCTCTCTATTTTCTTATTCCCAAACAATACTCATTTTAGCAGTCCTCACTAAGGAAACATGATCTAACAATGAAACATTTAAAAAAGAAAATTTATATATGTACTGATATTACGTCATCAAAGTAGGCAAGCAAATATTCATAGCAAGATTCATTAAATTTAAATTTTGCATCGAATCTAGCAATATATTGTTATAATTTGTACCTTATATGTTAAACAATTCTTTATATAGAAAAATTAAGGTTAAAATCTAGAGACGAAGCCTTGAAATCGGTACGAGGAAGAGTTTTCTATAGAAAAATAAACAAAATTTTCCATTTTTGCCGGTTTGGTAATAAAAAAAATGATTTTTTTTTTATTTCGCTCCAAAGGATCACAACTTGAATGATGCATTTATAATTTAAACCCACTATTGCATTGGAAAATGGGGACAGATTGTAAGAAACCAAATCAATTATGTATTAATTGGAGAAAGATACAATAATGCCATTATGTCGGTAAAAACTTATTCAAGTGCTGACATAAGGTCAGATCACAATCCCATAGTTATCAAAAGTAGAGTCATAGTGGACTTAATAAGGAAAAAAATATTAAATACACAAATCGACACTACTAAACTAAGAGAGAGGGAGAAACATAAAAACAACGTTTGACAGAGGACAAAAGATAAGATATATGATAATAACAAAGAAACAAACAAATATAAATTTACGAGGTAAATAATTAAAAAATTCAAATATTTGGATGCCTGGATTACAAAAAATAACGATAAAACAACAAAAATAAGAGGAAGAATAAAAATAGCAAGAAATACTTTTTTAAAACTAAAACACTTCACACTAGAGCTAAGAGTGAGAGTACTAAGGTGTTGTGTTTTCATTGCTGCAATATGGACTGGAAAATTAGACATTTAAAAAGGAGCACATAAATAAATTGCAGTCGTTTGAAATGTGGTGTTAATGAAGAATGTTCAGTATAGTATGGACACAGAGGAAAATAAATATGGAGATATTATATGAAATAAGTAAAAAATATGAACTAATAAACATCATAAAAATAAAGAAAGTACAATATTAGGGAATCTAATGAGAGGATAGCAGTATGAGATGCTTAGACGGATCAAACAAGGAAAAATAAAAGGAAAAAGCGACGTTGGTAAAAGGAAAATCTTATGGATGAGGAATTTAAGGGATTGGTTCCACTGTAATTCAGCATAACTTTTCTGAGAGACGGCAAATAAAGTAAGAATAACAATGATAAATGTCCAACAATTAAAGAAGAAGATTGTTAACTTAGACCATGTTAGTGAATTAGAGGGTCAAATCTGAAAAAAGGAAAAATCAGAAAAAATATTTAGCTTTTCAGTGGTACCCTAAAATGGTGAATTAGCTTCTGCGGAATTACAGATGATAAGAGGTTGAAAGAACCGTCTTTAATATAAATCAATAAAAGGGATTTTTTCTTTTTCGTATTTTTCTTTTAAAAGGTATAGTTTCCTATCTATTTGAAAATTTTTCTGACATCTATTATGAGATATTTACAATTTTTTTGTAGTACAAAGTGAAAATTGCATAATTTCGAAAACAACATATTTTATAAAGAAAATTAACTAATAAGAACTTCCCTTAAAATTCCTGCAGATATTGTCAAACCTCTATTAAATCAAAGTACTCTCAGTGTTCAGGTTATCATTGCTAGAACAAACTATATTCTTAAAAACTCACTCATTTAATATTTCTTTCGATCTCATTTTTGTCACTTTTTTTTATATTTTTAGGAAAAGAGTAAATATTATTCAGCATCTTGTCAGCTGATACAACAAAAGTATGTACGTACAATAGGTATCTATTAAAGGCCAAAGAAAACGAAACTTGATGCTAAAATAATTTGAACGCATACTATGTGATCCAATTTGCACTCCGTACTCTCGATATTTTGATAAATGCGTCATTTCATTCAATATTTTAAGTACAAGAAACAAAGTAGCTTTTCTCATTTTTCCATTGAAGAAATTGATATCATTTCAGTCTTAGACAGTTTATTTCGCTCTGAAAAACCTTCAATTCAAAACTCAGAAATTTATGTTGATTTATTTTGTTAAAACGAATCCAAAGCTGTACCGAGTCGCTGTTTTGTCTTTGTTTTTGAATTAGCCCAGTTATCATCCAAAAAAGTCACTGAAAGAGATTATGTGTACGAAAAATAGAACAGGGCTGAATCCTGAGGTACACCTACATTATGCTTTGTTTAGAAGATTAAGTATAGGCCTCTTCGCAAGCTAATATTCTCAATTTTTTTTATAGAATTTCATTAGAGACCAAACCTGAAGTTACCAATATTCTGAAGATTCTACAGTTTTATTATTTAGCATTATTTATTTAATATATTTTTATTTTCTAGCGCCATGCCCCTCCGACTTCTCCGTTCAGGCTTACTTCCCAGATAGCGACTGCACCAAATACTGGCAATGTAGCAACGGAGTAGCCTATCTCAGATCTTGTCCAAATCCTGAGCTCCTAAATTGGAATCCACGCTCACTTACCTGTGATTGGATCGCGTCTGCTGGTTGTACTGGTGAAGGCTGGTCTACAACCGACAAGTAAGTTCTAGTTAAATGAAGAAGCTCTAAATTATAATTAATTTTCTTTATTTTTCAGACCCGGCCCCACAACTACTCCAGTTCCAGTAACTACCACCACCACACCAGTTCCAGTAACTACAACTCGTAGACCTAGACCTACAACTACTAGAAGACCAACTACCACTACTACACCAGCTCCTGTAACTACAACAACTCGTAGAACAACCACCGCTAGACCTACTACTACTCGGAGGCCTACTACCACAACAACTACCACTACAACCACTACTACTACTACGACTCCTAGACCTACTACCACTCGCAGACCAACTACTACTACCACTCGCAGACCAACTACTACTACGACTCGTAGACCCACTACCACTCGCAGACCAACTACTACTACTACTACAACTCGTAAACCTACAACCACCCGCAAACCAACAAAACCTACAACACAAAAACCGACTAAAAAACCTGGACGTAAGTATTAAAAAAAGTTTATCTATATTTATTTTGTGTTATTTTGAAATGAGAAGAACTTGATCTAAAATAAGCTGATTCATTTTAATTTAATCTTTTTTATTTCTAATTTCAGCACACGACTGTGATTGGTGGTGGTGGAAAGAAAAGAAACCTTGGTGGTGCCAAGATCAACTCGCTGCAAGCCAAGATGCAAATGAACAGACATCAAGTTAAAGTATTGGAAATGAAGACTGCGAAGCGAAGATGCGTTGCTGATCTGTAATAATGAGTATTAAAAGTCATGTTATGAACTGAGTTATTTATATTATTAAAGTATTTTTTTAAACAACATGAGTTCAAAGTTACTTTACCTTTTTACTTTTGCCCCTTTGAAAATTTATAATTTAGTTAGAGAAGCAAATCAACCCCCAAGTGGTTGAGAAAAGCGTCCAATAGAGATCTGCAATACGTAATTTTTAAAAATATATTTGATCTAAAGACAATAGAATAGCAAGCTTCTAGTATGACAGAATTTGATCGTAGACTCTTGCAAACAGAATATCTTGGGTAGCGTTGACCATTTCATCTACAATCATTTTACTGCCCCATATCAATTTACAGCTATTTTAAAAAACCCTATAATTAAATTTTATAGTAATAAAAATACTCTGGAAGTCTCGACGTTCATTTTCTCTCTTGCAGCTTTAGTTCCAGACAACTACGGTTATTTATGCTTACCACAACCATAACTTAGGACTTCAGGACTCGGGCAAGACTGCTAATTAGCTGGTCAGATGACATCTCTTGTTTACAGCTCTCACACCAGTACATCGTAATCAAATAAAACAAGTTTCTCAGAACACTTAGTCTATTAACAAAAATAAATAGAAAAACATCGAACGAATTATTTACAATGAGAAACTTAAAACTAATAACAAATAACAATTACGAAGTAACTTATATAATTGCTTTTATTGGCCGTTCTATTAACAAAAATGTAAAACCCAATTTTGAAGATATACCCTATAAATAGATTACTAAAACATTAAACAGGAAAAAGAAAAACAGCTATTTATATTACTTAATCAAACCGTATTAAAATCACTAAATTCTCAAGTAAAACAACACACGACATTCCCTCAACTTCTCAAATTAAACGAAAAACAAAACAAATAAAACCTTCATTCTCGACGAATATACACGTCACATAATTTACTACGACACTGGTCTTAAAGAGTAGTACCGATCATCGTAAACAACTACCAGATTGTAACTAAAGTTTAGTATTCCTTAGAAGAGTGTCTTCGAACCTTACACCCTGTATCCCGCGGGTACGCGTTTTAACCCTATGTATCACTATAACTGTAAATTTGAGTCTCGAAATGTAAAGGGCGTTAGCCCTTCTATACCGGATACTTAATTCCCGGTTTGGCCTCTGAGTATCTTAATCATAATTTTTATGTAACAGAATAGTAAAACAAACTAATCTGCGTCTTCCTATAACGAAAATAATACATGATAAAGACTGCGAAAAAAACTATTCACTTTTTTTAGCTGTTTTGCCAATAAACATCTTAGCTCGTTATTTCTTGTGAATAGAAAAAACAGTTATTATATAAATTCTTTGTACAACTTGTCAAACGATATAATTCTATTATAGTGAGTTTATTTGATCATTCTTTTGTTTCCTAATAATGGGAAAATCGTTCGATGTTTTATTACATTTTAACGGTATTTCATATTAGTGATGGAAAGTAACGATACTAATCGTTACAAAATAACCGTTACAAACCAATCACTAAAAGTAACGAGTCCTCTATTTAGAAAAGACTCGTACCTTGGCAATTCGTTACTATACCGAAACACCATTAGTCCGGGACGAGAACTGAAATAACTAAAGAAATATAACTATTATTTTATTCTCGCGAGACCAGCCCGGCATGGCGATCTTCTTTATAGTCACGAAACCGCTAACTAGGGACACTAGGTAACACTGGATTATTTCAACTGTTTATTAGACATTTGATGTGTCGGCGATTTCGAAGTTTTCGTTGTTTTCCGAGCAGCAACCCACAGGACAGAAGCGTTTTTTATGCTTAGATGCAGGACTCGGCAGATTAAAAGAATTTCGCCGAAATAAGATAAGAAATAGTATTGCTAATAGAAAGAATAGATCTTATTCCTTGTAACGGTCTAGCCATTATCATATATGATAGTTCAGTCTTGAATTTAGTACGTTTTACGTCTGTCCCTTTACGTTTGTTGTTTACTTGCTAGTTATTTCAAGTGTGGCATATATACCCAAATAGCATACTTCAGTCCACTGGATATCCATTGTTTATCCAAAGCTGGACATACTGGGTATCCATGGGATGTCCAGAATTTGTTCACCAACATCCTATGGATATCCACTGGACTATACGATTGTCCCACTCATGGATGTCTTTTTGGATTACATATATTGTCCAAGTATGGATCATTTTTGGATATTAATAGGACTAATTTTGGATGTCCATATATTGTACATTCTTGACCCGATTGTGGACATATTATCTGATGGTATTGTGCTTTTTGGATAAATAGGTCATAATCTATTGTTCCCTCTTCCTAACGTTCCGCTAATGTGAATGGTAGATATTTTCAGAATTTGCTTAGGGTCCGAGAGCTTACAGTACCTAATTAATCTGCACTTCTGAAGACACAGACCACTCATGTCATCAAAACGTCGATAACAAGTAACCATAGATGGCCCTATTAGTCCCAAAAATTAAACAGATATAAATTACATTAGCGAACCAGGTAACAGAAACTGGATCCACATATTACACTTATTGATTACAATTGTCAAGTTTTTAATACAATACTATATAAGAATATAAAATTTTATAATTAGTCGAATTGCAAGTGCTATAAAATATAGCTTCAATTGATTTAAATTGTTCAAGCTGTAGAAGGATCGTTATGAATAAGTTATCTGGTTCCATAGTAATAGGTACAATTTCAATTGGGTAATAGAAAATATACCAATTATTTAAATAAAGACTTTTTATTGTTACAATGATTATTTTTTTCTAGATTTATTTCTGTCGTTTATTCTCTTCAGCCATTGTCTAATCTGGTCTTCGGCTGTTTTTTATCGGCCCCCCATTCTTCTACCGCAGCTGAAAATTAATAAGGTTTATATATATATATATATATATATATATATATATATATATATATATATATATATATATATATAAAACCAAATACATCGTTATTGCTTAGAGTGCTTAAACCAACAGACCAGAAAAAAAATTTTAACACACTTTTGTCTGGGTATTATCAGAACAAGAGGATCTAGAGTTCAACATGTGAAATCTGACACCCAATTTGTTATTATTTACGAGTATGACAAATAAAACAGAGAGATTTTTTTCATCAAATTTTTATATTCAAGTGGTAACTTACCTACAAATAGTGAACATAAGTTCTTTAAACGGCACTTTACTGTTCCATCATATGTATAATTCTTGGAAAGGCTATCTGTCATTGTTACAATAAAAGATCTTTTAATAAATTAATAGGTATAATTTCCTCCAATTTTCGCTAATTGTAAAACCTAAAATTATATTACTTTATTGAGATAATTAAACGTTAATTTCACATATGCTAACCTAAGAATATTTTTGACTTTAAGAATCAAAGCAAAAAAAATATATATAAAATAATCCTGTAAATTAAGTTTTTTTTTATCAATAGACTCATACACATAAAGAAGCATTACTCGAATAAGTTTCGGCTTTTATTTCAGGAGAAGTGTAATAAACTTACTGCATCTTTAAAGTTTAAATTGTCCTGAAGATCTTATGTGACTTGAGGCAGCTGATTATTTTCTTAAGTAAAAGGATAGTTGAACTCCTGCAGAAAATTCTTTGTAGATACTTGTTGTTGTTTCCCTATTTAAGATTACCTGAATATCCTTTCTAATTTGATACAAATTGGCTTTCACATAGGAATTTTATTTGGACCAATATGTGGAAAATTCATCTAAAAAATAATTAAAATAAATTAAATTATAAGTCTAAATCTAGAGTCGAACTGTCAAAACTTTATTATATATTTTTTAACAATTATACTGCACAAAAATACACATCAATGTAAACTTTTACTAGCGTTTAATCCAAAATAGTCATAAAAAAATTAATATAATTATTCAAATTTACTATAGCTTTTATTCCATTATAAATTTCGATAACATTTATTAATGCCAGCAATCTTATGAGACTGATTACTCAATAATGACTTTGTCAGAGAGAATTTTCTCTAAAATTTACAATTTAATTATTACACAAATTTACAACTCTATCTGTGCTCAATTTTAAACAACAAGATACAAAATTCATTAGCCTATCAAAATATTTGCACTTATTTGTAGTAATTTCCATTTAAATAAGTGATTGTATGAAAAAGTATAGCTACAAAAGCTATATTTTAACATACGTGTTTTGATACTGAATATTTTGTTAACTTTCAAATTTGTGCGAGTTTGATACTAAATTATCAGCTTTTCGTCGGGCATGTCTGTAGTTTCCTTCGGTAATTTTTGGTATAATTAAAAAAATTAAATTAAAAATAACTATACTTACCTTTAACGGTGGCATCTTCTTCAAATAAAAAGCACACTTGATTTTAGCTCAACTAAAACTCCAAAGGTCTTTTTTAGCTCGACGTCAACACAATAATGGGCACAAAATATTTGAAGGGATATTTTGTGATCATGGCGGGTCGGCGGGTTAAGAAATGACAATTCTACAGGGCGATATTACAGTATCCGATTTTACCGACAACCCGAAATTTAATTAATGGACGTCTGATGGACTTACAATGGACATCCAGATATGGACGTCCATATAGATTACAGGTCATCACATCTAATGGACATCCATAAACGGTCCATGGACATACAGGACATTATATGTACCTATTCTGAATATCCAATGGACATCTTGTGTTATCTGGGTAAGTAAGTAATAATATCTTGAAATTTTTCTAACTAGATAGGTCGTAAATAATAAATATATTCTGAATTTACTAAAAACAGTAATGCCAAATATGTTTAACGCATGATAAAATATATTGAGCAGATATAACAAAAGCATTTTTAGGGTTGAGAAATGGAAATACAGAAGAAAAGTTCTGTTTGGATTTATTTTATGTTATTATTTAATGCCAAAGCAAAATGTAATATTTGCAAATCTATAAATTCCTATAATAATGGCAATATTTCAAATTTAAGGAAACGTTTTAAATCGAAACTCCTAACAATATCATGAATGATCGCTGAAAAACAAATCACTCTTTCAGAAGTTATCCTCGTAGTTAAAAGGCTCATGTCAACGTTGGAGGGAATTAAACTTAAATTTACAAGTCAAATGAGATTTGATAATTTTTTTTAGATTCACTTGCTGCTCGTTTTGGAGACCCAGAAAGGTAACAATGAGTAAAGTGACTTATCTTGATCCTCATTTCAAAACAAAGGGTATTGTTAAAAAAGCTTGTTTGGAACTAGTAAAAGACGAACTTCAGGTTGAATTAGTTAATATAATAAAAAAGGAACATAGACAAATTGCTGCAAGTCAGAGAAATCAAATACAAATATCTGAAGAAAAGACAATATGCGAAGATAGATATTATTTGGCAAGATTTGGCTAATTCTATAATATATTTTGAACTTGTCAACAGTTCAACCACTTTAGCAATTGCAGAAATACTCATATACACAGAAAAGGCTAATTTGTAAAGAAAAAAAAGACCCTCTAGTTTGGTGGCAAGGTAGAGAAAAAGTATACCCTTGGCTATCTCAACTGGCAAAGATATATTTATGTATAGTTGTAGTACTGCGAAAGAGTTTTTTTAAAAGCTGATCAAGTCATAACCAAACGAAGAAATCGTTTAAAGGCAAAACACGTCGAAAATTATTGTTTTTACAGCAGACTAAACATTTATAACATTTTTACCTGTATTTCGAAATAAATATATATTTTTTAGTTCTTGTTAAATACGGGTTTAAGAGTTTTTTTTTCTAAAAAATCTGGTTATTATTGAATGGTATATTCTTTAATTTGTATATGTTTTTCCATATATTACCTTTTAATATTTATAATTTAAACACCTTTTAATATTTATAATTGAAACCAATACATACTTAACGTTCAGTATTAAATTTCATATTTAACATAGAATATAAATTATTTAATCAAAGACCTGAAGTATATATCGTATATCACTTGCAGTATTACTTATTCGAATAAAAGTAACTAAAGTAACGATTCCAAAGTAACGAGTCCTAGAGACGAAAGTAACGAGTAGTTACAAGTCCTTAAAACGAACTAAACTTTCCATCACTATTTCATATAACACATGTTAAAAACCTCCCTTATCTCGTCGGTTTTATTTACATAACCAGCGTGGGATTTCTTCGACAGATTTATAGCCAAATCTTAGAGAGGGTCTTTTACTTTATGTCTTCATAAATTGACTGAGTTTATATATTTTTAAGAAAGCATTTAAACGACAAAGATAATAAAAGTTAAGTTTGTGACAGAATTTGATTATAGACTCTTGCCGATGACATATTGAGGTAGCGTTAATTATCTTATCTATAATCATTTCTGTCCCATATTAATTAGTAACTATTTTAATAACCTATAAATAAATATCACAGTAATAAAGACACTCTGGAAGTCTGGACGTTCAACTTCTTTCTTGCAGCTTTAGTACCAAACACTACGGTTATTAAAGCTTACCACAACCATGACTTAGATCTTCAGGACTCAGGAAAGGCTGCTAATTAGTTGGTCAGTAGACGTCCCTTGTTTTGTAGGTCTCGCAACAGCGCGCCCGTGAGTTAATTCGCGTGAAGGTTTTAATTAAATTGAGTAAAACAAGTTTCTCAAAACAACTTGGTCTATTAAACAAAAATAAATAGAATAAAAACGAATTATTTACAATGAGAAACTTAAAACTAATAACAATTACGAAAAACTAACATAATTGCTCTTCTCGGCCGTTATTTTAACCAAAAACGTAAAACCCAATTTTGAAGAAACACGTATAAATAGCTTAATAAAATATTAAACAAAAAAAAAAGAAATAAAACGCGAAAAACAGCTATTTATATTACTTAATCGAACCGTATGAAAATCGCTAAATGCCCCACTAAAATAACACATGATACTCCCTTAACTTCCCGAATTAAATCAAAAACAAATCAAACAAAGAAAACCTTCATTCCCGCCAAATATACAATACGGCGCTGGGCTTATAGAATGGTACCGATCACCCTTACTCGATTTTCAGATTGGAACTGAAATTTACTATTCCTTAAAAGAGTGTATTCGAATCTTACACCCCTCTCCCTTTGTTTTCCGTTTGTATCCAAATTAGGCCATGGAACCCGGTAAACGACAATTTCTTTCCCGTAAAGTTCGAAGGTTTCTATCGTTACATGCTGAGGGCGTTAGCTATTCTATACCGGATGTTTGATTCACGAGTTGACCTGTGAGCATCTTAAGCTTAATTTTTATATAACACAATTGATAAAACTATTCTATTTCTCTCTATAATTAAAAGAATATATGTTAAAGACTGTAAAAAAAAACTATTCACTTTTCTTGGCTGTTTTGGCAATAAACTTCTTAACTCATTATTTCTTGTGAATAGAAAAAACAATTATTAATCATAATTCTTTTTACAAATGGTCAAACGATATATTTCTATTATAGTCAGTGTATTTGATCATTCTTTTGTTTCCTAATAATGGGAAAATCGTTCAATAATTTAAAACATTTTAACGGTATTCCACATCCACATGTTAAAACTGCCCTTATCACATCCGGTTTTATATACTTAACCAGGGCAGGATTACTTAGACGGATTTATAGGCAATTCTAAGAGAGGGTCTTTTACGTCTTCATAAATTAACTGACTTTATGTATTTTTTTAAGAAAACATTTAAACGACAAAGATCATAAAAGTTAAGTTCGATAACTGATTTATTTATCCTTTAGACTTTCGTGGATAGTGATAAAAAATATAACTAGCCTGTTCCCACGGCATATCTATTCACAGAGTGATTATTTAATTATTTATTTTAACAGAATATAGTTGACATTGAACAATGAAAAATAATTAACATTTGTTCCATTACAAGTTCGATAACTGATTTATTTTTCCTTTAGCCTTTCTTGGGTAGTAAAAAAAAATATATAATACCCTGTTCCTACGGGAAAAACTATTCACAGAGTTATTATTTAATTACTCATTTTAGCAGAATATAGTTCACATTGAACCGTGCAAAATAATTAATATTTGTTCCATTACACTAGGAAAGATAGCAATCATCAAAATGAGAAAAAATTGGTTTAAAAAAATGAAAGAAACTCTTCAAAAGTAAATAAAAACAAGTGTTTTCACTTAGCAATCGATTTATTTGAAATACCTACTTCTTCTCTTTCAAAGGCATCGTATGAACTTTACTTACTGATAACTGGAATCAAAGTCGGCAAGTTTTTAATATTCTACCGATATACTTTGGATTTTAATTTTATATAGCAGTTGTTTCCTACCAATGTTGCTTTCGGTCCGATACAGCTCCACTGACGAGAACAGAGGTGGTTGAAACGCGTATGGAGAGGGAACCAGAGTTGTACAGGGTGAGTCAACGATTGGATGAAGTAAGTTTATGCCTTTTCGGTGAAATTTACAAAGAAACTATATTTATTGTTTGATACAGTTTATTTTTACGCAGATTTTAAAAATATTTAGGACTCTACAGGGTGAGCCAAAAAACTAGGACAGCATAAAGTTGTATTTTTTTAAATAGAACACCCTATATACGAATTGTATTTTCGATTTAGCTTATAATTTTAAATCTTTTTTATTAAGGGTTTACTATAACAAAACTTTATAGTTTCTGAGATAATTAAGTTTAAAGAAAAAAAGTCACATTTTCAAGCATCAATTCAATCCTAAATAACGTTTTCAATTTTGTGACAAATATATTCAAATTTGGAATTTAGCAAGGCCAAGGACAACTTAACATAATTTTTACCTAATATTTGCAATAAAAGCTACAGGGTGTTGAACACATCGGCTCAAATTTGAACAAGTTTAAATGAATAAATATCTTTTTTTTAAATGGTACACCCTGTATATTTTCATGTTATTTAATAGAGTAATAAAAACCCTCAAAGTTTTGTTCAATATATCCTATACCTATTTATAATAGTTTTTGAGATATTTCAGTTTTTCTTATTTTCCATACTTTTTTACAGAAATAGTCTTCATTATCATAGTAGCCATGTAAAATAATAAAAAGAAACTACAGAAACAAACAGAATGTGTTTAAATATGATGAAATACATTATTCGTTATATTACAACGGCAATAGTTTAATTAAACATAATGTGAAAAAATTAACACAACAATAACGACAAGGCAAATACATATTTACTTTTATACTAAATTGAAACAAAAAAATTACCTATTAAATACTGAGATTAATTATTTCTTTTTAATAAGTGTTCGAATAAACGACCCTCTTGTGCAATGCACAAATTTAGTCATTTTTTCAAATTTTCTCGGACCCTGGACAAAATTAGTGGCGCTATTGTTCTACAGGTATCCCTAATCCTGTTTCGCATATCTTCCACTGTTGTTGGTGGATTAACATACACCTTATTTTTAATATAACCCCATAGGAAGAAATCTAATGGGGTGATGTCGCAAGACCTTGGTGGCCACTCAGTGAAACCCCCACGTCCAATCCATTTTTGCGGATATCGTTGGTCTAAAAACGCACGAACTTCACGATGGTAATGCGGAGGCGCACCATCGTGCTGGAACCACATACTGTCGAGCTCATCCCTATCCGAGACCTTGAAGCAGTTGGGGTAGTTCTTCTTGTAGAAAGTTTAGGTAACTATGGCCATTTAGTGGTTCATTAAAAAAGTGGGGTCCAATAATTCAATTATGATGAATACCACACCAAACATTTAATGACCAGTGGTTTTGATGTTGCACCTCTCTAATCCCAAATGGGTTTTCTGTGGCACAATAATGCATGTTGCGTCTATTTACGGCAC
The DNA here is from genome assembly GCA_034092305.1 of Diaprepes abbreviatus. Classification (NCBI taxonomy): domain Eukaryota; kingdom Metazoa; phylum Arthropoda; class Insecta; order Coleoptera; family Curculionidae; genus Diaprepes; species Diaprepes abbreviatus. The sequence continues at coordinate 3,323,110 of JASJET010000211.1, read as the reverse complement.
CGTTACTTCTGAAAGTAGCTTCATCACTAAACATTACCTTGCATAATAAATTTGGATTTAATTGAATCTCCGCATTTATTGTACGACAAAAGTTTACACGACTTTCAAAATCCTGTCCATGCAATTCTTGGTGTAATTCCATGTGATATGGATGATACCTATATTTCTTGGTAGTACGATTAGCGGTGGATTGTGGTGTTTCACATAATGCTGCTAACTGACGGCTACCAATATAAGGATTTTCCTGAACATTTAACAATACTTGTAGTTCTTTTTCTTCATTAGTTACTGGTTTGTTGACCACTTTACGTTTTGGATAATCAACAGTACCAGAAGAATCAAATCTTTGCATTAAGTTTTGAAAAGTATGGGTATTAGGCTGGCGTCGATCAGGATACTTCATTTTGTAAATTCTTTGAGCAAGAAGGCAATTTTTTTGAGCCTCTCCTATTGTATAAATCATATCTATTAACTCATTCTTTGGAAAATTCATTTTACAATATAAGATTAATGCAAAAAAAAACAAACAAACTATACTACATAAAAACCAAAAGAAGCGATTGCGGTTATAAATTTGACACACAGAAAAATGTTCTTTTACATTGTTTTTGCCATGGCTACTATGATAATGAAGACTATTTCTGTAAAAAAGTATGGAAAATAAGAAAAACTGAAATATCTCAAAAACTATTATTAATAGGTATAGGATATATTAAACAAAACTTTTAGGATTTTTATTATCCTATTAAATAACATGAAAATATACAGGGTGTACCATTTAAAAAAAAAGATATTTATTCATTTAAACTTGTTCAGATTTGAGCCGATGTGTTCAACACCCTGTAGCTTTTATTGCAAATATTAGGTAAAAATTATGTTAACTTGTCCTTGGCCTTGCTAAATTCCAAATTTAAATATATTTGTCACAAAATTGAAAACTTTATTTAGGATTGAATTGATGCTTGAAAATGTGACTTTTTTTCTTTAAACTTAATTATCTCAGAAACTATAAAGTTTTGTTATAGTAAACCCTTAATAAAAAAGATTTAAAATTATAAGCTAAATCGAAAATATGATTCGTATATAGGGTGTTCTATTTAAAAAAATACAACTTTATGCTGTCCTAGTTTTTTGGCTCACCCTGTAGAGTCCTAAATATTTTTAAAATCTGCGTAAAAATAAACTGTATCAAACAATAAATATAGTTTCTTTGTTAATTTCACCGAAAGGGCACGAACCTACTTCATCCAATCGTTGACTCACCCTGTATATATTATTTCCTTTTCTCTACTTAAAAGGATAATACATAATTGATCTTGGTTTGTTGCAGCTCTACTGTGTTAAGTGGCCGAAAAGAGTATGGAACGAGATCTAGAGTGGAATTTGCAGTAAATAAACCATCGACATTTCCTTTGACGGTCTAAAGAAGAAAAGCGGCAACTTTTTAAGCCAATACTAAGACCATAACGATTTTATATTTTATTTAATTTTCAAGCTTCTTATTATTCCTGTGTATATCTAGCATTGAAAATTTATAACAGTGTAACATCTGCCAACATGTCCCTGAATATAAATTTTACATAATGTTTTCTGTTAATTTTGCTCTTAGTTCATTACAGCTCCATCGACCAGATCTTTAGGTAAACGAAACGCCTATGGAGAGTGAGATTTACTGGAAGTGAATAGTCTACTTTTCCTTACATTTTAAGCTAATTCTGCGACCGTAAAACTCATTATATTTATTAAACGGGCCAGTATATTAAAAAAGGAGGAATATAGCCCTTGCCGACTAATTATATCCACTGATTTCTCAATATCTATTTTACAAAAAATAAGTTGCATGCATGACAATGATTATTATTTGATGATTCATCCTCCAATTAAAACATTTAAAGGTTGTTTTATTTCATCTTATCATATTGGTGATTATGCATGTTTCAAGCGTTATTATCATTTTAATAACTACATTTAAGGAAGTTTAAGATCTTGAATAGGACAATTTATATTCTGTAATAACCAAAGCGATCCTTTATATTTTTAACTAGCTTTTACCCGCTTCATCTGCTTGAAACTTGGGAAATAAAAATTTGTTAAGTTATGAGAGCTCTTTTTATTTTTTTTTTTAAATCAAGCGCGTGAAAACACCATGAAAATTAATTTAATTGTTATTAAAATTGATCTAGACTAACACATAAAAAGACAGAGACAGGCATCGGTTCAGCTGTTTCAAAGATTAGCCCGTACAGACAGACAGACAAAAGACAGTCTATATTACTCCTGACAATTCCTTCTTCATGTCTGTAAAGTTTCATCGAAATTGGTTCAGTCGTTTCGAAGATTAGCCCGTACAGATAGACAGAAAAAACAGTCTATATAACTCCTGACAATCTTCCCTTCATATTTGTAAAGTTTCATTCAGCCGTTTCGAAGATTAATCTGCACAGACAGACAGAAAAAACCACCCTATATCATTTCTAACAATCTCCTCTTCATATCTGTAAAGTTTTATCAAAATCGGTTTAGCAGTTTTAAAAATTAGCCCATACAGAATATATATATATATATATATATATATATATATATATATATATATATATATATATGTGGAAAGTCGAGAACAGAACCTCTTAAAAAAAGGGAACGTAACAAAAAGCGACGGATAACCCGTTTACTATTGCAAGGAAAATTAATTTCTGCTAAAATACCAACGTCAGTCTCCCCTAGTGTTGTAAATATTCGGATGATTTTGATATTCGAATAATACGGATGCGGATGAATATAATATTCGGATTGTTTAACAATACGAATTGTGGAATGTTGACGAAACATTACGAATTAATATGAATCGAACTCCTCGCGGCTCTAGATAGAGAATTGGACAACAGTGGTTTGGTAAAAATTTAGACATAGGCGCCGCCTCAAAGTTTAGATTTTATATCATGGCTCCCGCACAAAAATCAATCGTTTTTTTTTTGTCAATTCATCAAATAGTAAATTTCCCCTATGTCGGTTGTGTAATCGAAAATTAAAATATTTTAATACTATTGGTAATTTAAAAAAATATATATTTCTGAAATACGTCCCCTTCTGTATCATGAAGAAATGAATAAAAATAATGTTACCTATGAGACTCCAGTTCATATTTCAGGTATTGTTAAACTCCAAGCAGTAAAAAATATCCCTGAAGTTTTTTTTACCAAGATGAGATTCCATGTATAAGCCAATCCACAGAATTAAAAAATAATCCTGGCTCTTTAATTCTTTTAACTATGAACGGAAGTCAGCAGCAAGAAATTTTGCGAAAACGACGTACCACTTCTACCTAAGTTCAAAATTATTGTTTTGTTTATATATTTTACATATTATTTTCAAAGAAAACCATCTTGGATTATTTTTTATTTATGTTCAAATTAAATATTACTAGAATGTATATTTTCCTTCATTTATTAAAAACAATTTAAGATATGTTTTTGTAACTAACGTTAAATTTATATGTTTTTATGATACATATTTTGTTTTAATTTCTTTAATAAAACTTGTTTTTGGATATATATACATATATATATATATATATATATATATATATATATATATATATATATATATATATATATGAATTTATATTTTATTATAACTTTAAAATATATTTTTATGCTCTGCGTCATCAAAAGTACTTGCACCTAAAATAATAGACTAATAATCATCTCCAGCACTGGTGAACGAACAAGTGTATTCGATGACGCAGCGTCCATGACATCCGTTTCCATCGGGCATCGTTCGTTATATAAAAAATCATCGGTATCATCACATTCCGTATGCCAGGAAAGTGTCTAAATTAATACTTATTAAATTACTATTCGAATATTGCTCGGTTATTTCAATACGTATTCCCACATCACCCGAAACAGTACGAACTAATACGAATGAAACGAGCACCGTTCGTAGCAATCGATTTTCGTTTTCTTGTCGCTCCGAAGACCAAGACATACTTATGCGTTACTACAAACGAAACAAGGATAAAATTATTCTTATTCTGACACTATGTTTCCATTTATTTTAATAGAACCGAAGTACATCACATTCCGCATTCCGGATGCCAAAGAACTATTCGGTTTAATACGATTAAGTTACTATTCGAATTGTTCGGTTATTTTAATACGTATTCTCACATCACTAGGGGCTCCCCGATTTGTTCGTTCTTCAGTAATTTGAGGAACCGGTTGCTCCTCATTATTATCAGTGCATTTTTTACAAATTTTTAGACAACCGATTGTCTCGAATTTTTTAATAATTTCCGAAATTCTAAATTATCAAGGGACAGGATGATTTTCGCACATAAATACAAATCTGCCGAATATTTACCAGAATAGTGTACCACTTAATAATGTGCTCTTTTTGTTCCGTGGAATAAACTACCATTGTAACAAAAAAATTTGGCGCGAAACACGTTACTTACGCTTCGACGGCCGAATGAAAGCAAAACTTGGAAACCTCTTGTTGTACTAGGGCGTGGCGTATGCTGCCGCCCGCTCTTACCGCGCCAGCATTAGATTAACCCTCATCCGAGGGCAAAACTGGTAATTTACACGTATGTCGATGCTTATGATGCTTATTCTTCTGTCTCATTCTGATTTGATGAATAATATAGTATTTTCTTTATTTTATTTAAGAAACGTCAATATATATATATATATATATATATATATATATATATATATATATATATATATATATATGTTTATGCGGCTTTCTCGGATTCCTCCGTTTGAGATGCAATAGCAGTGGATATATTCACATTATGCCGTTGTAGTGCTGAAATCATATTCAGCAAACGTACAACAATATGCAGCTCCGCGTATGAATGAAGTAAAATGCGAACAGTAAATGCAAACTTCGTTCCAACCATATCCTTTCCATGTTAGAGGTTGCACAGATTGAACAAATTGCTAAGGAATACAATTTATTCTATTCCACCGCCATCGAGATGATGGCTCACCTGTACCACCATACCGAGTAGAAAGTCAAAAACTTACCCTCCTCGCCACAGTGATACGGCGGAAGTACATGTTTCGTCTCTATTAGACTCATCAGGGTACCGACATGCACTTGGCTGTGCAAAGGACACACGTGTCACTGTGGCGAGGAGGGTAAGTTTTTGACTTTCTACTCGGTATGGTGGTACAGGTGGGCCATCATCTCGATGGTGGTGGAATACGATAAATTGTATTCCTTAGCAATTTGGTCAATCTGTGCAATCTCTAACATGGAAAGGATATGGTTGGAACGAAGTTTGCATTTACTGTTCGCTTTTTACTTCATATATATATATATATATATATATATATATATATATATATATATATATATATATATATGTTGTTGCGTAGTGTTTCACGAATGGGAACATGTGATTCAGTATTAATCCGCGAATGCATCCGTTCGTTCGTTTGGTTTCCTGTAGAGGTTTGCAGACGTTTCGCCAAAATCCCATTTGGCATCTTCTGTGCTTGGTGGTTGTAGATCAACTGAAAGAAATTCAACGTGCAGCGGGCTTTATACGCGGTCGCAGATGGTAACGGTTGTTTATATATATATATATATATATATATATATATATATATATATATATATATATATATATATAAAGAGAAAGGAATATATGTTCTACCTGTATGACATCTAGGCATTTTTGCTTGTCTTTGGCAACAAACAAATCAATTTCCTTTTTTTTTAACGTTTTGTTATTTTTATGACCTGTTTCAAAAATATAACCTTAAAATCGTTTTATTTCTGTTTTTTTTATGAACAATCACAATTACTTCATCTAGTGGGCAGGTATGTTCACTTGTTTTCAAAATATCGATGTTTATTATTTGTCGCCTTTTATCATAAAAACATCCTAATAAAATTTAAATATTGAGATGAATCAAGTTATCTGTGGCGATATAGTATTTCGCATTTGTTTTTTCCTCTACGTAAAATAATACTAATGTAGATGATACCTTGAATTTATGGAAGGATTTTCGTTTTTCTAATAAACAATTGCAATTTTACAAAGACTATTGGACCGACAGCGCCCAACTTTCGCACACTTTTTAAGCACTTTAAAACTCACATTCTGGTAAAAGTTGAAAACAATTCATTAAATATTAAGAAAGTTATTAACAACTGAAAAATAAGCCATATTTAATGTTTAATTTGCAGTAACTTTTTTGTTTACAGACCGATTTGGACAAACTTAAACTTATTTTGAAGATATTTTCAAGGCGTACAATTCGTCTCTGGAACATTTTTCTTTAAATCTCTTAAATTTTCCGTAAAATCCAAAAAACCGGGGAAAAATCATTTTTTGATCTATTTGTTTAAAAAAAAAGACAATGTTCCAATGCAATCAGATCCCAGGCAGTATTTGAGGCATTTTTACCTCCCGAAAATCGCTTCGTTTCCTGATCTATAAAGACAATGCAAGTCCGATAACCACATTTCAGTTAGATTCCAACATTGTCTACAACATTTAAACAAACGAATTACATAATATAAACAACATAACATTTTCTTAAATGTAAAAATTTGTCCTTAGTAAGGACTAGAGGTTTATTATAAAAAAAATTCAACAAACTTTCTACAGGAAATAAAAACTTATACATAAGTATGTACCTAACATAGATATCGCCTAGATATTTACTATCAAATTAAATTAAAACTTAGCAATACAAATTTTCCTAATTTGTCTTACCGAGGTGTTAAATATATCAATGTCATTCCCTGTTAATAAAACATGATTATAAACTAATTAAATTTTGTGCAAAACGGAATAAATTTTAAGATCAGCTGTAAATAAACTGGGCGGTCTGATTTTTAAGTCACTAATATTATCCAATTATACAGCAGGGGCGCATCCAGCCTCTGTCTTTGGGAGGGGGGCGGTGATATCACAAAAGTACAGTAAGCGAAAGCAAGTTGTCGACGGGGGTGGGGGAGACGCCAGTAACATTCCCATTTCTATTTTCTGTTTAAAAACTTCCTAAAACTTCTTCACTTTCAGAGCAATCAAATTTGTACACCTCATTGTCCAGATATCCGCATAAATAAAAGTCTAAAGGTGATAGGTCCGGAGATCACTATTGGAGATTATTTTTATCATCAAAAATACCAGTTAAAAATGTTTGTACTTCCCTGTAATTATATAGGGGAGACTGTCTTGCTGAAATAACACATTATCAGACTGATGATTTGGGAAAACTTCTCAAATAGCAGGAATAATTTGATTTTGTAACATTGTCAGATATCTTTAACCTGCCAATGTTTGGTCATAAAGAAATGGGCCAATCAACTGACTTGCGAAAAATAATGGAGAAAATTAAAGAAGATAAATCGTAATTATCGCAGTATTAATAAATACACTTTGAAGATAAATAATTAAAGAATTTCACATAAATGCTTTAATTATACAAATATTAAAAAAAAATTAATAATTTAATTTCACAGACTATAAAAAAATTAAGAACTTTTCGTTTCTCCGAGAACTTTATCAATCGATTGTGGGAAAACTATAATAAGGAACAATCTGAAAATTGTACAGTGTACTAACGTGTAAGGGGAACAGTCAGCTAAAATATTTTCAATATGGCGACACTTCCGGTTATACCGGAAATAGATGTCAACTTGGTGATGTTAAATGGAACACCCTATATATTATTGCATTTTTGATTTATACGTAAAATTCTAGACATATTTTGTGTATAATGTTCTATTCTTAAGTCTCACCGTTTTGGACATATTTAATTTTATGTCAGAAATGATGTTTGCGGACCAAAACTTAACTATAAATTTTTTCTATAAGAAATCTTTATTATTTAATTTGGGTTAGTTTTTTTGTAGATGAAGATCAACTTTAGTAGTCTTTTTATGATATTTCGAAAATTATTAGTACAGAGTGGTGAAAAAAAAAAAAGAATAAAAATTATATTTAAAAAATCGTCAAAAGTTAATTTTTTCAAATAGAAAGCATCTATTTTTATAATTTTATCATATTAAGCATTAAAAATAAGGGTAACTTTGTATAAGGTTATCTATCACAGCTGAATATTTTAATACTTATTGTAAAATATTAAAGAATGTTATTGTGAAAGCTAAACAGTTAAGTAATAGAAACCATATTAATTCCTCTGAGAAGAAAGTTACGGCTACCTGGCATGTTGTTAAACAAATTACTGATCGAAAAGATAAAACCAGTACAGTTTTTGAAAATTTTTCTTCCAAATTTAGTGATCCCTTTCAGATAGTCAATAGTTTAAATAATTATATTATAAATTCATGCCCTACCATTGACTCTCGATGTCATAATTCACAGATTGAAGGGAGAGTGGTAAATTCCATTTATTTGTTTCCTACTGATTCTAATGAGATATTGAAGGTTATAAAGGGTTTAAAAAACAAGAAGTCAAGATGATCAAATACCTGTTTCTATTTTAAAAGATGTAGGTGACTTTATTTCTGAGCCTTTATCTTTTATTGTAAATATGTGTTTTACTACAGGTATTTTTCCGGGTAAGCTGAAAAATGCCCATATTACAGCAATCTATAAGAAAGGGGAGAAATCTAAAGAAAAGTATTATAGACCAATCTTGCTATTGCCTAATATAAGCAAGATTTTTGAAAAAATTTTATTTCAAAGAATTGTAACATTTCCGGATAAGTTCTCTGTAATATCAGATAAACAAAATGGCTTTAGAAAAGGGAAATCCACAGGAAGAGCTTTGTACCAAACACGTATACAAATTATAGATTCTCTAAATAAAAAAAAGCAAACATTGGCCATGTGCCTAGATCTCTCTAAAGCCTTTGATGCTTTGGATCATAAAACATTATTATTAAAACTAGAAATGTATGGTATAAGGGGTAACGCGCTGCAATTGGTAAGATCGTATTTGACAGACAGGACTCAGTGTGTTGTGGAGTCTGATCTCCATGGTAGGGCTATAGTGTCTCAGAGGATTAAAATGAAGAGGGGCGTCCCTCAAGGATCAATACTTGGACCTCTTATTCTTTACACAAATGATTTACCCGAAATCTCTGGAGAGCAGACTGTACTATATGCTGATGATACATCGCTTATATTCAGTGAAAGCACGGCGGAGGTGCTATTGATGAAGGTTCAATCTGTGATAAACACTCTCGATGGGTACTTTTGGTCCAACAGCCTGTCGCTAAATGTTTCCAAGACACAGTGCATTATGTTTGGTAACAGATTGAATAATCAATTTACAGTAACGTTTGAGGATACAACAATAACATCAGTTGAGAGCGCTGTTGTTTTGGGACTAAACGTCGATAGAAGGTTGGACTGGGGGGCGCACATCGAGAGAGTTGCCACTAGAATATCTCAGTATTGTTTCGTATTAAGAATTGTTTCAGAGAGAGTTGGAATCGATGCAGCTCTGTCAGCTTACCATGCATTTGTACAGTCCAGACTCAGATATGGTTTGATATTTTGGGGCAATTCCTGTGATGTTAATAGAATTGTGATTCTGCAAAAAAGATGTTTACGATGTATTTTTGCAATGAAACAACAAGACAGTTGTAGGACTGTGTTTATTAGTAACAATATTTTGACGGTTATAGGTATGTACATTTTGGATTCGGTGATGTTTATTGTTGATAACAGGGATCTTTTTGAGGGTGCATCTATTAAGCATTACTACATTACTAGAAATAAAACAAATCTGGTTTCTGATAAATATAACTTTAGTTTTTTGCAGAAAAATGTCGAGTTTTCTATAATAAAAGTTTTTAATTCTCTACCTGAAAATGTACATTTACTACCGAGAAATAGATTAAAGTGTGTCCTGAAAATCTTTTTATGTAAAAAAGCCTTCTATACATTGGAAGAGTTTTATGAGTGTGATAAAGGCAGTATTGTCTCGAATTAGAATTTTTGTTATTGACTGTATTATTAAATTTTAAATGTATGTAAGTGTACTTGTTATTTAATTTTTGTCTCATTTATAATATCTTAAATTTTAATTGTTTTATTTTTACCACACTAACTTGATAAAATTATTCAAGAAAGATATTTAAACCTGTATAATTATTGTTGAGGTTTTTTCTTTTTCATTTATTTTATCTACACCTAAGAATGAACTATAATTTTTATTGTGATGTTTATTACAGTAATGATATTTTTTTGACATTGTTCCATGCCCTTATGGATTTTTTTGTAAGTAATACTTATTGGAATAAATAAAGACTTATCTATCTATCTATCTATCTATCTATCTATCTATCTATCTATCTATCTATCTATTCCAAAAATTTGCAGTTTTTAAAATATTGGCAATTCAAGATTATTCTATTGTAAAAATGCTATACGGCTTTTAAGTTTTCTTATTAGTTGGCCATGACGGCGAGGTGTGCAAAAATGAAACAATCGAACCCTACAGAATCGTCACTATTTCTTATCATTTGACATTCATTAATAATTATCATGCCGGGATGATTAAATTACACGCACGAAGATTATTTAAACTTATTTATTATTTATGGAGCATATGAGAGTTAATTCAAAAACATGCGATACATTCGCGATCCGATATCCGCAGAAATAGAAACAAACACTACAAACTGTTAAAAGGATTATAGAAAACTTCAAGAACTTTGGATCTATAAAAGCAAAAATAAATAGAAATAAATCAGTTGTTAATAATGAAAATATTGAAACTACAATTTTAGGATATTTCGCCGCATATCCGACAATATCTACAAGGTCAGTAGCATTAGAGTCTGGATTATTTCAAACATCAGTTTTAAGGATTCTGTGGAAACACAGTTTTCATCCCTATGCATATTCCATAGTAAAACATTTAAAAGACACTGATTTTCCACGAAGATTAGAGTTCTTCAATTTATTTTACATTGGTCACAAGACAATGCTGGTTTTTTGGATAATATTTTTTGGTCAGACGAAGCCAAATTCACAAAAAATGGATTGTTTAATCGACGCAATTCCCACTATTGAAGCGACTCAAACGTATATCCATTTATAGAATTAACTTTTCAAGAGTCTTGGCAATTTAAAGTGTATTGTGCTATAAGAAATGACGGCGTCGTCACCCTAGAATTCTACCAAGATAATCCGAATGGTAATTTTGAAAACTTCTAGATATAAAATACGTTTTTCAACTTATAGGTGAACGCTACTTCGACTCTTGAGAAATTTGGAAGTGAACTTGCTGCTGGCTGATTATAGAAATCTATTTTATCAACATGATGAGGCGCCTCCACATAATAGTCATTTAGTTAACAATTATCTGCAAAGTTTGTTTTATAAGTAATGGATAGTGAAGAACAGGGGCGGATCCAGCCTCTCTCTTTGGGGGGGGGGGGCGGGGGCGGTGATATCACAAAAGTACAGTATGGCAAGAAAAACAAGTTGTCAACGGGGGGGGGGGGGGGGGGGAGTGCAAGCAGCATACTCATTCCTAATATAAAAGGCAGAATGGGTTCTATTTTCCTGAACTCAAAGCTTTTTTTTGGAGGGGGGGGGGCGATCGCAAGCATATAAACTCCTATACTCTATTCAAGAACTAGAGAGAGTAATAAAACTGTTACCGAAACCTCTAATGGACCTGCTCCAGTGCCGCAGGTAACTGAGAACTGCCGTAGATCTAGTTATATTTAATTATATTTAAATATGTTTTATAAATTTACTGCAACATAGAATTTCTGATAGTTTAATTTAATTTCTGTCAGTGAGCAAAGTACAACTTACAGTTTTTTCTTAGTGATTTATCTTGTTGGCGCTTGTTTTTATATATTATTTGAGAATAGTGAGATACCCAAAAGATATGGTTTTCACCTCTATATTTATTCCAAAATCGTTAAACCAGGGCATTTTTTCCTCAACGAAAAACTTATTACGATGAATGTTTATGATGCCTTAAGATATCAATATCTAGACAATAATGTTAAAAGCTCTATTGAGATATGTTCCAACATGACAGGAGTTGGAAAATCTACTATGTACTGAATACTAAAGGAGAAAAAACGACTGGAATTGTTAGTACTCCCAAGCCACATTCGATCACAGACAAACGAAAAACCTCGTTGGAAGAAGAGATGAAAACTGCAATTAATGGGGTTATATATACATTTTATTATGAGAAGCAGATCTCAACCATCTACAAAATTCTAACTAAAATCATTAAAGATCGCGATTTACCTGAAATTAAAAGAACTGATCTCTGGAAATTGCTCAGAGAACTTAATTTTTGCCGGGAAAAACCAGATAGAAAATCTGTTCTTATAAATCGTCCGGAAACTGTCCGTTGGAGACGTAAATATCTCTCTCAAGTAAAAGGTAGAGTTGCTAGAAATAACACAATTAATAAAATTAGTAATTTAACTAAACTTTTGAAAGATTTTTTTGAATAAAGTTACTGCGGAAAATTGGGAAAAATCCATATAATAAAAGAATAAAACAAAATGTGAGAACTCGATCTTATAATCGGTGAAACAGAGGAACCAATTATAATTAATTTTAGCGAAGATAGTTTCACTGACTTTGATTAGGAATTAGATCCATAATGTTTACCAGCATAAACACAATTTATTATTTAAATTTTTGTTTTTGTTGTATTTTATTGTTTAATGTTGTTTATATGTTTTTTTATTTTTTTATATATTTTTATTTTAGTGTGTCCCACTCTCTAATTTTATATATATTTAATTGTAATTAGCCGTAAGTTTTTTATTATTTTAGTATTGTGTTTTTGTGTCTTTTTCTTAAGCGTGTAGAATTAACATGTTTATCTTTTTTTTTTTGGGGGTATCGTATTTCCATATAATAAAGTAAACTAAATGTAGATATCAGTACAATAGAAATAAAAATAAGTAGGTTTAATTTTAATTACAACATAAAAAAAAGTAATTACATTTGAATCCCTTTTTAGTGTTTAATTGTAATTCTGCAGATGGTTTAAGAAATAAATAAACTGAAACGTCAAATACCCTAAAAATGTTTTTAATTAATAATAAAATGACCGATAGCCCCAAAAATATTTTATTATTTTATGGACGATTGTATTTTTTTATATATGTTTAACTTTTTGTATTTTTGACAATGGATATTTTGTAAGTATTTAAATTATAACTTAGAATTTTTTGAGAGAATAATCCTACGTTTTAGTCTATTATTATAAACCGGTATTTTTGATTATAAAATTTCTAACCCATTCCTATGAAAAATATATGTGTCTAACAAATTTTGCTAAAAACACCGGACTAAAGAACACAGTTTGCGAAGAGAAAAAGGGTAAAAAATGATTTATTACTCTCTTTAGTTCTTGAATAAACTATAGTATAAGAGGAAAAATCGGGTCCATTTTCCTAAACTCAAAGCTCTATGGGGGGGGGGGCGATCGCCCCCACCGCCCCCCCCCTTGGATCCGCGCCTGGTGAAGAAAGGGCCACATCTTTGGCCACCTCGCTCCTCCGACCTAACAGTACTTGATTTTTTTATTTGAGACACAATCAAAAATAAAATATACAACACCGCATTAACCACTACGGAAGATTGCATGCAGCGTGTCAGAATAGCATTTGAAGAACTTAATCCTCAGTCAATAAGACGAGCCACCCATAAAGAGTTCCTGCTTAGGTGCGAAAAATGTTTGGAAGTGCAAGGGAGTCAATTTGAACATTTACTCAAATAATTTTTGTAACTTTATTTTATTAACAACTGGTTTATTTCTATTTCTTTTAGCTTTTATAGATCCAAAGTTCTTAAAGTTTTTTATAATCTTTTTAACAGTTGGTATGTTGGTTTCTGTTTCTTCGGATATCGGATCGCGAATGTATCGCATGTTTTTGAAATAACTCTATCACATTCTCCATAAATAATAAATAATCTTCGTGCCTATAATTTAATCGCCCCAGCATGATCGTTATTAATGAATGTCAAATGGCAAGAAATAGTGACAATTGTGTAGGGTTCGATTGTTTTATTTTCGTCACGCCTCGCCGTCAATACCAACTAATAACAAAACTTAAAAGCCATATAGCATTTTCACAATAGAAAAATGTTGAATTGCCAATATTTTGAAAACTAAAAATTTTTGGAATAAACAACTTTATACAAAGTGCCGCCATCTTGAAAATATTTTAGCCGGCTGTTCCTTATGCACATTAATACACTGTAAAATTTTCAGATTCTTCCTCATTATAGTTTTCCCACAATCGATCGATAAAATTCCCGTAGAATCACCCTGTATAGTGTTTGATGATGGTTCCAGAAAACCGAAACGTTGTACTTTTTTTCTAAATGCCGTTTGGAGTTAACAAAAAATTTGTAGAGCATAAAATGCCATACTCAGAATATTACACAATGAAAAGAAGAGAAATACTTGAATAGGGCAAAAAATAAAATGGCATTCGCTGAGCACATAACATGAATGAGAACAGTGGTGTAAAGCCCTTTCGACCATACTCAAACCCAGGGAAAGGTTAAACCAAACAGTTTGCAAAACAATCCTAGTAGAGATATTCGTCCAAAAATGAATGGCAGCGGCTAACTAAGCAGAATATTCATAGGAACTTTTTCTCTCCCTAGAAGTTTATTGTTTTACTATTTTTTATACTTAAAATAAGTATAAAATTGCTCTTATTTGCGGGTGTTTTATTTCACTGCAGCAGAAATACTAATTTCATACTTTTAATTGTTTGATGACGTTATTTTCTATTTGCCAAAAACTTGCTACTTAAGTTACTTCCATAAGTACTTTTAGCGTGAAGTGATGAAAGGGGTTTTCACAATGTAGGTATCAAATTAATTGCAAAACACTTCAAAATTTGTATTAAATGTTTTTTAATTTTTCCAATTCGAGGTAAAATCTCAGTATCTGCTCTGATAACATCAATAAATTAGGAAATGTTTGTAGAGTGTTCCCGAAAAATTATATCTTTGGATTAATATATATACACATGTGCGCAAATTTCCTTAAATCAGTTGTCGACTAGAAAACACGAGATCCAGTTCCAGTAAAGAAAAATGAAGATCTTATATACATTTTTTGCTATTCTTGTCGGTGTGATTTCTTCAACATTGGCTTCTCCGCCTCGTAAGTATATATTTTTATGCACTTTTTACATTTTTTTTTGTTTTAATTATTTGAGTTATAATATCTTTCTTTTAATTATTTTTTTTTTAAATCATGATTTTAAAGTGTAACCAAATTTGGCAGACTATTGGTGGCAAGGTACATGATCGAATTGTGAAATCAATTTAAGGTGCTATTATCAATCATAAACCCTTATAATTTCATTGACTGATTCGCGAAGTATAAGTCCCCAAACTCGCTAACAATGGATCTTCCTCGTCAATTTTCTAACGGTAAAACGAGATACTGCTATGCAACCCCAACGTAATGCCTCTCAGATATTACGGATCTTTCTTATCCAAAATGATCGATGTGGCAAAACATCATCTAGAGGGATGTTTTCGATATAAAAGTCAGCATTTCCCCCAATTAATATTTCCCCATAGTCTTCAGCCACATCATTAATCACTTGTTTCACGTTCTGTGTGAGAGTTGATATTGTCATGATGAAAAATTGTGTGTTGTAACGTTTTCGTTTCTTCTTTTGTGATTTTGCGATCGAATTATATAGAAGCGGAGTCCATCAGAACCAGATTTTTTTCACAGCTAAATATTAATGCAAAATCAAATGTACTGTAGTCTTCGATATGCCTAAAGATGCTTCTATCTCACGGTAAGTAACATGCATGCATACCGCATCGATGTCTTTTGGAATAACAATTGATTTTGGTCAATCTTCACGAAATCCATCACTGACAAAATCCCGCAAATTAATTGTAAATAGTATTTTTTGACTATGCCTCATTACCAGAAATTGAAAGAAGCGATTCTATACATTATTTTTGTATTAAACCTTCAAGTGAAATTTTCGTTTTTTCATAAACACTCCTTTTTTTTAAACTCTAACTGTAAATAAACTACTAGGCCAATTTCTAATTTGCAACACTTTTCTCAAAAAAAAATTTACGAAAATTCTAACAGCCATATAGTCGATATCAGTCTCAGTTTGATCACTTTTATCAGTTTTACTTTAATCAAATGAGTATTGAAGAGAACACTTTCACTTCTAGCCCTTTCATCACTGTAAAGAATACGGCTAACGATATATCTGGATAGCACCACCTAATTGTTATTTATAAAAAGTCAAAAGGTTGTCTTAAAAAATTTAGACTTTCTTGTTTCTTGGCAGAATTGTTCTTTGCAAATATTGTGGAAAGAAATATTTCTAAACGATAATATAAAGGGTTTTTTTTATAGAGGTATAGAACTTTTAAATGGAATAAAACAAAGATGAATTTTTTAAATTGACATGAAATTTACTTTATTCGAAAGATAACCTTCTGGCATTATAATTTAAATATGACTTCAGGCATATGACCGCCACGGCTGGCTCGGACGTAGTCTAATCTGGAGGTCGAATTTTCGATGACTTTTTCAAACATTTGTGGCCGTATATCGGCAATAACGCGGCGAATGTTGTCCTCCAAGTGATCAATCGTTTCGGGCTTATCGGCGTAGACTAGCGACTTCACATATCCCTACAGAAAATAGTCTAGCGGCGTTAAGTCGCACGATCTTGGAGGCCAATTCACCGGTCCAAAACGTGAAACTATGCGGTTACCAAACGTTTCCTTCAATAAATCAATTGTGGCACGAGCTGTGTGACATGTTGCGCCGTCTTGTTGAAACCACAGCTCCTGCACATCATGGTTGTTCAATTGATGAACGAAAAAGTCAGTAATCATGGCTCTATAGCAGTCACCATTGACTGTAACGTTCTGACCAGCATCGTTTTTAAAGAAGTACGGACCATAAAGCACACCAAACAGTCAGTTTTTCTGGATGTAACGGTGTCTCAACATACACTTGAGGATTATCATCAGTCCAAATACGGCAGTTTTGTTTACTGACGTATTCATTCAAACAAAAGTGAGCTTCATCGCTAAACAAAATTCGCTTATGAAAATCGGGATCAACGGCAATCTTGTTTTGGGCCCATTCACCGAATCTACGCCTTGCTAGGTGATCGTGTGGCTTCAATTCTTGTACGAGTTGGATTTTGTAAGCATGCAAACCAAGATCTTTCCGCAAAATCTTCCATAAAGTGAATGGACACATATCCAATTCCTGTGCACGATGGCGGATAGACTGATTCGGATCTTCCTCAACGCTACGCTCTACAGCAGCAATGACTTCTTCTGTACGCACTGTATGACGTCTCTGTGGATGCGTATTATCATTTAGAGTAAACGTGGTGCGAAAACGTTCCATAGTTAATCGACTTAATTGCTCTGATGGACGATTATGTTGACCGTAAAATGAGCGTAGTGCGTGATACGTATTTCGAACAGAACCATGATTTTCAAAATAAATTTGCACAATTTGGAAGCGTTGTTCAGGCATCAGTCTATTCACGTTGAAATGCCAAACCAAACCAAATATAAATCACTTGACAGCTCACAAAATGGCCGCCAGTTAAAAAAGTGTTGCCTACTTAAAGTTCTATACCTCTATAAAAACACCCTTTACTACAGAAAGAGGTAATACATGTTTTCCTGCATTTCTGTAACATTTAAAATATATTTTGTACTAATGAAGCATATTATCACAATATTTACCAGATAATTTTGAAGACTTGAAACACCTGACATATAAAATTAACATATTTAAAATATCCCAAATGTCAAGAGTTGTCGAAATTACTTGTTAATGAATTAATGGTCATATTCTACCTGATATTAAAAAATTATAATTTAATTATCTGGTATACAAATATAAAAGGTACTGTGTCGTGCATCTAAAAGCGTAAACTGGCATTGACCATCAGTAGACACCTATATGGATTGGGAAGCAGACACACTACTGTAGAAACGGTATTAGTCTGTTGTTAACTTTAAACCTTCCTTTAAGTTATACAATTTAATGATGATGCTTCCACCTTCATTATGGATTTTTTCTTTTACAGCCCCATGTCCCTCTGACTTCTCCGTGGAGGCTTACTTCCCAGACAGCGATTGTACCAAATACTGGCAATGTAGCAACGGAATAGCCTATCTTAGGTCCTGCCCCAAATCCTGATCGCCTAAACTGGAACCAAAACGCACTTTCTTGTGACTGGATCGCGTCTGCAGGCTGTACTGGAGAAGGCTGGTCAACAACCATCAGGTAAGTTTTAATTTGATAAGCAAACGTTGAATTGCAACTTATTTTCTTTATTTTTTAGACCCAGACCTACAACTACTCCAGTTCCAGTAACTACAACTCGTAGACCAAGACCTACAACCACCAGGAGGCCAACTACCACTACACCAGTACCTGTTACAACTACCACTCGGAGAACAACAACTGCAAGGCCTACTACTCGTAGAACTACGACAACTAGACCTACTACTACTCGTAGAACTACAACAACTAGGCCTACTACTACTACTCGTAGAACCACGACTACTAGACATACTACTACTACCCGTAGACCTACAACCACAACTAGAAGACCTTGGACTCCATGGCCATGGCCAACTTACCCAACACGTAAGTAACTACTCAAATTTTTCGTTAAAAAGGCTTTGCCTTAACTATCTAATTTTAAATAGATATACAAAATGTCACCAATACTAAAGATACTTTTATCAATATAGAAGTGAAAGTATTAGATATTGTAAAACTGACTGAATGACTATAAATAAGTCATTGAAAGTATACTCATATTTTAACAAAGATCATCTTAAAATAATTAAAGGAACATATCTATTAAGATTTCTAATTATTTCTATTCTAATTTCAGCACAACCTGGTTTTGATTGCAACTGGTGGTGGTGGTGGACGCCTGTAAAACCTTGGTGGTGTCGTGACCGAGTAGATGCCAATCAATCTCAAAAATGGCTACGACTGAAAAATCGAGTTAAAATGTGAATAATGAAGGATAACATATAATATTACGAAATAGACCTATATTTTATTTAAATTATTAAATTATTTTTTATACATTTTACAGAAGACATTTTCCTTTAATACCATTTCCCTTTGAAAATAGCAATCCTCCCAAGAAATACCCATTCCCTGAATCACATTGTCTAACTTGAAAACTGGTCCAAGTTCACAATAAATACTTCAAATTGATTAGTATAAAATTAAATTAACCAGGTTTTAAACCTTGGAATATGCGTTTTTTTATCATCTAACTGATAAGAATGGAAAACTTTGTTTATTTATTTTACTCATTCCAGGGTTAAATCAGCCAGCGCTTACACCTCTTTATCCGCGACCCTTGGAGGGCTTACACGTTTTCCGGGTTCGATGCTGTTCGTCCCGATTATTACAAAAAAAAAAGTTTTACAAGTTTTACAACTATCAAACATCGCTGAGGTTCCCAAATTCTCCAGCTTAGTTAGGTCACGATTTTGATTCCAAAATTTCCTTTCCCCGATTGTTACGCACGACCTCCTTGTTTCAGTCACACTTCCTTATTACGCCACTTCTGTGACAAAGCATGGCCTCCCATATTCTCCCTGCACCGTGGTCTTTCGGTATCCTGTACCATAGAGTGGCCCTAAATAACGCAACTTCACTCTGCCCCCAATAGGAACTGGTCCTGTGTCGACCAAAGGACCAAGAAATTTAGATTTTATAGACAGCACTACGATTATATGAAATATGAATTTGGATATTTTTAAACAACAGCTAAAAGCGCTGAAAGATTTGAAGTTGAGAACATTTAAATTTTATCTGGATAATAATCCTAAGCATAAGCTTGGTAAGTTGGATGCTTTATAAAATCCTAAGACTATCGAAACAAGGCCGCAAGAGTCCTGATTTTTACGTAGCAGAAAATTATGGTATCATCTGAAAAGAGGTACAAAGCAACATAATATTTCCAAGAAAAGCCAATTTACGGCATTTTTAAAAGAAGAATGGAAAAATATGCGTGAAGTAATGGAAAAAATGAGTTATCATTGCACTAAACAGACTAATTAGGAACAAAGGATTGTCAACAAAGTATTCACCTGGGAGTATCAATAAATTCAACTTGAACAGGGAGGAGAAGAAATCAAACGACATTTGCAACTGTTATTCAACGAATACTTAGAAGCATGAAAAATAGTAAAAGAATGGAAAGAAGCGACTAGAAGCTAACTTTACAAAATTAGTGATAAAGATGACCTGAAAAATTATAGGCCCATTCAGGGGCGGATCCAGCCTCTCTCTCTGGGGAGGGCGGTGATATCACAAAAGTATAGTATGGCAAGTGAAAACAAGTTGTCGACGAAGGGAGGGGAGAGACACACACAGCAACATTCCCATTTTTAGTGTAAAGGGCAGCATCGGTTCTATTTTCCTGAACTCAAAGCTCTTAGGAGGGAGGGGAGACGATCACAAGCATACACTTTCCTATACTCTATTCAAGAACTAGAGAGAGTAATAAAACTGTTACCGAAACCTCCAACGTACCTGCTCCAGTACCGCAGGTAACTGAGGACTGCTGTAAATCTAATAACATTTAATTATATTTAAATATTATAAGCTTTTATAAATTTACTGCAACAATAAAATTTCTTATCATTTAATTTATATCAGTGTGCAAAGTACACCTTACAGTGTGTCCTTAGTAATTTATCTTGTTTGCGCTTGTTTTTATATATTATTTGAGATTAGTGAGATACCCAAAAGATATGGCTTCCACCTCTATATGTATTCCAAATTCGCTAAACCAGTGCATTTTTTCCTCGACAAAAAACTTATGATGCCTTACGACATCAATATTTAGATAATAATGTTAAAAGCTCTGTTGAGATGTATTCCAACCTGACAGGAGTTGGAAAATCTATTATGTACTGAATACTGAAGGAGAAAAAAACGACTGGAATTGTTAGTACTCCCAAGCCACATTTGATCACAGGCAGACGAAAAACCTCGTTGAAAAAAGAGATGAAAACTGCAATAAAAGGAGTTGTATATATATTTTATTATGAGAAGCAGTTCCCAACCGTCGACAAAATTCTAACTAAAATCCATGAAGATCGCGATTTACCTGAAATTAAAAGAACTGAACTCTGGTAATTGCTCAGAGAACTTAATTTTTACTGGGAAAAACCAGATAGAAAATCTGTTCTTATACATCGTCCGGAAACTGTCCGTTGGAGAAGGAAATATCTCTCTCAAGTAAAAGGTAGAGTTGCTAGAAATAACATAACTTACAAAATTAGTAATTTAACTGAACTTTTGAAAGATTTTTTTGAATAAATTTACTGCGGAAAATTGGGAAAAATCCATATAATAATAGAATAAAACAAAATGTGGAAACTCGATCTCATGATTGGTGAGATAGAGGAAACAATTATAATTAATTTGAGCGAAGATAGCTTCACTGACTTTGATTAGGAACTAGTTACGTAATGTTTACTAGTATAAACACAATTTATTATTTAAATTTTTGTTGTATTTTATTGTTTATTGTTGTTTATATATTTATAAATTTTTTTATACATTTTTATTTTAGTGTGTCCCACTCTTTAATTTTATATATATATATATATATATATATATATATATATATATATATATATATATATATATATATATATATATATATGTTTAATTCCATATAGCCGTAAGTTTTTTATTATTTTATTATTGTATTTGTGTCTTTTTCTTAAGCGTGTAAAATTAAGATGTTTATTTTTTTTGGGGGGCTATAGGATTTCCATGTAATAAGGTAAATTAAATTAAGATATCAGTACAATAGAAATAAAAATAAGTAGGTCTAATTCTAACTGTAACATATAAAAACTAATTACATCCCTTTTAGTGTTTTTAGTGTTTAATTGTAAATCTACCGATGGTTTAAGAAATAAATAAACTAAAACGTCAAATGTCCTAAAAATGTTTTTATTTAATAATAAAATGACCGATAGCTCCAAAAATATTTTAATATTTCAGGGATGAATTTATTTTTTTATATATGTTTAAATTTTTGTATTTTTGAAAATCAGTATGTTGTAAGTATTTAAATTATAACTTAGAATTTTTTGAGAGAGTAAAGCTACGTTTTAGTCTCAATGTGCCTAAAACGGTTTCCATGACAAAATTGAAAATATTAAAAATACAGTTGTGATTTGTGTTAAATATGTCAAAATTATCTACAATTTGTAATTTATGCGAATTATTAAGAAATAAAATAATATTATAAAAACTTAAGTTTCTTGCCGAAATAATATTCTACGTCATAAATACTTAGTGATAAAATAAACCTCCTTCCGACGCCTATGATAAGAATTAAAATACTTTTTTACATACAAACCCAAATAGTCCATTATTATAGACCGGTATTTGTGATTATGAAATTTCTAACCCATTCCTTTGAAAAATATATGTGTCTAACAGATTTTGCCAAAGACAACGGACTAAAGAACAGTTAATTTGTGAAGAAAAATGGGTAAAAAATGGTTTATTACTCTCTCTAGTTCTTGAATAAACTATAGTATAAGAGGCAAAATCGGGTCTATTTTCCTGAACTCAAAGCTCTCTGGGGCGGTGGGGCGCGATAGCCCCCTCCCCCTGGATCCGCGCTTGGACCCATTACACTTCTCCCTCAAGTGTACAGGGTGAGTCAACGATTGGATGAAGTAGGTTTGTGCCTTTTCGGTGAAATTAACAAAGAAACTATATTTATTATTTGATACAGTTTATTTTTACGCAGATTTTAAAAATATTTAGGACTCTACAGGGTGAGCCAAAAAACTAGGACAGCATAAAGTTGTATTTTTTTAAATAGAACACCCTATATACGAATCGTATTTTCGATTTAGCTTATAATTTTAAATCTTTTTTATTAAGGGTTTAATATAACAAAACTTTATAGTTTCTGAGATAATTAAGTTTAAAGAAAAAAAGTCACATTTTCAAGCATCACTTCAATCCTAAATAACGTTTTCAATTTTGTGACAAATATATTCAAATTTGGAATTTAGCAAGGCCAAGGACAAGTTAACATAATTTTTACCTAATATTTGCAATAAAAGCTACAGGGTGTTGAACACATCGGCTCAAATTTGAACAAGTTTAAATGAATAAATATCTTTTTTTAAATGGTACACCCTGTATATTTTCATGTTATTTAATAGAGTAATAAAAACCCTAAAAGTTCTATACCTGTTTATAATAGCTTTTGAGATATTTCAGTTTTTCTTATTTTCCATACTTTTTTACAGAAATAGTCTTCATTATCATAGTAGCCATGGCAAAAACAATGGAAAAGAATATTTTTCCGTGTGTCAAATTTATAACCGCAATCGCTTCTTTTGGTTTTTATGTAGTGTAGTTTGTTTTTTTTTTGCATTCATCTTATATTGTAAAATGAATTTTCCAAAGAATGAGTTAATAGATATGATTTATACAATAGGAGAGGCTCAAAAAATTGCCTTCTTGCTCAAAGAATTTACAAAATGAAGTATCCTGATCGACGCCAGCCTAATACCCATACTTTTCAAAACTTAATGCAAAGATTTGATTCTTCTGGTACTGTTGATTATCCAAAACGTAAAGTGGTCAACAAACCAGTAACTAATGAAGAAAAAGAACTACAAGTATTGTTAAATGTTCAGGAAAATCCTTATATTGGTAGCCGTCAGTTAGCAGCATTATGTGAAACATCACAATCCACCGCTAATCGTACTACCAAGAAATATAGGTATCATCCATATCACATGAAATTACACCAAGAATTGCATGGACAGGATTTTGAAAGTCGTGTAAACTTTTGTCGTACAATAAATGCGGAGATTCAATTAAATCCAAATTTATTATGCAAGGTAATGTTTAGTGATGAAGCTACTTTTAGAAGTAACGGTGCCGTAAATAGACGCAACATGCATTATTATGCCACAGAAAACCCATTTTGGATTAGAGAGGTGTAACATCAAAACCACTGGTCATTAAATGTTTGGTGTGGTATTCATCATAATCGAATTATTGGAGCCCACTTTTTTAATGAACCACTAAATGGTCATAGTTACCTGAACTTTCTACAAGACGAACTACTCCAACTGCTTCAAGGTCTCGATAGGGATGAGCTCGACAGTATGTGGTTCCAGCACGATGGTGCGCCTTCGCATTACCATCGTGAAGTTCGTGCGTTTTTGGACCAACGATATCCGCAAAAATGGATTGGACGTGGGGGTTTCATTGAGTGGCCACCAAGGTCTTGCGACATCACCCCATTAGATTTCTTCCTATGGGGTTATATTAAAAATAAGGTGTATGTTAATCCACCAACAACAGTGGAAGATATGCCAAACAGGATTAGGGATACCTGTAAAACAATAACGCCACTAATTTTGTCCAGGGTCCGAAAACTGAAATATCTCAAAAACTATTATAAATAGATATAGGATATATTGAACAAAACTTTTACAGTTTTATTACTCTATTAAATAACATGAAAATATACAGGGTGTACCATTTAAAAAAAAAGATATTCATTCATTTAAACTTGTTCAAATTTGAGCCGATGTGTTCAACACCCTGTAGCTTTTATTGCAAATATTAAGTAAAAATTATGTTAACTTGTCCTTGGCCTTGCTAAATTCCAAATTTGAATATATTTGTCACAAAATTGAAAACGTTATTTAGGATTGAATTGATGCTTGAAAATGTGACTTTTTTTCTTTAAACTTAATTATCTCAGAAACTATAAAGTTTTGTTATAGTAAACCCTTAATAAAAAAGATTTAAAATTATAAGCTAAACCGAAAATACGATTCGTATATAGGGTGTTCTATTTAAAAAAAAATACAACTTTATGCTGTCCTAGTTTTTTGGCTCACCCTGTAGAGTCCTAAATATTTTTAAAATCTGCGTAAAAATAAACTGTATCAAACAATAAATATAGTTTCTTTGTTAATTTCACCGAAAAGGCACAAACCTACTTTATCCAATCGTTGGCTCACCCTGTACAAATTGTTATCTAGAATAATAGTAAAAGAATTAACAACATAGAAACGTACCCATCAAATTAACAAGCTGCATTCCATAAAGAAATCAGTACCGTGGACCACCTAACGACTGTGTAAATCCTTCCTAGAAGAGGAATATCATCCCTAAAACTTTTAGTAGTTATTCCAACACATAAAATTGGAGACTCGGGTTGCCCCTCTAATTTCCGACCTATCGTTTGACTGACTGTAGTTTATGAAAAAAAGTGAGCCCAAAAACCAAGCAACAGTCTGGTATGAGGTGAATGATTCTTCTGTTATGTTTCAGAGTACAACAGTACGCATTAAACTTAATAAAACTTGTCTGAGCCAATTAGATAAGAAATAAAAAGAATATAAATATTTAGCAACCAGCAAAAGTTAACTTTCTAACATTTGTATTCATCAATAATATATCTGCTTGATTTGGTGAGTATTTGATACTTGAACGTCAAGTAGTTTTCTAAGCATTTCTAGCAACTCTGATGTCATATATTATATAAAAATGTTTACCTTTATTTCTGTTGAAATTTATTAGGCGAGGGAAAGGGAGATAAGTCGGATATGGTCAGTGACGTATCATCAAACCGATACTAGCCGTTAAAAAATATATTATATATATATATATATATATATATATATATATGTATGTTTATGCGGCTTTCACGGATTCCTCCATGTGAGATGCAATAGCAGTGGATATATCCACATTATGCCGTTGTAGTGCTGAAATCACATTCAGCAAACGTACAACTATATGCAGCTCCGCATATGAATGTAGTAAAATGCGAACAGTAAATGCAAACTTCTCTCCATCATATCCTTTCTGTGTTAGAGGTTGCACAGTTACAATAAATTGTTATGAAACGCAATTTATCCTATTCCACCACCATCGAGATGATGGCCTACCTGTACCACCATACCGAGAAGAAAGTCAAAACTTACCCTCTCCGCCACAGTGATACGGCAGAGGTACATGTTTCGTCTCTACTAGACTCATCAGGGTACCGACATGCACCTGGCTGTGCAGAGGACAGACTGAAGGAAGCATGCAAATACTGAACGCGGCTTCGCCGACCTCCCGCCGGATGGCTTATATATGTTTATGCGGCTTTCACGGATTCCTCCATGTGAGATGCAATAGCATGATACCTCTGCCGTATCACTGTGGCGGGGAGGGTAAGTTTTGACTTTCTTCTCGGTATGGTGGTACAGGTAGGCCATCATCTCGATGGTGGTGGAATAGGATAAATTGCGTTTCATAACAATTTATTCTAACTGTGCAACCTCTAACACAGAAAGGATATGATGGAGAGAAGTTTGCATTTACTGTTCGCATTTTACTTCATATATATATATATATATATATATATATATATATATATATATATATATATATATATATATATATATATTGTTGTGAATACACGCTTATTTTACGACAAAATATAAAATTTCAGGTTTAATATTGCCCCAGGCTCCTTAAATAAATTAAGTAATCTAAATAATACGGTGCATACAGTGCTAAAACTACAATTCTTCGTTTGTCGAGATGGGGAAACTCAGACATTAAATGGCGCCGTGGCGGTACGTTGACTGTCTTAAAAATAATTACCAGGACGTGACAAAGTGGAGATAACTAGATATTAATATTGTAACTAATGGTTAGTTTCGTGTTGACTATAAAGTTATGAAAATCCCGATCTTGACAAATAAACCCCAACGTGACAATGGGAAGTAAAATAATCCCGAACTTGGCTGGCGGAAAATAGTACTGAATAAAAAAAACGTGAATAAAAAGTTAACTAAGAGTCAAGAATGTGTGTTACTTAATAACCTTTTCCTAAATGACTCATTCTCTAGAAGTATTCCCAAACAAGAGTAAAACTTAATTAATAATATAGAGGGTATTTCATTTAAAATAAGCAGGAAGAGTGAACGAGTGTTCTGGAAACCACATCGGATTAGTTCAGCACTGCAACAAACCCTGTAAATACTTGGTAGGGAAGGCAATTCATATGACATCGAGGCAAACTCGACAAGATGATAGAGTTTGGTTATGAAATTCACAGAGGAAGAAAGACAAATCGCCAAAGTTGATGCCAGCATGGGAAGGGCCATATATTGTTCTGAAAAGAATCAATGACGTTGTTCATAGAATCCAACGAAGTCCCAAGGCCAACATGAAAGTACTACACTCCACAGCTTGAAGCCAAACCACGGAAGTAATGAAGATGATCAGGACGATCAAAACTAGAAAGGGGGCAGTGTAACGACGGACTAGGAGAATTTTTTCGATGAGTCCTTGTGGAAATATTATATCGAATCATCGTTATTATAATGTAACCAAAGAAATATGATATAGATAAGTCATCTTAATTTATGTTCTGGACTTCTCATATATTCTAGTAGATTCTATAAGTTTTTAAATAGGGGATAGGATAAGCTCAGTTAGTTTAGTTCGTATTTGAATGTGAAAGTGTTAAGTAGTCGTTAAAGAGTTGTGATTTAGCTGTAGAAGTGTAAATATTTTTATAATGTGTTTTTCTTCTTTGAAATTTAGCAGCTGTCAAAATTCTAAACAAAATCGTGACGAGCTCATAACCAAAAATCGAAAAATGAAATTGTTGTTTCTAAAAAAGCGCTAAAAGTGAAAAATAACATTATATAAACAACCTACAGTAAGAAAGCCATCACAGTTAAAATCAGTTATGAAATCATTC
This sequence comes from Diaprepes abbreviatus, assembly GCA_034092305.1. Taxonomy (NCBI): domain Eukaryota; kingdom Metazoa; phylum Arthropoda; class Insecta; order Coleoptera; family Curculionidae; genus Diaprepes; species Diaprepes abbreviatus. The sequence goes on along the minus strand of JASJET010000211.1, from coordinate 3,295,324 downwards.
GCAATTTATTTTCGTTAATCACATTTTTTTACGTAATAATTTGGTATTGACTTCAAAAAATTCAATTCCATATAACCATTTATATTGTCGTTTTACGGTGTTGAGCTCTTTTTTAGAAGGCGGTTCAATATTTTTATAAATATTGTATGTGTAATGATTTCTCTACATATTGTTTTTCTTCTTTCCACGCAAGTCTAACATTTTATTTAAAAACGAGACAGATAGCGACAAAAAAAATATTCTTCGACTGATATTGGACGGAGTATGCGCTGTTACTTTTTCATTTAATATTGAAGTGTTTTCGCTTGATTCATATCTTAAGTAATCGCACGCAAAAATGCGTAATAACGATTATAGTAGCAAAAGTTGAAGGGCATCTTAAAGATAATTATTAATCGATTAACTATAAAAATAATACGCAATATTTACTAAAAGGTAATAATCGTATAAGGCGGATCAAAAAAGATAACATGCCTTCATATGTGTTTTTAGAGAGGGCAGAACGTGGGGATCAAAATCTAACGAACACAATATTATACAGGAGACCAAATGAAAGTGAATATGAATCTATTCGGATTTTTCGATCATTGGATACAGTACGCCGCAGGCGATGCGAGCACATTCTAAAACAAAACTTCTACTACGGCGAACCAAGACTTTTTTTAATGCGCACGAAAGAACAAAAATAAATATAGAGATCCTCAATAGCTTCTTCTTCAGGTGCCATCTCCTATCGGAGGTTGGATATCATCATTGCCACTCTCACTCTATTTGCCGCCACTCGAAAAAGTTCTACTGAGCTACAACTGAACCACTCTCTCAAATTTCTCATTATATGTCCAAGATATTGCAGTTTCCTTATTTTTATGTTGTTAATTATTTCATAGTTTTTGTCCATCGCTAGCAATACTTCTATGTTTGTTTTTCTCTCCATCCAAGATATTCTCAACATCCTTCTGTAACACCACATTTCAAACGCTTGCAGTTTATTTATGTGTTCTTGTTTTAGTGTGCAGCCTTCCAATCCATACTGCAGCACTGAAAATACATAACATCTTAAAATTCTCATTCTTAGTTCTAGAGTGATGTGTCTACTACACAGAATGGTTTTCAGTTTTACAAACGCACTTCTTGCCATTTCTATTCTCGTTCTTATTTCTGTTGTTTCTTCATTATTTGCTGTTATCCATGTGCCCAAGTATTTGTATTTTTGCACTCTTTCTAAATACACACCTCGTAACTTTATGCTTGTTTGCATGTTTTGTCTTTTAGTTATTACCATATATTTAGTCTTTTTGGTGTTCATTTTTAATCCGTGTTGCTCGCAAACGTTATTTGTTTCGTTCACTAGTTCTTGGAGTTCTTCAGCGGAGCTAGCTATGATAGCAGTATCGTCTGCAAATCTTATGTTGTTTACAGCTCTTTCGTTTATTATTATTCCCTTATTTGCCGTTAACAGTGCTTCTTCGAAAATCGATTCACTGTACACATTGAATAGTAGGGGTGACAAAATGCATCCTTATCTCACTCCTCTCCCTATTTCAATTTCCGGACTTGCTTCGTTATCTACTATTATTTATGCGCGTTGCTTCCAATATAGGTTAGTTATTATTCTTAAATCTTCGTTGTTTATGTTTTTTTGTTCTTAGAATCTCGACTAGTTTTTCATGTCTAATTTTATCAAAAGCCTTCGCGAAGTCAACATAGCAAATGTGTATATCGGTGTTCATATCCATACACCTCTGTGAAAGCACATTAAGTGCAAACAATGCACCTCTGGTGCCTATACCATTTCTGAATCCAAACAGACTATCGTCTATCCCCTTTTCAAGTTCTTTATAAAAGCGTCCGTGTATTACTTTTAAAAACACCTTGAGTACATGGCTTATGAAAGATATTGTTCTATATTCTCTGCAGTCTTTTGCATTTTTGTTTTTTGGAATAGCGCAAGAGCTGGAGAGTAACCATTCTCTGGGCATATTCCCCATTTTATATACTGTATTGAACAGATCTAACAATATATCCATGGTATCATCATTCATACATTTTAAGATTTCTACCGGGACTTGATCTGGACCTAGTGCTTTTCCATTTTTGTTGTTTCTTATAGCTGCTTTTATTTCATCTTTCAGTATCGTTAATGCCTCGTTATCTTCTACTTCAATCTCCATCTGCTCTACTCTATTGTCTTTAAACAGGTCTTTGATGTATTCTGTCCATTTTTTTAAGTTTCTCTTGGGTGTCTAAGATTAGCTTGTCTTTTGCATTCTTAAGCAGTGTCGGTTCTCTTTTTCTGTTACTATGAGTTATCTTTTTTATCTTTTTGTGCATATTAAAACTATCATGTTTTCTTTGATACCCTTCTATTTCTTCACATTCTTCTTGCAGCCATTTATTTTTCGCTAGTCTAATCTTGTATTTGATTTGCTTGTTTATTTCTTTATACTTTTGCGTATCTCTGTTTTTCAATTGTCGTCTCTCATCCATTAGGTCCAGTATCTCCTCTGTCATCCATTACTAATACAGAAATATTAAAACAAAATATACAGAAGAACTTAAACAAAATTAAACAGCAATGTAAAATAAAAACATCACAGAACAGAAATGCACAAAATTTAATAAAGCAACGAAAAAAAACGAACAGGAATGATAAACCATAGAAAGAAACTAAAAAAGGAAAAAATCAAATAATAATCAAAGACGAATAGTAAAAATAACAAACCAAAACAATACAGAGGTCATAGGAAAAAAATTACGGCAATAGAGAAAGTCTGGAGAAATTTATATTCGTCAAAAACTTCAAACTCAAATGTCGGGAAGTTACAAAGAGTGAACATAAACGGCTAAATGGCGTCGTTAGAAAAATAGACTTAGAAATGAACTCTCACGAAACGAAACTGCGCTTAAACAGCGAAAGATGATATTCACTTGAGCAACAAAACGTTGAGGAAGTTTAAAAGTAAGCTCACCTAGGCCTAGTCATTAAATTAAGTCAGGAGTATCCCAGCTTTTTAACCTAAGGGTCACTATGACTCTTGCACGGTCCCAAGGGCCAATACCGAGATAGTTCATTATACCAACACAGTGTAGACTTGAATTAGTTTTGGTATTGCGACTAACCGACGAGTAAAATATCTATGATGTCAGACGTGGAGGTGGACTCCGCTCCGTTGGCAATTTCGATTGGTATTACGGGCAAGTGTCAAGGACATTTCATTGCGGCGGATATAAACAATGCGCTGTACGTTACATATTTTTACGACTATTTACTATCATGTTCATGCTAACTGAAAAGCTTGACTACTACCAGCCTGTGGAGCAAGTCGTCTTTCGACGTGGATTTAGTACAATAGATCATATCCAAGCCCTACGCACAGTCCTAGAAAAAACCGAGGAATATAACATTCCTATACACCTGGAATTTGTAGATTTTCACAAGGCCTTTGACTCTATAGAATCATGGGCGATCTTGAAATCACTTAATAATGCTAGAATTGACTCCAGGTATACCACTATCATACAGAACACATATAAAAACGCAACTATACAGGTTAAAATCGACGAAGACACAAAAACCGAAAAAATAAACGTTATGAGAGGTGTGCGTCAGGGAGACGTCATCTCTCCGAAACTATTTACGCCAGCTTTGGAAGATATCTTTAAAAAACTAAATTGAGATGAGAAAGGTTTGAGAGTCAACGGTTCTTATCTTAGTCATCTTCGTTTCGTTCGACAGATGTCAGTGGAGGACCATCGGAGAGGCTTATGTCCAGGAGTGGACGTCAATGGGCTGAGAAAGAAGAAGAAGAAGAAGCAATGCTATAGCAGGTTCTGGAAAAGTTCTGCTGGCCGATCGCTTATCTGGAAGGTTCGAGTGCTTTCAAGAGTTTTCGAATTTAGGTCTACGCACCGAGGACGCGTGGTATAAATACGGAGAACAACAGAGAGTTGGACAGTTAAAGTCTGAATTCGAAACAAGTCTGATCTGAAAAGCGAAATATTGTGCGAATAGTGTGTTTTGTGATTATAATTTCTTAGTGAAAATCAGGGTGTTGAATTGTGAGTATTCAATTAAATTAAAAGTATCTTAAAGACAAATCTGATGAACTCCTGTTTTTACAGTATTAATTGGCATTATTTTGATTTAAGTGTAGGTCTCTTTTGTGTGGATTTGTATAAATATTGAAAATAAACGAAAGGTAGAAGGTGAGTGCAGACCATTTAAAGGGCAATACGAATATCGATATTTTCCTTACCGATGCTGGCTGTGGGTCATAGTTTGGCGACCCCTGAATCAGATAATAACATCAGACAGAAAAAACTAGTTCGCCTTGGCCGTCATTTACATATCCTAAAAAACGATACATTTCTATATGCTTAAAGCGAGAAGTCTTGGAGAGATGTATTCTCTCAATAAATATGTACAGAACAACAACTTTAACAGAGAAAACTGCAGGGAAATAGAATTCCACAAAGATATATGAAGCATAGGATATTAAGAGTTATCCTAAGACACAAAATAAGGAACACTACTATCAAAAAATAAACGGGAGACACAGATATCATCGAGAGAATGATCAAGTCCAAATAGATCTGGGCAGGGTACATCTGACGAAAACCCGTGAAAAATGACCGGCATGTGTACTAAAATAACTCCTCAGAGAATTTGGAATAATATAGAAAGGCCATCTAAAAGAGGGACAAATGATATAATGAGAACATATGGAAGAACGCCGCCTAAAAGATGGAGAGACAAAATAAAGAAGACAGATGGAAGAAGATGGATACATAGACTAAATGATGGAATAATTTGGAAACAGTGAATTAAAAAACTGAGAAAGAGGAATAGATGGGTTGTAACATCGTATCAGTGACAGTTCGACAAAAAAAAACTTTTCTATCGTCAAGCAATTAAAATTCTATAAGGAGAAAATAATTAGAGAACAACTGTTGTCGGTCAAGGTTAAACGTTTAGCTAGCCCGGATTATATTTTTCAATTTTTACCTGCAGTTTGAACTTTATTGTTGTTATCAGCTCGCAAAAAAACAAGTCATTACGTCCAATAAGTGCAATATTGATTACGGATATATTGGAGATATCGGTTTTATCTCGATTTTTAAACATATCCTCAACCAATAATCACCAGCTTCAGAGAAACGCTGTTATCATTTTTCATTAAAATAAAAAATGCAATTGTGTAGCTATAAATAAAAATTTTTGAATAAATTCGATTTATCGTTTTCACAGTTTGGCCAGAAAATCAGAGCAGGAGCAAGGCCAAACAAGTATATGGGTGACATTAACGTTGCAAGGCTCCTTTTCTACATTTTTCAAGAAAAATACGCTCTTCACTTTCTTCATACTTGCATTCAAACATCTCAACGAAACAAGATAAAATTATTTTATTCTTCTTCTTCTTCTAGTTAGAAGTTCTGTTATCTACACAATGCCTCATCGATCCTCGTTTGACGTCAAAATCCAGCTGTCTCTCCATCTTTTGGGGGGTCGTCCAGGCGGCCGTTTGGTGTTTGGTTTCTCTCTCATCACGGTTTTTGCTAGTCTGTCATCGTCCATTCGTTCCACGTGATCTATCCACTGCCTACGACGGTTTTGAACCCACTTCACAACATCCCTCACTCCGCTATCCTCGCGTATTTTTGCGTTTCTTATTCTATCTCTTAAACTTGTTCCCGTGATCATTCTCAGCGTTTTCATTTCTGTGGTTCTCATAATTTGTTTTGTCTTTGTTGTTTCATTTCTTGTTTCTGCGCCGTAGGTCAGTATCGGTCTTACACAGACCTTGTAAATTCTTGTTTTGCTCTCAACCGTCATATCTTTATTGTTCCAGATTATGTCTCTTAGTTGATCTGATATCATGGCCGCTTTGTTGGTCTGTGTGCGTAGTTCTTCCGCTACTACCCTGTTACTTGTTATATGTGCTCCCAGGTATTTAAACTTCCCAACCTGTTCGATACGTTTGTCATCAACCATTAGTTTGCATCTTACCAGTTCTTTTGCTATTACCATTGCTTTGGTTTTCTCCACAGATATTTTCATATTATACTGTTTGCCGGTTCGATTGAGATGGAAAAGCATTCTTTGTAAGTTGTCCTCGCTATCTGCTGTCAAGGCAACATCGTCTGCAAAGCATATAATCTGAACCGTGTTGTGTCGCATTGGGTAACCAATATTTGTGCTTTTCACCTCATCAATGAGTTCGTCCATGATTACATTGAAAAGTGTAGGACTTAGGCTATCACCCTGTCTTATTCCTATGGATAGTGGGATTTTCTCTGTTAGAGTGTTATTTGTTTTAATTACCATGGTGTTTTTGGAATTCAGTTCGTATATTGTGCGTATGATTGCTTCGTCTACTTGTTTTCTTCGCAGTAGTTCTGTTATGTGTTCCAATTTGACTCGGTCGAACGCTTGTGTAAATTCCACAAAACAAATGAACAGCGGTTTATTGTATTCGATAGATTTTTCAACCAGCTGTCTGATAATAAATATACCGTCGATAGTAGAGCGGTTATTCCGGAATCCCTGCTGTTCTTCGCACGCCCCTAACTTGTCTACGATCCGTTGTGACAGTATTTTGGTTAATAGATAGATAGATAAAATTATAATACTACCAAAGTGGTACTACTAAGTTGGAAGTACAACGTGATCTTTGGGAACGGGAAGTTTTAAATACTTCATGATTCTAAAAATAAGTTTCTTAGATCAAATAAAGTTCAACCTTGGTAATCTCTGTGAACGCACTCTTAAAGTTGCCTTAGAAATTCTCCTAACATGACAGAACATAACAGTTTATTTTTATTTTATTGATTTTATTTATTTATTTTAATGGAAAACCCATTTTACAACAAAAAAAAACAAGATAATATAAATAAAGGCAAGAAAGATTGATACAATAAATACATATAGTAAAAGTAACATGTTGCAAATATGAAAGAAGAAAAGCAATGTACATAAAAGCAGATATATTAACCCAAGCTAAGTCAATCTGCAAAAAATAGTCAAACTCATTCGAAAAGAGGGATTTTATAGCAATAATTAGTCCGATGCAATGGCGCTATGAACATGACACTATTCCTGGTTAACAATTCCGTTTAAAAGTTTAACTACGAATAGCACATCAGTGCAATATTTTCGCTCCCTCAGCAGTCTCAAGCCAAAGAGTTTATTACAATGCCATAATTAACCAAAACAAAAGTTAACAGCAGTTTAGGGTTAGTAAAAAGTACATGAGAGAACAACGCGTTTTCACTGTTGAATAATATTTCAAAAATAAAAAGTTTCGCGGTTAGAGCTCGCAAATTTCGTAAAAAATATAATCGGAATATTGATTTAGCTTCATCAACTGTGCATTCAGCAGACAGACTAACGAAACGAATTTATTCAAAAACCGAGGCTTCTAAACATACATAACCTGGGCGCAGCAAGAGCCACGTTCCCAATACAACAGAGAGGTGAGCAAAGCACGTTTGCTCAAAAACCCAGGCTCCCAAATCCTCATAACCTGGGCCTAGCGAGATGTATTAAAGAAAACATTCAATTTAATATTTTCAAAATTAGAGATATTGGCGAGAGAAAAAAGTAAAAGATATCGAGACCATTAAAAAACGATTCTGAAGGAACAGAGTGGTTCTTTAAGGTGTTATATTGAGTTTTGTGAAAGAACGTCACCTAGCGTTTTTTGCTATTTTAAGTTAAATTATCTCGAAAATGGAAAAACCAAAAACTCAGTAAATTTCATAATCAGCAATAGAAAAGATATAATCAAAAATATAAGTGTATTGAACAGATTTTCGATAGGAAGCGAACACCGCATTGTAAGAGCCGAAGTAAAAATAAATATATAAAAAGAAAGAATCAACATGACACTCAAGAAAAATGGCAAAAAATGGGTAACTCCTGAAAATACAGATTCTTATAAGGAATGTATTGCCTCTACTCTAAATTATGAAAATAGTACGACGATAGATGAAATATTTGGAAACATCCAAGACTCCATAAATACAGCTACCGAAAAATTCTCCCTAAGGAAGACAAAGAACAAAAATTAAACCAAAGGACAAAACTTTTAATGAAGCAAAGAAAAGAAATGGAAGACAAGAACACATAAGAATATCAAACTCTAAACAGAGAGATATGAAAAGAAATCAGAAAGCATAAGAGACAACATAATTCGAAAAAAAATAAGAATGTTATAGAGGAGAATAGAAGTTTGAAAAGATTAAGAAACAGTACAAAAGGAAAACAGGAAATACAAAAGATCAAGGATATACCCGGCAACATAGTAACACACAAAGAAGAAATTTTACACTCTATCAAACTTTTCTACCAAGAACTTTATACATCAAACCAGCCACTGATCACAACCGACATTCCAAAAGTGCTAAATCAGGGATCGGAAGAAATTCCAGAAATAACCGAGGAAGAAATTATGAGTGCCCTAAAAGATATGAAAAACAATGGAGCTCCCGAAGACGATGAACTGGTAAAGAGGACCACAAATCATCAAAGCTTTAAAAGTTCTATTTAATAAATGCGTCGAAGAAGGAATAACCTCATCATAGTGGACAAATTCAACCATAGCTATTGTACACAAAAAAGGTGACGTTAAAGATCGTACAACCAATAATTTGGTGGCAAATGGCTGTCTCAACTTGTTTCATGCTATAACTCCATAAATATTAATGGTACATTAAAAATTAATCTGACTTTTAATATTCCTAATTAGTAGTGTGCTGTCGACCACTTAACATTTTTTTCGCAATTTGAAAACCACGTGCAACAATTTGTTTATTGCTGTGTTTATCAATAATCTGATTACAGAACATATCATCCATTGTTCATATCTCGTGGAAAAACCACAAATTGAAAAAAAAATAAAGATTCTGCGACCAATATTCGCCGAGATAATCCATCCAGATTTTTCCTGCGAAACGAATGTGAAGGGTCGGAGTCACGTTTTTCTCCGCGCGCCGCAGGCTGAAAGAACGCCCTCCTCCACTGCTCACTCTCTGACTCTTGGAGTAGGTGCAACTTTAAACTATTGCAGCATCAACAGTTTTGAGGTGAAAACTGCTGCATACAATAGTTTAACCATCTCCCTATGTTCCTACTTAAATAATCCCCTAATAACAAACAACGTAGCAGCGATTTTTTGAAAAAAAAAATCTAATCTCAGCTTCTAGTGGTTGTACAGCGAGAAATTGTTTGATACTGCAATCCTTTCAATGATATTTAGTTCCTCTTGAAGATCTTCTTCAGAGAGAGGCAAAGAGAATGCTCTATGTATCATTGAATTGTATGCAGCCATATTGTGTTGTAAGGGGTGAAAAGAATCATTATATATAGTACTAGCGACCCGCCCCGGCTTCGCACGGGTGCAATGCTGATACTAAATACACTACAGAAAAACTGTGACTATTTATTTTATTTTTACAACAATTATTACATCGGCCTCCGACGCGCTATTTATAGGCACGCTGCCGCCGCCCCGGTCGGCCAGTACCGCCGCAAGCGCTACTTCCCGCAATTTTAAATCTGTAATATCTTCGAAAATATTCATTTAAATCTTGTGCTGTAAAGGACCATATAGATCTATATTAAATCAACAATGTATTTAAGCTATTTAATTGGATAAGGATTAATGCTGTATTGGTTAAAATCGCTTCAAAATTTGCCATTATTTGTCGTAAAAAGTAAATGACAAAAAAATGTTATTGTGGGATATCCATGAGAGATAGACATATACCATCGCGGAGTTTTCTGTAGACCTTTTCAATGTGTACAAATAATTAGTACATTATTTTGATAAATCTCGTAGGGTTCAGCCTGCGTTTACAATGTAAGCGGAAAAAAATATGATATTTAACGACATCACATTAGAAACCTCAAAAATAACAATATTTCTCCACTATTTAATGGATGTTATTATACATATAAACCTTCCTCTTGAATCACTCTATCTATTGAAAAAAACCGCATCAAAATCCGGTGCGTAGTTTTAAAGATTTAAGCATACAAAGGGACATAGGGACAGAGAAAGCGACTTTGTTTTATACTATGTAGTGATTACCTGTAAACGTTGGTTTTCTAAAAATTTTAAATTTACACTAACTATTGAGGTGAGATATGGTGAGATCAAGAAAATTTATTTTATGGTTATTTTCAGTTTCCAGAGTAAATTGAATTTTTGGATGGCAATTATTAATGAATTGTAAGAATTTTTGAAGCTGTCTAGTAGTGCCTTTAAAACATGCTAGAACATCATCTACATATCTGTACCAAAATTGAACATGGTTTTTGCTTAAAGGGGAATTAACGATTTTGTTTTCTAAGTTTGACATGAAAATGTCTACTAGGAGAGGGCTAAGAGGAGAACCCATTGGTAGGCCTGAATTTTGTAAATAAAATTTGTTATTAAACTGAAATAAGTTTGTGATAGGCAAAGTTCGAAAGAGGACAAGATTTCAGAAGTAACTATTGGATTTATATTTCGTTCCTGTAAGATTTCTTGGATGAGTATAAAACATTCATCTGTTGGAATATTAGAAAACATGATTTTTATGTCAAAAGAAACTAGTATGGAGTTATCTGGGATTTTTATGTTTTTTAGTTTTTGGACGAGATCTACTGAATTATTTAAACTGTGACTTGGTTTAAAGTTGCTTATTTGTTTGAAGAATGAATTTAGTTTCATACTGAGTTCTCTCGTGGGGCTATTTATGTATGAAACGACTGGGCGAATGGGATTTCCTGGTTTGTGATTTTTTATAAGGCCATAGAGTTTTGGTGCTTGTGGGTTCATATTGATTATTCTTTTTTTATCGAATTCTGAAAAAATGGCTGTTATGTTTGACAGGGTTTGTTTCAAATTTGTTTGAAAAACTTTTGTAGGATCGCTTTTAATTTCTGTAATATTTTCGGATTGAATAAATGCTTCTATTTTATTGACATATTCAACTTTTGGTAAAATAACTGTTGCATTTGATTTATCTGCTTTTGTTATTATTAGATCATTATCTTTTACTTTCTCTCTTATACTTTTTACTGTGTCTAAAGCTGTATTATTGGATTTTAAATTAGTGGATTTTATATGTTTTTTAATTGTTCCATTATTATTGGTGTGTTCTATTTTGTTTAGAGCTAGAGTACTTTCAGATATGATGGAATCGATAATATTTTTATTGTTTATGTTAGGTGTAAATTTAGGACCTTTGGACATTAGATCTATTTCTTTACTATTAAAACCTACGTTTGACAGATTTATGACTCTTTCACTAAAATTTTGATTGGACTGTGGTGTTTTGTTAGTTGTTTGGGAAAATTTACATGACTTTAAATGGTTAAGTTTTTTAGATTGAGTTTCAAATTTTTTGTGGATAATTATGCTAATTTTTGATCTAATACTATCGTCTAAAATATCGAATTCAATTGGGTGAAGTTTATAAGTCAATTCAGAATGTAATACCTTAATGTAGTTTTGTAGAACAAATCTTCTGGAGAAATGGTGTTTATATTCTTGTTTCATCCATAAGGTTTGGACTTTCTTTATTGCGTAGTTGGAGGATGCTGATTTTCTTCTAATTTTAATATTCACGTACTTGGGAAAAACTTTGTGTCTCAGGCATTCTTGATTAAACCAGATGTTTTGGCTTGCTAGTCTGTATTTAAGACTTAGTCTGAAGAAAAGAGTGGCTTGGTTAGCTGTACTGGCTTCTTTTAAAAAGTTGATGCTGGTAGCCGTTACTATGTGGTAGTTAATCATCTTCGGGAAATGTTTAAAAGGAATTACTATGTTTTATACCACTAAATTTATTAAGAAAACAGTAATTGCAGTTTCACCTCACAGAGTCATTTTCAAACAGAATTACAAAGGTAGACTAAGTATTCAATACAGAAACATGAGAAAATTTAACAATAAATAAAAACTACCTGAGATATTTCATTATTACAAAGGGGAGGTACTAAATTTTGGGAACTAATTATTATTTGGCGACAACAAATAACAGGAAAAATCCAAGTTCTCGAGCTTTGCCAACCATTGCTTAGAACACAGCCACAGTTTTCCTGATTTGGGCAACACTGACATATCACATTATTCAACAAAGGGCCAAAAGTTAAATATTCTTGAATTTTTAGAAATATATAAACATAGTATAATTAAAAATGTAAATTTGCTTAATGACCAGACAGAACTTGGGTTGTTCCCGTTATTTGTTGTCGCCAAATAATAATTAGATCCCAAAATTTAGTACCTCCCCTTTGTAATAATGTAATTTCTCAAGTAGTTTTTATTTATTGTTAAATTTTCTCATGTTTCTGTATTGAATATTTAGTCTACCTTTGTAATTCAGTTTGAAAATGACTCTGTGAGTTGAAACTGCAGTCACTGTATTCTTAATAAATTTAGTGGTATAAAACATAGTAGTTCCTTTTAAACACATCCCGAAGATGATTAACTACCACATAGTAACGGCTACCAGCATCAATATTTTTCTATTGTTTATTAAAAATTGCCATTTTAGCAGGTTTTTTTGGAATAACTAACAAACACATTATCCGATTTGGATGAGTTTTAGCTAATTTTATAGGCATTTTCAAAGCGCACAACTTGTGTATAATCTTTTTTACTGAAAAACATTAGCTTTTCCTAAAACTAAAAAAAAACACATCTTAATTGTTAAATAAAAAGATTTTCCCAAAAAAGGAAATGAGACATAAGATCTGTCGTAGAAATGGACATATCGGTACATCTCACCGGTATGTTCCGACCAAAAATAAGTACTTATACAAGTATCAAGTATATAGAAAGTAGACACAGGGGTGTCAAGGGTGTCTGGGTAAGGCGTCGACGTCGAGGAGGAAACATCCTATTTTAGTGGTATTATTAGAGCGTATTTCGCGGTACACGGTCTGGCGAAATACGACATGGCGACCGTGACAGGACGGTGCACAGCATAGGGTTGCTCGCACCGTCAGGCAGCTAACGCAACGCCCGAATCTGTAACCACTCGGGATGTCCGTTCCTACAGTTACTTCCAGTCAGAGTGAGTCCACACGATAAGAAAAATCTTAGCGGCAGCGTAGCGTAATAAGACATATGTCAAATTTCAAGCATTGTGATTTGTTAGATTTAAAAAAAGACAAAGACCGAAGATTTCCCGCCTAAATCCGCCTTTTCCAAGGTCATTACGCGAAATGATGTTGAACTTTTCAGCGGACTGCTTTAAAAATGGCGGAAACTGTTTATTTTCAATATTTTGTATGGAAACATAACCTATGTTTTTTTTTAAACTTTGTTGTTTTATTTATATATTTTATTTAGCGCGTTTTGAAATAATGGATATTTATGAACTATGTTAAATTGTTTTAATTTATTAAAAATGCTTGTTACCGAAAATCATTACTGCTTGGTACTCAAAAAAAAACGATTTTTGTTCATTTTTTTATTAATTTTATAACAATTGCAATAACACAGGTGTTCGTTATATAAATTAAAGCTTATGAAATAAAGGCCATTATATAATACAATTTCTATTCAACGACAATCTGTGATATCGAGACGCTAATCCACAGACATGCCCTTACCTATGGTTACCAGATCAAATAATGAGATTCCCTGACAATATCCCCAATGTTCCTGTAAATATCCGGACATTTTATCTGAATGTTGTATGTTAAGGCAGTGAGATTTTAAAAATTTTTGCAATCAAAGCATCAAATGCCAACATCGAGTGAGTCTTCTCATTAATGGGAGCGTAGTGGACTAAGGAGAGACATAGACTGTCTATATTGTTATAAGCTTTGCCTTTCGCTGCCACCAATGTTATAACTTTGCTAGTTTTACTTTTAGTTTATCACTGGTTTCGATGAATTCAAATAAATCTATTACTTTTTTAATATTTTATTATAATGTTCACTAAATCATGAGGTAACAACAGTTTTTGTTCTTACTTACTAATTTAATGTTACTATATATACTTATAACTATTTATTTACATGATTACTGAAATGAAAAAGTGTGTATTTATGAGACGATGACAATATGAACAAAACTAATGGTCTCTGTAAAAAGTAAAGTTTTAGAGTTTCGGAGATTAAGGCATGCTTTTGTTTGAGCCTATTAGAACATAAATTTACTTAAGATATAACTGTTTCTTAAGGGAGTATTAAATATTAGACTATAATTATCTATTAATCCATAAGAGTAACTTAAAAATATATATAGTAATTTAATAATTAATAATTTGTAGTAATAGTTGGTTTACAACAATGTCTTCTGTTAAGGTTCTACTCTAGACACAATTTTACTTAAAGAACATATCATATGAAGAATGTCATGAAATGGTTATAAAAGTCTAGCAATTGCCAAAAGAAACATCAAGCAATAAAAAGTATGAAACTAAATTTATTAATATACTAAATTAACAATCCACTCATTTTGTTAACGTTTAATCAATTTATTTTTTTCTCACTAGAATGATTAATAAATATTTTTTCATTACTTATATTTTCCTCTTTTAATTTCAAAAAAATACTTCACCAGGTAGAAGTGGCAAACTTCGGAAATAAAACTTGCTTTAAAGAGTCTCATATTATCGCACAAGTAACATGACTAATTTCAAAAACACTGTTTACCGACTCGGAATTCGCACTGTTGCTTTCACATGCTGATTTCATCAGCTAAATATCACAATGTTTTTTCAAACCTTGTAATAAGGGTATAGCTGTACACATTTCCATAGCGTATTTCCTATTTATTGGCCCAACAACAGGTTTTCAAACTCACCAAGAGTAACAGGAAAATATTTTTAAAAAATCAGGATCACTTTCTAGCATTTCTTGAATTAAATCATTAGTATGTCCAAGCCTTTCTCCAATGTTTTTCTTAAAAACAGATCGGACCTAGTAGCGACGACTTTTCCGTTTTTTTAATAAAGAATATATTAATAATATCTTTATCTTTTGTAATTTTTTCTTTAGTTTTCTTTTCCTACATAACAACATTGCTGCAATTATTTTTTTTATTTTCTTTCATTTTTCAATTTATACATAAATAAATATTATCAAAAAATCAGAAAAAAGTTAGGTTACCACAAAAAAAAAACATTACGACTGCACGATGAAAGTTCCCCGTGTGGACGAGACATTTTTAACATAAATGGGCGTAATACGCCTACGCCGAAATTTTTGGTATCGTGTGGACTCACTCTCAGTCACCCGCTTTCTATATCGAGACTGTGGACTCTCAATATGCGAGAGCGGCTGCCTTAGGGGGGCATGTCGCAGAAACGGACATATCGGTACATCTCACCGGTATGTTCCGATCAAAAATAAGTACTTATACAAGTATCAAGTATATAGAAAGTAGATTGTCAAGGGTCCTATTTTAGTGGTATAATTAGAGCGTATTTAGCGGTACACGGTCTGGCGAAATACGACAGATCCTACATAATTACTATTATCATTCCGAAGGTTTCTGCGTAGTTGGAAGTCTACTAAGAATAATTTTTTCCTAGATGCTAATTCCGCTGACCTAATTTTTTAATTTGCACGGATATTAAGCGTAAGCCCCTAAAAAGCTCACGTTCTGCGCTGCTACCGTAGAAAATAATTCTTTATCCATAAGTTACTAGCCGGATATTCAACGCGTTGAAACACGCAAATAATCCTGTTAAAATGTAGATATTAAAGAATGATAAAATATCGATAACGCAAAGACTCCGTAACGTATCGATTTCCCAATTTGGTTTTCAATATAAAAAAATATTTTTATAGATAACACTATATATAATAAAACTTAAGTGAGCAATACCAAGAAATACTTATAAAAATACAATATAAATACGTCTCAAAAAAATATTGCGTTTAGTCTTCAGTTGAAAAATCATTAAAATAAGATGGGTCTGGTTGTAGTTTTTTCCCTTAGTTTTATTTCTTTAGTGTTTGCCTCACCAGCTCGTAAGTATAAACGTTTTGTTAGGAATGGATTTGGTCTGTAAAACATTGGTCCATAGAAAATATTCACTTGAGATTAATGTAATCTAGAAAGAAAAAGTTATTTTCCAATTTAAAACAGAAACAATTTTTTTATCCGATTTCAAAAAATTACACTAAGTGACTAAATTTGCAAATATTTCATATTGGAATTAATTTAATACAAATATATTTACTTCACAAAAACGACAACAATATATACAATTGTTGAGGTTGAAGGGAAATGACGTTATATAATAAAAAACTTAAAATTAAACGCAACATTCCACACTTTAAAATTATTTCAGTATTATTAATTTGGACTAGGCGCAGATCCAAGCATGGGCGATCCCCCCCCCCCCCAAGAGCTTTGAGTTCAGGAAAATTGACCCGATTTTGCATCTTATACTATAGTTTATTCAAGAACTAGAGAGAGTAATAAATCATTTTTTACTCTTTTTTTTCTTCGCAAACTACCTGTGTTCTTTAGTCCTGTGTCTTTGGCAAAATTTGTTAGACACATATATTTTTCATAGGAATCAAAAATACCGGTCTATAATAATGGACCATTTGGATTGGATAACAATAGATATTTGGATGTATGAAGTGTTAAAAAGGATTTTAATCCTTGTCATCGGCGTCGGAAAGAAGTTTATTTTATCACTAAGTATTTATGGCATAGAATATTATTTCGGAATTTTGGAAATAAAAAGTTTTTATAATATTATTTTATTTCTTATGATTTTTTAATAATTCACATACATTAGAAAATATAGATAATTTTGACATATTTAACACAAATCACAACTGTATTTTTATTATTTTTAATTTTGGCATAGAAACCGTTTTAGGCACATTCAGAATAAAACGTAGTTTTTTTTTCTCAAAAAGTTCTAAGTTATAATTTAAATATTTACAAAATACCCATTGTCAAAAATACTAGAAGTTAAACACATAAAAAAATAAATTCGTCCATATAATGTGAAAATTTTTTTGGGCTATCGGTCATTTTATTATTAATTAAAAACATTTTTAGAACATTTGACGTTTCAGTTTATTTATTTTTTAAACCATCTGCAGAATTACAATTAAACATTAAAAATGGATTCAAATGTAATTAACTTTTATATGTTAAAAATATTTAAATAATAAATTGTATTTACGCTGGTAAACATTATGTATCTAATTCGTAATCCAAGTCAGTGTCGCTATTTTCGCCCAAATTAATTATAATTGTTCCTCTATCTCACGTATCATGAGATCGAGTTTCCACATTTTCTTTTATTCTTTTATTATATGAATTTTTCCAAATTTTTTGCAGTAACTTTATTCCAAAAAATCCTTCAAAAGTTCTGATAAATTACTAATTTTGTAAGTTGTGTTATTTCTAGCAACTCTACCTTTTACTTGAGAGAAATATATATCCTTCGTCAAGGGACATTTTCCGAACGATCTATAAGAACAGATTTCCTATTTGGTTTTTCCCAGCAAAAATTAAGTTCTCTGAGCAATTTCCAGAGCTCAGTTCTTTTTATTTCAGGTAAATCCCGATCTTCATTGATTTTAGTTAGAATTTTGTGGACGGTTGGAATCTGCTTCTCATAATAAGATGTATGTACAACTCCTTTTATTGCAGTTTACATCTCTTCTTCCAACGAGGTTTTTCGTTTGCCTGTGATCGAATGTGACTTGGGAGTACTAACAATTCTAGTCGTTTTTTTCTCCTTCAGTATTCGGTATATAGTAGATTTTCCAACTCCTATCATGTTGGAACACATCTCAACAGAACTTTTAACATTATTATCTAGATATTGATATTTTAAGGCATCATAAACATTCATAGTAATAAGTTTTTCGTTGAGGAAAAAACGCCCTGGTTTAACGATTTTAGGAGGTTTAGGTAACAGTTTTAATACTCTCTCTAGTTCTTGAATAGAGTATAGGAATGTATATGCTTACGATCGCCCCTCCCATTCCCAAGAGCTTTGAGTTCAGGAAAATAGACACGATTCTGCCTCTTATACTAGGAATGTAATGCTGCCCTCATCCCCTCCCTTTTACACTAGAAATGGGAATGTTGCTGATGTCTTCCCCCTCCCCCGTCAACAATTTGCTTGCCTTACTATACTTTTGTGATATCACCGCCCCCCCCCCCCCAAAGAGAGAGGCTGGATCCGCCCCTGATTTGGACACTTATTAAAACAAATTTAAAAGTTGTGGTTAAAATATAATTAGATATTACAACAATTTAAAAGTCATAGTTTAAAAAATATGTTACTGAATATTGTTCTAGAGAACTGAAATATCAACAACAAAACAAAGCGTTTAAAGAATTTGGTAACTTATTGTATTGTGTTTGCACTACAATTTCCATACTGCATTTTATGAGCTTCAACCCTCTTGTTATTGTACTTCTAGGGTGCATTCCACTAGGCGCTCACAACGCCCAAAATATTCCCTCAGTCGTTCCACATGACGACTACGGTCGTTGTGGTCGCGGCGAAAACGTCATTAATGACGTCATTCTTCTCGCTCACGCCGAGCTCACAACGACCCATCTGAAAAGGTGGGTCAAAGTGGACGTTGAGAATTTTGGCGCGGTTTTTGAAATTTAAAGACAATTGAATGTAAGAGTTTTCAAAATTACAGTGTAGAATATGAGAAAAAATAAGTATAATTTAGTTTAGATTCAAAATACACTGAATAACACGGTGTAGTCCATTCCACAAAATTTATAAAAATGTAGTAATTATATACAAGCACATTTATAGAATGTACTAATTATATAAAATTTACCCTAAAATAACTTTTAAATTCTTTATCTGAATAACGATTAATAGCATTCTTATAATCAAGTTTTCGCTTTTCCCGATTTTGTAAAACTGCATTCCATTCTTCATCTGAACTAGATGAAGTACTTTCTGACGCATTATTACGATCCAGCAACAAATATCCAACTGTCACCTCAGTAGATATTTTGATTATTTTTCAATGTAAATTACTTAAAGACTCCACTAAAATAAAATATAAGAAATTAAATAGTATTTTTCTTTAATATGAAGCAAGTTAATTAATAATTATAACCAATTATTAAAATTAAAGCTTAAAAATTATAACATAACCTTTTCAAGCTTCTGATTTATTTTCAAATTCGCCATTTGTAATAGTTAACTCAACGCACAATCCCATTCCACTTGGGTTTATGATTAGAATGCTCACAAGCTAGTGGAACGGGAAAAACTGCGCTCATTAGCGTGATTGTTGTTAGTACTTAGTGGAACGCACCCCTAGTATACGAACGAAGTACAGACTTTGTAAGTAATTTCCTGTAGGGCGATAACTCGTGAAATGCTGTTGCGAGTTGTGTCATGAAGCCCCGTGAACATCAGCTGTGTTTATGAGGGTGGGTTGAGCAGCGGCAACCTCTCATACACGTAGAAAAAAAAATATTTTTAATCACTTTCTCCCGATTGAAAATTTGCCGAATGATAGTTGACACAATACTTTAAAGAAAAAAATCAGCTGCCTGTAAGGTGGTGGCCATATCAATATGAAAAAAATAACACTTAGAACTGATCTAGTTGCCATGACAGTTAGATCTTCTAGTTGGTCAGCTCTGTATTCCTTATGATATTGTTATAATTTATATTACATGCATCAACAAATAAATGCTTATATAAGGTTATCAAGGATACAAACATAGAGATAAAGCTTTAAAATCTGTAATAGCTATAGTTGTTTTTTGAAAATTAACAGAATTTTCTAGTTTTGTCGGTTTAGAAATAAAATAAAATTATTATTTGTCCTTCCATTTTTAAGGTTCAAAACTGATAATGTTGTACTTGTCAATATCAATCCACCACTGTCAATTTAGACCGGTTTTAAAACTAGACCATGATAGTGAATTAGGGGGTAAATTTTTAAACTGTGGAAATTTTTTAACGATCCTGAATAATGTAAAAAACGTTCAAATTAAAATCAAAATTTCTGTAACAATCAACTGACTAAAGTAATTTGTTAAACAAGTTTTTTTCTGAAAATGGATATACATAATTTCTTCAAAAAGTAATCGTTACGAAGCCTTTAGTAAAAATTTACAACGTAGTCTATACGGTAAGCCGACAGACTTGATTCTTACTATGGTGCCGCTCTCGATACGCTCTCGGTCTGGTAAAATATTCTTACAGGGGAAACAATGAACCTATTCACACTATCGGTTTCGCGGAGATTTCAAACTCTTTTTCATTTAAAAAAAAATGTATCGAACCGAAAGCGAACCGAGATCGTATCGAAAGCGGCACTATAGTGAGAATCAAGCCTTAATGGTTGGATGTGGTGCATCGTATAATGTCGAAGCCCATTAAGAATTTTTCAAACAAAAATAGCTATTAAAGGCATACAGCATTGCCAAATGTATGGAGCACGAAAACTGAAGAATGAAATAATGAGTATATTAGAAGGACGCCCGGAAATACTACTTGAATATTTACAAGTGAGCGCTCCGCTGTCTCGTGGCCAACTAACTTAACTAGACATATTAAAAAATATACAGTTTCCAAATCTGTTCTTTTCCAAGCGCCCAGCTGAAATTTTGTTGATAGCCTTATTTGATTCCTCTAAAACTCATAATTAAAGGAAAACTTTCAGGCGTCCTTTGGTTATTTCGGGTTCTCAGTAAGCTTCGATCATACCCTAGATTTAAACAACAATAAATTTGTTTGAAGGCTGTTTATGGTCGGTGGGGGAGACGCTTTTTTGATGTTTGACAGACAAACATATTTACTTATCTTGTCTTTCAGTCTAATTGTTGTGACTTTTTTCGGTGTTTTTAATTGGTAGAAATTACTATAAATGCGAAATTTACAATTACAATATAACAAAAAGAGGATTTAAAAACTTATTTTTATTGGTAAATATTGTTAGATATTGTTTACATATTGAAAATAACAATAATAATAGTTTAGGCAACCATATATTCATACTTTGTTTTCAGAATTGACGTACCGATGATACTCGTTTGAATAATGCAATTAGAAAAGGATAGCATAAAATCAGTATGTCTGTACCAAGAAATTAAATATCTACTGTTTATCAACACTTTTTCAAATATAAATAAAAATATTATTACGTTATTAAGCCTTCAAACCTTCGAACATACCCCTGTAGAAGTAGCGTAACGTCAGAACTAGGGCCCGGTTGTTTGAACGCTGAATAACGTAATAATATTTTTATTTATATTTCAAAAAGTGTTGATAAACAGTAGATATTTAATTTCTTGGTACAGACATGCCGATTTTATGCTATCCTTTTCTAATTGCATTATTTAAACGAGTATCATCGGTACGTCCTTCGAACATACCCCTGGGTATGTCAATTCTCAAAACAAAGTATGAATATATGGTTGCCTAAATTTTTATTATTGTTATTTTCAATATGTAAACAATCTAACAATATTTACCGATAAAAATAAGTTTTTAAATCCTCTTTTTGTTAATATTAATTGTAAACTTCGCATTTATAGTAATTTCTAACACTTAAAAACACCGAAAAAACTCACGACAAGCAATTAAACTGAAAGACAAGATAAGTAAATATGTTTATGTTTGTCAAACATCAAAAAAGCGTCTTCCCCACCGACCATAAATAGCCTTCAGACAAATCCATTGTTGTTTATATCTAGAGTATGATCGAAAATTCAAACAACCGGGCCCTAGTTCTGACGTTATGCTACTTCTACAGGGGTATGTTCGAAGTCAGCGAGTAACGAGACGATCAGCATTTAAAAATACGAAATGAAATTTTGGCGAAACGTCGTGAAAACGATTTTTTGAACGAACGGATTGAAACCCGGAATAACCAAACCATTCATTCCACTATCCGTGAAAACTAACGATATAACAGATATATATATATATATATATATATATATATATATATATATATATATATATATATATATATATATATACATATATATATATATATATATATATATATATATATATATATATATATATATAAATGTATTAAGAATATTGTTTTGATTGAAATATGACAATACTATTATTTCCTCCCACGTGTGCAAGGAGCATGATATCGATTAAGTTTAGATACGTTATTTCCTCCTGGTTCAAAATTTGTGAGGTAATAATAATACTCTAAATAATAAAAAAAAATGAGCTAGCATTATACCGAGGGTAAAACTGTCAGTTTTTGTATTTAAATAGGTGATCGACGCTCAAGACTGGCTCCCGCGCTACACCCTTAACTACATCAGCTATCAATCTTTCCACCAACATACAGCCAGCTAACTTTTTTATTTATTCAAAGTAGCATGTAAACTATCATCTACAAATTCTTAACTGTGAGGAAATTACTACTCATATTTTTTTTTCATATTCGTGTGATCAGCTGACGTATAATCCACCATCTTACAGCCAACTGATTTTTTTTTTCTTTAAAGTACTGTATCAACTATTATTTGACAAATTTTCAATCGGAAGAAAATTATTAAAAATAATTTTTTTTCTACGTTAATGGAAGGCTGCCGCTGCTCAATCCACCCACGGAGCTGCAGCTGACGTTCACAAGACTTCATGATACAACTCTCTGAAGCATTTCACGAGTTATCGCCTGAGAGGAATTTGATCCGGAAAACCTGTCGCTCCCTTGCGGTCTATTCTGTTTTGCTCTTCGGTAGGCCTCTCGATGCTCACCACCAGCTCTGCCGAGAACCAAAAGCTCATTCAGTTCACTTTTAGATGCCTGAAGTTGAGGTGACACTTCGAATCGAATTTTTGATTTTTATTTGAACCGATTTCTTGGGAGTATGGTAACTGGATAATGAGCACCAGTATTTCCGTTGTTCATAGACACAAGATTCCTCACATAAAAAAAGGTCCTCTCAATCATGTTCGGATAGAGTGTTTTTTAAAAACCTTATTCTCTACACTAAACACTCTCCTACTTACTCTATTTATAGCAAAAGATGGCAAATGTACTGGCATCTGTAAGACAATCGTTTATCCCAAATGATGTGATATGTGAGTGCTTAATACTTCAAAATACAAATAGGAACTCTTGTGTAATTGTAAAACTAACAAAGAAACTACTTTTTTTTATCTTCCGCTCAATATTACTTCTTATGAAGATATTCGTAGAATTATTTGGTTACAATATCGTTTATTAATTTCAATAAACCCTTATTATTATTTTTTTTTATAAAATTTGAGTCCAATACAATTTTTCAAGGCCATTAATTAATGTGAAGATAATTCAAAAATAATCATTATCACATAAAGTACTTGTGCTTCTAAAAATAATTTTTTAATTTAAAAATATTAATTTGTTTTAATATTTAATAAATATACAAATAAAACAATTGTATACACTGATTAATTTAAATTTTTTAACGCGGCTTCATGCTTGATAGAATCTGCAGTTCACTACAAATTGAAATGGGTGCGTGTTCGAACAACAGTGTGTATTCTTGAATCTATATCCAGATTACACAAAGCCCAATCGAACTAGATATCGAGACTGCTGTAGAGGAAGGTAGTTTTACTTTCTAGATAAATCACTCCGAAGTTATGGAAACAATTATATATACAGGGCCCCAGTCTTCGATCATACCCTAGATTTAAACAACAATAGATTTGTTTGAAGGCTGTTTATGGTCGGTGGGGGAGACGCTTTTTTGATGTTTGACAGACATAAACATATTTTCTTATCTTGCCTTTCAGTTTAACTGCTTGCCGTGACTTTTTTCGATGTTTTTAAGTGTTAGAAATTACTATAAATGCGAAGTTTACAATTAATATTAACAAAAAGAGGATTTAAAAACTTATTTTTATCGGTAAATATTGTTCGATATTGTTTACATATTGAAAATAACAATAAAAATTTAGGCAACCATATATTCATACTTTCTTTTCAGAATTGACGTACCCAGGGGTATGTTCGAAGGACGTACCGATGATACTCGTTTAAATAATGCAATTAGAAAAGGATAGCATAAAATCGGTATGTCTGTACTACGAAATTAAATATCTACTCTTTATCAACACTTTTTTAAATATAAATAAAAATATTATTACGTTATTCAGCGTTCAAACAACCGGGCCCTAGTTCTGACGTTATGCTACTTCTACAGGGGTATGTTCGAAGGTCCCAGTTTAAAAATGCAAAATTCGCGAGTTAGAGAAAAATGTTCCGTACAAAAGTTATTTGGTTCAAAGGAGGATACTCGAAGGTGATCTTATATTTGACCTTGTGCTTGTCCTTCAAAGACATTTGAAAGTCAAGTTTATATTTTAAACGGAAACCAGCACTTTTTATTACAGAAATGGCAAGCCAAGAATTTTCCTGTCCAACGGTATAAATAATATAAGGGTACAAACCACATCCAGCGGTCATTTCAAGGTCAAGTGGCATTAAAAAGGCAAGCCAAAAATTTATGATCAGCAATGGATGCGCCATTTGATTTCCTAAAACTTTTGTGAGTTAAGTTTTTCTTCGGCACCTTTGATTGTCGAGTTATTGGATTATAGCATGGATTGGTGTAAACTATCTAATAATTCGATAATTAAGGGTGCCGGAATCAAACAAAATATCCAATGATGACCTTAAATTTGACCTTGGGCTTGCCCTTTAAGGATATTTGAATGTAGTTCACTATTTATACCGCCGGATAGAAAAATTTCTCCGTGACCGTTTAAAAAAATGACCTTTGAATGTTCTAGAAGGACAAGCCCAAGGTCAAATTCCAGGTCACCTTCGAGTGTTCCCCTTTCGAACCATACAACTTTTGTACGGAACATTTTTCTCTAACTGGCGAATTTTTGCACATATTTGGAAGCGTGGAAACCAAGCCATGATCCTCCATCTAGCATGGTTTACCCACAAACAAACAAAGTTTGGTGCTTTGTCTATTTTCAGTAGAGTAGAGTGGCCCCAAAAAATATTTCAAGATAGCAAGATAGGTTTATTGCAAGAGGGTAGAAAACTGAAAAGATTTGTTGAAAAAGATATTTATATTATTTAAACTAAGACAAGATACGAATTTACGAAACCTTCGGTAACACTTTAAATCGACCGATCCTGGAATATAATTTTGAAGACCCTTGTATATCAAAGATAATTTTTTTTCTAGCACCATGTTCAAACGTCTTCTCCGACGTCCAATTTTACCCAGACAGCGACTGTACCAAATATTGGCAGTGTAGCGATGGAATAGCCTACTTAAGGCCTTGTGGACCTGGCCTTAATTGGGATACAGCATTGAATACTTGTGATGAACCTGCACAGGCGCACTGTACAGGGGAGGGTTGGTCAACTACCGTTAGGCCACCTGTCACTACGCCAACTACTAGGTAAGTATTGTATAGCAATGATCTATGGACGATTCATATGCTGGACAAAATAGTATCGCTAAAGCGAGGGATACGTAGGTGTATTCTAACGTTTTATTGTAACACTCACATTGTTGACAGAAAGCAACGATAACCATAAAATGTTGATTGTAAATATGTTTATTTCCTTCTACTAGTACCAGAATTCTCAGAACACTCAGTTTTCTAGTTACTTTCTTTATAAATTGTAAGTTTGTTTGCAACTAAAATACGGATTTGTTTGTCGAAATACTAAAAAAAACGGTACGACCTCGTGAAGTAAAAGAATGGTATAGATGGAAATATCAAATGTTTAGAACAAAACAAGAATAAAATTTTATTCGAGGTTAAAATGTATAGGTATCAAAGTAACTTTTTAGTATTTAGTGACATTTATCAGTAGCCCGCAGTAGTTTGACAAAAGAAAATCGATGCATTAAATCTTAACCGGTCTAAAAAGTATGTGCCTTTAAGATACATTCAGATCCTACAATTTAAGAAAGATAAATTAGAAAATAAAAATATTTTTATATCCCAAACACAGAAAGAAATAAAAGTTGAAAGTCCGGAAAAAAGCGTTACTCTAATGTAGAATGAGTCACTCAATTAACTTGTATAAGAAAAAAATCTCTTGAATTTATATATTATTTTCAAAATCAAACTTTATTTTAGGCCTACTACCACAACCACTCCTGCTCCTATCACAACCAGAACCACTACAACTACAACTACTCCAGCTCCTATATCAACAAGGACTACCCCA
This sequence comes from Diaprepes abbreviatus, assembly GCA_034092305.1. Taxonomy (NCBI): domain Eukaryota; kingdom Metazoa; phylum Arthropoda; class Insecta; order Coleoptera; family Curculionidae; genus Diaprepes; species Diaprepes abbreviatus. Next base: position 3,269,178 of record JASJET010000211.1, on the reverse strand, counting down.
ACTACCACAACGACTACTCCAATTCCTATATCAACAAGGACTACCCCAACTACCACAACAACAACTACTCCAATTCCTATATCAACAAGGACCACCTCAACTACCACAACAACTACTCCAATTCCTATAACGACAAGGACTGTTCCAACTACCACAACCACTCCAGTTCCTATAACTACAAGGACTACTACAACTACCACAACTACTCCAGTTCCTATAACGACAAAAACTGTCCCAACTACCACAACCACTCCAGTTCCTATAACGACAAAGACCACTACAACTACCACAACTACTCCAGCTCCTATAACGACAAAGACAACACCACCTCCAATAACTACAACTAGAACTACGACGACGACGACGACTACAACTACGCCAGCGCCTACCACTACGAAGACCACTACTACTACAACCACCACTACGCCTACGCCTATCACAACTACACGTAAGTTAATAGATATTAATAATAATAATTTTTCCTAAAATGTATAGATGTTCCTTTGAGTTTTGAACAATCGCTGTTTTCTGTGGTTTAAGTAAAATATCGTTAATTAGCATAGACAGTTGACGATGTTTACTTTAGAAATTATTGAGTCAATAGTTGTGGATTCGGTTTATACCCGAGGTTTTCCAGTTGTGGAATCCCTTCCAGAAACTTCTTCGGTATTGAATGACTATTATATTATATAAGAGATTTAGGTTCCGGTAAAAGATATTTTCTTAATGTTATTTCATGTTTAGGCTTTTTAACCATAAATTTAGCTAAACGGTTTTCCTCCAAGGAATATTCACTTATCCCAGATATACTCAGATTGAGCTCAGTGGGGGCCTTTTCATGTTGAGTCCTAGGTGACATTATGGTTCGCATAAACTTCCAGACATTTCAAACGGATTTAGTAGCAGTGCCTTATATAGGTGTTCACCAAGACCCAATCTCTTGATATTAAGCAGAATTATTCTTTGATATTACACCAGTTGTTGATATTATGGTGATCTTTATGCTATTCGTTCTCCACTTTCTGTACAGGGTGAGTCAACGATTGGATGAAGTAGGTTTGTGCCTTTTCGGTGAAATTTACAAAGAAACTATATTTATTGTTTGTTACAGTTTATTTTTACGCAGATTTTAAAAATATTTAGGACTCTACAGGGTGAGCCAAAAAACTAGGACAGCATAAAGTTGTATTTTTTTAAATAGAACACCCTATATATGAATCGTATTTTCGATTTAGTTTATAATTTTAAATCTTTTTTATTAAGGGTTTACTATAACAAAACTTTATAGTTTCTGAGATAATTAAGTTTAAAGAAAAAAAGTCACATTTTCAAGCATCAATTCAATCCTAAATAACGTTTTCAATTTTGTGACAAATATATTCAAATTTGGAATTTAGCAAGGCCAAGGACAAGTTAACATAATTTTTACCTAATATTTGCAATAAAAGCTACAGGGTGTTGAACACATCGGCTCAAATTTGAACAAGTTTAAATGAATAAATATCTTTTTTTTTAAATGGTACACCCTGTATATTTTCATGTTATTTAATAGAGTAATAAAAACCCTAAAAGTTTTGTTCAATATATCCTATACCTATTTATAATAGTTTTTGAGATATTTCAGTTTTTCTTATTTTCCATACTTTTTTGCAGAAATAGTCTTCATTATCATAGTAGCCATGGCAAAAACAATGTAAAAGAACATTTTTCTCTGTGTCAAATTTATAACCGCAATCGCTTCTTTTGGTTTTTATGTAGTGTAGTTTGTTTTTTTTTGCATTCATCTTATATTGTAAAATGAATTTTCCAAAGAATGAGTTAATAGATATGATTTATACAATAGGAGAGGCTCAAAAAAATTGCCTTCTTGCTCAAAGAATTTACAAAATGAAGTATCCTGATCGACGCCAGCCTAATACCCATACTTTTCAAAAATTCATGCAAAGATTTAATTCTTCTGGTACTGTTGATTATCCAAAACGTAAAGTGGTCAACAAACCAGTAACTAATGAAGAAAAAGAACTACAAGTATTGTTAAATGTTCAGGAAAATCCTTATATTGGTAGCCGTCAGTTAGCAGCATTATGTGAAACATCACAATCCACCGCTAATCGTACTACCAAGAAATATAGGTATCATCCATATCACATGGAATTACACCAAGAATTGCATGGACAGGATTTTGAAAGTCGTGTAAACTTTTGTCGTACAATAAATGCGGAGATTCAATTAAATCCAAATTTATTATGCAAGGTAATGTTTAGTGATGAAGCTACTTTTAGAAGTAACGGTGCCGTAAATAGACGCAACATGCATTTTTATGCCACAGAAAACCCATTTTGGATTGGAGGGGTGCAACATCAAAACCACTGGTCATTAAGTGTTTGGTGTGGTATTCATTATAATCGAATTATTGGACCCCACTTTTTTAATGAACCACTAAATGGCCATAGTTACCTGAACTTTCTACAAGAAGAACTACCCCAACTGCTTCAAGGTCTCGATAGGGATGAGTTCGACAGTATGTGGTTCCAGCACGATGGTGCGCCTCCGCATTACCATCGTGAAGTTCGTGCGTTTTTGGACCAAAGATATCCGCTAAAATGGATTGGACGTGGGGGTTTCATTGAGTGGCCACCAAGGTCTTGCGACATCACCCCATTAGATTTCTTCCTATGGGGTTATATTAAAAATAAGGTGTATGTTAACCCACCAACAACAGTGGAAGTTATGCGAAACAGGATTAGGGATACCTGTAGAACAATAACGCCACTAATTTTGTCCAGGGTCCGAGAAAATCTGCAAAAAAGACTAAATTTGTGCATTGCACAAGAGGGTCGTTTATTCGAACACTTATTAAAAAGAAATAATTAATCTCAGTATTTAATAGGTAATTTTTTTGTTTCAATTTAGTATAAAAGTAAATATGTATTTGCCTTGTCGTTATTGTTGTGTTAATTTTTTCACATTATGTTTAATTAAACTATTGCCATTGTAATATAACGAATAATGTATTTCATCATATTTAACCACATTCTGTTTGTTTCTGTAGTTTCTTTTTATTATTTTACATGGCTACTATGATAATGAAGACTATTTCTGTAAAAAAGTATGGAAAATAAGAAAAACTGAAATATCTCAAAAACTATTATAAACAGGTATAAGATATATTGAACAAAACTTTTAGGGTTTTTATTACTCTATTAAATAACATGAAAATATACAGGGTGTACCATTTAAAAAAAAAAAGATATTTATTCATTTGAACTTGTTCAAATTTGAGCCGATGTGTTCAACACCCTGTAGCTTTTATTGCAAATATTAGGTAAAAATTATGTTAACTTATCCTTGGCCTTGCTAAATTCCAAATTTGAATATATTTGTCACAAAATTGAAAACGTTATTTAGGATTGAATTGATGCTTGAAAATGTGACTTTTTTTCTTTAAACTTAATTATCTCAGAAACTATAAAGTTTTGTTATAGTAAACCCTTAATAAAAAAGATTTAAAATTATAAGCTAAATCGAAAATACGATTCGTATATAGGGTGTTCTATTTAAAAAAATACAACTTTATGCTGTCCTAGTTTTTTGGCTCACCCTGTAGAGTCCTAAATATTTTTAAAATCTGCGTAAAAATAAACTGTATCAAACAATAAATATAATTTCTTTGTAAATTTCACCGAAAAGGCACAAACCTACTTCATCCAATCGTTGACTCACCCTGTATATTGTAACTCAAGGTCTCTGTACCTGGCGGTTTCCCAATTACACTTCTCCCTTAGATTGTTGTTCTTAGAGCGACTTCTATTCATGTTGCAGGATTAAATGTAATATCTACTAAAATGATGTTTCGTACGTTATATAAGCATAGTTCGATTCCACTACAGCTTGACCTCGTTATTTTCCAGTATAGGTTCCGATCTGTACTCTTAGTAAGACATCTTCTCTGTCTGAAAAAGTTCTAACCCTCTGTGGATAATCGGCTGAATTGTGGTCTCTCGGTATACACAGATGTGAAAATTCCGTTATATGCAGAATTATCTCTGATGTTCGATATCCAGATCGGTATTAGTCGTCCTGGATAACTTGGTCTTGAGTAGATATTAAGAAGCCTGCAGCCAGTCTTGCAGTTTTTCTTGATCTTGTGGTGATGGTGGGAAAGTAGATCACGTTCGCTGTAATGGTGTTGACTCTTGTAGGTAGCAAATTTCCCAGTATAATACACAAGAATCTACTAACTTATGGGAATAAAATAGTGTTTATTATTTGTTGGTCCATCTACTTACCGATATCCACCAATCCTCATCTTCTTTGATAACTCAGTAGTATTTTCCGTTCAGTGACACAACAAGGATGATATTTGTGAACCGTTGTCGAAAGTGTTCTGACTTTTCTAGCCAGATTTTCTACGTCCCTCCTGCTCCACGTCACAATTCCAAAGAAGTAGCTGAAGATAGAGCATGTGTATATGTTGAGTGTCGTATAAAATTTTTACTGCTTATTCTACCTCCATCTCCATAACAGCTCGACCAGTTTATATTATTATCATCCCATAGATTTATTCAAACGGTTTTCTTATCTCCAGGGAACATCAATTACAAAATGATCATGTACAGGAGATAGTTTAAAAAATATATCATATCTATACAGTATTTTTAATAATCTTCTTTTTATTTACAGAAAATCCATGTATATGGTGGTATTGGTGGTGGTGGTGTCCACCAACTCAAGCTCAAGCGGCCGCAACTACACAATCAATGCATTAAATATAAATAAATAATAAAGTTGTTCTTAAAGAATTTACTTGATTTGACTGATCTGTATAATCACTAAGCCTATAAAAGTTCAAAATTACTATATTATTGACACGTTATTTGTCACTTTATCAAATGACGTAGTAAAACCTTTCTTTCGAGGAAAATTAATGTCATTAATGACTTCACGGCGCGTCGCAAGGAGAGAGATCAGAGATTTTAAAAGAAACTCTCTTTTTATTTACTGCATTTGCAAAATTATTTGATTAGCCTAATGTGAAAATTCTCGAACACCTTAAACATTATTTCGTAGCTTGTGAGCTCGAAAGTGAATTTCTGTCTTCAAAAGTGGCAACACCGCTTGTAAAAACAGCAATGCGTGCAAGCAACGCCACCACGTTGTTAACATATTTATTCTAGTGTAGGGATGCTTCCTGGAAACTCTACAAGGTGTTCAAATTTGAACGCAGAGTTTGAAAAATTTCCATTTTGCATACCCATCTGGAAAATTATTTAGTGGTTTGGTAATTTCTTTGTTATAGACTTATTAAAAATCGTTTTTGTACGATAAATTATGTATTTTTTTTGTAACTTTAATAAACTGTATTTTTGTATCAAAGTTTTTCTTTTGATTTTATGATACGCAACTGTTGTTTAGATTTTAGATATACAGGGTGTTTGGAAATTCTGTTCATATACTTTGAAGAGAGGTCTATATACGAAAATGTGAACATATGAACATAGGTCTGCAAACGCGTCGTAAGGGAGTCATGTCGGTTTAGAGTGGGTTTACACGATAAGAAAAATCTAGGCGTAAGCGTAGCGTAATAAGACATATGTCAAATTTCAAGCATTGTGATTTGTTAGATTTTAAAAAAGACAAAGACGGAAGATTTCCCGCCTAAATCCGCCTTTTCCAAGGTCATTACGCCAAATGATGTTCACCTTTTCAGCGGACTGCTTTAAAAATGGTGAAAACTGTTTGTTTTCAATATTTTGTATGAAAATATGACCAATGTTTTTTTTTAAAGTTTGTTGTTTTATTTGTATTTTTTATTTTGCGAGTTTTGAAATAATGGATATTTATGAACTATGTTAAATTGTTTTAATTTACTAAATATGCTTTTTACCGAAGATCATTACTGCTTGGTCTTCAAAAAAAAACAATTCTTGTTCATTTTTTTATTAATTTATTAACAATTGCAATAATACAGTTGTTCGTTATATAAATTAAAGCTTATGAAATAAAGGCCGATATATAATACAATTTTCCGAAATATTGTTTGAACACTGGATTTGTCGATATGAGGTGCCGGGAGATATACACTCTGAGCAAGGCAGAACCTTTGAATCTGAAGTTTTTACGAACCTTTGTAAGCTTCTGAAAATCCACAAGACTAGAACGACATCCCTACATCCACAGTCAGATGGAATGGTTGAAAGATTTAATAAAATAGATATCAGAATACAACTAAATGAACAACAAAATAACTGGGATAAATGCATTCAGCCATTCTTACTAGCTTATCGTTCAGCCATTCATGAAACCACTGGAAAAAACCTGCTAGCATAATTTTTCGAAAAGAATTACGTCTTCCAGTCGATTTGCTTACTGGACGTCCACCCGATTCTGAAGCAACTTGGAAAGACCACGTCAAGCAACTCAGTAAGCAGCTTCAGGTCTTACACGAAGTCCACCAAAAATTACAAATAGAAAGCGACAGAATGAAGACCCGGTCTGACCTTAAAACCAATACTGGTGGATTCGAGGTTGGTGAAAAAGTTTGGTTATACAATCCGAAAAAAACTAAAGGGCGTTCACCAAAGCTTCAAAAGTCATGGGAAGGTTCGTACAACGTAGTGATCCGACTAAACGATCTGGTGTACCGAATTCAGAAAAGCCCTTACGCGCAGATGAAAGTCGTGCATCTTGACAGATGGCCCATTATCTAGATTAAGAAGGTTGATCGGGACGATCAAGGCTTGGAAGAGGAAGATTATTCCTTTTTCTTATTTTTATTACATCATGTAGTATGGAAATCCTTCTAGAAAATTAAGGAATCTTCCGGTCCAGATCGGCTTTCGGGGACAGTATAGTCGGAGAGTTTGTCGACGCAACTTGAATTAGTTTGACAAGTGTCACAATTAAAGGTGACAATAAAAAGCTTTCGAAATAATAGAGTGTGTTCAATAATACAGTGTGTGTTCAAAAATCGGTCGTCCGGAACAATATATATATATATATATATATATATATATATATATATATATATATATATATATATATATATATATATATATATATATATATATATATTATATCAAAAAAGATTGATGGAAAAAATTGAAAAAAAAACAATAAATGAAGAGGAAGATATAAATCATAGCTGGGAAAAAATTAAGGGAAACATAGAAGATGCTTCAAATGAGTCATTGGGCACACATACAATTACAATCAACAACAAAAATCCTAATAAAACTCCATAGTTCCGTAAAGAAGTTAAAGATAAGTGTAACGAAAAAAGAAAAGCATATTTAGCATATAGAACGTCAAAAACGCCGGAAACATACAATAGGTACAAACTAATTCGTAACGAAACTAATCTACTAGTCGGGCAACTAAAAAGTGAACATTGGGAGCAGTTCTCTAAAAGAATGGAAGGAGACTTCTATAGTGTACAAAAACAAATATGGTGACTGATAAGACAACAGCGCAAAGAAGTATCTGAACTCTCCGAAACAAACAAAATATCAGAGGAGAAATGGATAGACTACCTAACAAAATTATTTGAGGGAGATGCTAACATTGGAAAAAACAACATACCAGCAATAAGGAATAATGTGGAAGTCACCATTCAAGAAGTAGAGAAAGCTATAAAATCCTTAAAAAATAGAAAGTCTCCCGGACAAGACGGAATTCATAACGAATTGTTGAAATACGGAGGACAGCAACTAACACAGGAACTCACAAGCTTCATTCGAAAAATCCTGACACAATGCAAAGTACCAGATAGGTGGAGAACTAGCACAATGATGCTTATGTTTAAGAAAGGTGACAAACAAGAACCAGGGAACTATAGGGGTATTAATCTATTGGACACAACTCTGAATGACAGAGGATAGACTGGTAAGGATCGCACGAGATAAATCGCCTAGTGGTACACGCAGTAGAGGTCGACCGCGGAAAAGGTGGAGCGATAATTTAAGTCCAGAATGAGGAAAATCGAAGAAGGAACAGGTCAGGGGCCTATTATAGAAGGTAGAACAAGAAGATATATGTATATATATATATATATATATATATATATATATATATATATATATATATATATATATATATATATAATGTTTATACGGATTCCGCTGCATAAACATAAATACGCCATCCGGCGGGAGGTCGGCGAAGCTGCGTTCAGTGATGCATGCTTCCTTTCCGATCTGTCCTTTGCACAGACAGGTGCATGTCGGTACTCTGATAAGTCTAGTGAGAGACGAAACATGTACCTCTGCCGTATCACTGTAGTGGAGAGGGTAAGTTAATATATTAACAAGCAGTTGAAGATCGGCTTTGATTTAGTAAGGTAGTAAATTTACAATTATTTCATTGGAGTAAAAACTTTAACCCGTTTTTCTCTAAACAACAGCCGATTGACACCATTTTGAAAAATCTATATGACTAATTGAGCTGATATTTTCAGAGAATATTCAACAAATATATAGTTTTAGTCCATAGTAGAAACTGAATCTTTTTGTAAATTTTTAACTTTTTTTTTAAAACAATTTTAGTTGCAAAAGAGGTTTAAAAAAATTAAAAACCCGCCATTTTGTTTTTTTTACCCAAAATGTTTAATTCTAACATCATCACCTTTATTTCAAAATGCAGTTTGAATTTTTAATTGCAAATGTACGTGACCTGAGATATCCTGTCACCAATTTTTTTAAGAGTTTCCTTATGGCCGCCATTTTGTCGCTATAAACGAAAAAAAAAACATTTTTTTCATAAAGCTCATTGGTATATTTTATAGCACAAAAGTTTTGAAACATTTCAATAAATACTTTTATAAAAAATATTCAACTTTTCGGCAATAAACACCGAACTGGCCCCCTAATTGACTAAAGTAATATTTCCTAGATGAGATGAGACATTATGTAATTAAAAAAAACCATTACCAAATTAGTTTAAAAGAATATCAATACAAAATATAATAAATTATTATTGAATCAACTAAAGCGTAACAATGAGTGATGGTGAAATTTTTTTTATGGTTACTATCATAGAGGGAATTACTAGATACTGTATAATACCATCACCTTCTTCCTTATTCTTTTTCTGAAGATAAGGGTACATACCAATAGAAACATAATCCAATTGTTCTGTACACATTATTTCTTCTACATAATTCTTAGAATCCTTACTATTAATTTTTAATATTGCAAGATGATTGTTCTTATTATAATCATGATCAATACGCACATAAACATGTCCTTTACAATATTTGATGTAAAGTTTACATTTTAGTCCGTCATCGGTTACTAAATATATTACAGTCTCAGGTGATATAATATCATTATAACTCTGAATTTTTGGCTCCAGACCAAATATTGCGAAGGAATAAAATGCAATATTAAGTTCAAAACTTTTAACTATGTTTCCATTAACAAATATGTCATCAACATCATATAAATCTTCACCAAAACATTTTTTAATAAAATCAACAGGATTTTTATCAAGATTGAATTCACACGCTGTCTCATGTAAAAGTAAATCCCAAACATAACAAACTCTTCCACAATTGTACCTACAGCAAAATTTTATGTTAAAAATAGGTGTAATAGTTGGCTTCAGTATTGTGTCATTTCTCCGATAAAAATCTTCGTAACACGAGGGACAAATTAGGTCTGGTGAATTTCTAATTTTAAAACAATATAGACCATATTCCCTAATGGAGAAGTGGTCTTCTAAAAAGTCAACTTGAAGCCAGTCAGATTTATTCCAAAAATATGTGTCACAGCAATCACACTTTAGTTTTATAACAAAATTTTTATCACATTCATTAATAAGCTTTTTTTTGCAAGATGACAACTTATATTTATTTTCATTGGTAAAAATATCGCTGTCCAAATATAATTTCGGCAACTTCCTATATATTCCTTCTGTAATTGTTAGTTCTTCAAAAGCGTTAAAAGTCATTGCTTGCACTACTGGCAAGGTTTTGTCAAAAATCTCATAAGAAAACTCACACAAAATAGGTTCATTAACTAGACCTATTGTATCTGAAATCTTAATTTCCAAATATTGATATTCAGATTTCTCTAAGGAAGAACAGAACATTACCCTATTCGGTTCTTGTAATACATTATTTATTTGAAATTTTTGAATAACTGTTTTTCTTCCTGGCACAAAAGCATTTAAATACAGCCTGTCTTGTGTACATCCTACTTTAATCACAAAAGGACAGTTATTGTAAGTATCGACATACAAGTAAATAGTTTCTGAAATTTGGTTGGGATTAATAATAAATTTAGGTTCCCTTAAAAAATTCTCTACATGTAGAGTTCTGAAGTGATCAATTAGATATAACATACAAATCTGATTCAATTCCTGAGAAGGGCAAATAGGGCATGAAAATTTAGCACCTATACAGGTCTGTTCATGTTGAGCCACATCTTGGTATTGAAGCAGTTTGTTGCATCCTTCGTATCTGTTTATGCATGGAAAGAGAGAAAATCTTGCTACTTTTTCATAGAGTGAATTTGTCCTAGAAGTTTCGTTTGTACATCGTCCACACAATATTTCTCCATTCTTCTGTATCTGAAAATAATAAAACTCATCACAAAAAACTTGTTTTGAAAAAATTGAGAGTTGTGGCTAAACACTATTGTAAAGAGGTTGTTAAGGCTTTTCTTGCCCATCTACAGTACTTCGATCTACAAGATGTTTTGTACTTTATCCTAATCTAAGCCTGAGATACGTAGACTTTTCACAAAATCCATTATTTTTCTGGGACATCGAGATGCCACCTCCCATGCATTTGCATAGCAGGTGTTCTGCTATTTACAGAAATGGCAAATCTCTTCCTAGGCCTTGCCCATCTTTTCTAAGATGGTATTTTTGAGAGCCGGGTCCCTTGAAAAGATAGAAGGTTTATATTTTCATTTGTCTGAAACCAGCTGTATTGTTCAACCTTTAATTTTGTTCCCAGCTCTGGAGCTACTTTTTTCTGTGGATTCTTAGTAATCCACAGAAAAGTTCCGGGCTAAGAAAAAGTTTTTGCCTTTTTTTTTTAAAGGCTGTCTACTTCCTCATTTCCTTTGATTCTCCTGTGCCTGGCACTCACATCAGGGTTACCCTGTGGTTCTTTGCCAATTGCTTTAGAGCTTGCGTTCAAGTCTCAAATCAACTTAGACTCGTAGGAGTTTGACCTGAAAGCTTTTGGCGCTGCATGGCTGTATTTTCACATTTACTAATACAGTTACTCAATAAAAGGAAATAATACCAATATCAATACTTATGCTTACCTTTGTTGGGCCATATGATAAATACTTCTTACACAGAGAACATAGCAGTTTATCTAAAATTTCATCAGATAGAATTGCAGCCATAATATTACAAAATATAAAACAAACAATATATGAACGATTTCTTGTTTTCCCTTAATTCTGTAGGAAACTCTTACATCCCAATTTCTCACATTCTCTTCTTCATCTCCTCCCCTTCCCTGTCAATAATCCTTGTTTTGATTGATGACAAAATATTCTAAAAAAAACAAAAAAGAAGTTAGCTACTTTTGGTTATGGGCTTATCATTAATGGATGTTAACCCAGATATTCTCTTCGTTTAAACTCCTTAAACTGGCGACCTTCGGAAGGTTTGTTATACACGATAATCGTAGGGTTATTCTTTTGAGTCATTCAATCACTTGAAGTAATCATGATCACTTCAGCCCAATGACAAGTAAATGCATATTCAAAAGAACATGAAGTTATCAGTTTCACTTTGTTCACTTTGATCAATTGATAATTACTCCAAAGAATATAGCCCGTATTGGCAGAAATGTTATGTGTATAACTTTTATCTATATCAGATATGTATTCCGGATAATTACTGCTGCCACCTGAATGACTAGTACTCCTTTATTTCGTATGTATTATATAAGCCTGTAAGAAATTACTAATCTCTTCCATAGGGGCCTCCTGAGATGACGAATTGGGGAACTTCGAGCAGATGGAAGCAGCAAACAATAATCCGTGTGCGTTACTACACATCTTTCTCGCTCCGAATGTTCACATTTCAGAGCAAGAGAGATAGCATGCCCTCTTATTTGCTCTCGTTGTCAGGAATAGCTCCCAAACATGATGAGCAGTACTGGAGAAACCCAGTGCCACGGATTTCTGAAAATAAATGGATGACAGGTGGTAATGGAGCTGTCAAACGAAAAATGTCCGGAGTATGCTCTGCGCCATTTTGGGTAAAAGTGACGTTTTGGCACGTCAAATTAACCGTCAAAAGTCAAAAAATAGTGTCATTGTTGTTATTATTGTGAAATAATCTTTGTTTTTCCTTGGATTAAATTTATTTTAAATAACTTAATAACCAAGTAATATGCACCAAGCCATCAGTCAAATATTTAGGTGTAAATATAGACCACAAAATTATCTTCAATTGGCACTTTGGAACTGTTAAACAAAAAATGTATAGAAAGGGCCAAATACCTTAAGTCTAATATACAAAGAAAAACCCATATCAAGAAAAACAACTCATATATACAAAGCAATGTACAGACTTTAATAAGAATACATACCTACTATATACAGTAATTGCAGGAAACCAGCACTCATAAAACTTGAAACGATAGAAACCACTGCTCTATGTAGTATTACTAAAATCCATCGTCCTAGCTATCCACCAATCAATTATTGTATGAATTCACTAAACATCTAGCCGATTATTGCAAGACTTCCTGTGCTGACAAGTAAGTTTGAAAGAAAACCTGAAACTTGACCGGTGATAGAGGAACTGTGTACCACCAGGGGCCGGAACCATAGGCCAGCCCGAAGACCCCCCATTAATGATACTATTCAACCTTTAATATACTTTTTTTATTATTTTGTGAAGATTTGTAGGGGCTTGAAGACCAAACGTACTCTAAATAAGCTTTTTATTCTGAAGGACCTCGTTTGTTGGCTTGTAGGGTTCAAATTTATATCTCCTAATAAATCATAATCAATAATATTTATTTAGTTGTACTGTAGTATAGTGTTTAACACAGTCCAAGGAAGTAAAATGTTGCATTTAACATTATTTGAATAAAAAATTGAATGTTACTTATTTAAATAAAAGTTTTAAATATCTTACAAATTGTTACTTTTCAAATTTTTTATAAGTTGTGTTGATGAAAACAATTATGTTACACTTAACTGTCTCAACGTAAGATACTCGACCGTTTGGGGATATAGGGACACAAGTGTTTATGTTAAATCCATAATTAGAACTAGCCCTAGAAAAACAATTTTCAAAACGGCACGCTCATACTATTGAGATATGAACAGCATTTAGTGTAATAATTTTGTATGTCTATAATCTCAAATTTACTTGAAATTTGCGAAACATTCAACTTTTTAAGGAAATTTTAATTAGAAAATACTGAAAATAAGTGTGTACTACCTAATTAACATTTCAACTGCTTTTTCAAAAAATAAATCGTTTTGAAGAAACGGTTCGTCAACATATTGCTTTTTTTAAGGACTAGTTATTTTTAACAACCAAAAATATAATAAAATTTTTAATTTATTTTTACGACCGACCAATAGTATGACAGACGTCCACACATAACAATCAATTGACACAAATTGGATAAGTTGAGTAAGGTTATAACGTAATACTGTCATTTTATTTCTTTCTACCATTCGCTTCGTTCAACTACTTATGTCGATGAAATTTCGGAAAGGTATGCAAATTGCTTCAAAAATTGTCGTTGGGAGGTAAACGATTACGTTTAGTCGTTATAATTTTTCAGTGGCGACAGCGTATTCACTGTTATTATAACTTCACCTTACCCAAAATGGCGCATAGCATGTTCCGGACATTTTCTGTTTATTTGGCGATCAGTACTTATACTTTATAAGTGCGTGCCCAGTGCCCATCAAAACTAGCAAACAGTTCTTAAATAAAGCGTCTAATCGACAGCTTCTGTTTCTCCAGCCAGCAACCCGTTTTGCCCGCGTTTGGAGTTTATCACCAGAAATGAGCCACACCTGGGACCCTATCCTCGAACTGGGGAACGTGAAGTGAACGGTAAAAAGGTGGCGAACGCGTATTCTTGAAATGTTCATCATTCATATCCTCGTTCGCCCGGTGAGAGTGAGAGTGAGTCCACACGATACCAAAAATTTCGGCGTAGGCGTATTACGCCCATTTATGTTAAAAATGTCTCGTCCACACGGGGAACTTTTATCGTGCAGTCGTGCAGTCGTAATGTTTTTTTTTGTGGTAACCTAACTTTTTTCTGATTTTTTGATAATATTTATTTATGTATAAATTAAAATGAAAGAAAATAAAAAAAGTAATTGCAGCAATGTTGTTATGTAGAAAAAGAAAACTAAAGAAAAAATTACAAAAGATAAGGATATTATTAAAATATTCTTTATTAAAAAAACGGAAAAGTCGTCGCTACTAGGTCCGATCTGTTTTTGAGAAAAACATTGGAGAAAGGCTTGGACATACTAATGATTTAAGTCAAGAAATGCAAGAAAGTGATCCTGATTTTTTAAAAATATTTTCCTGTTACTCTTGGTGAGTTTGAAAACCTGTTGTTGGGCCAATAAATAGGAAACACGCTAAGGAAATGTGTACTTATTACAAGGTTTGAAAAAACATTGTGATATTTAGCTGATGAAATCAGCATGTGAAAGCAACAGTGCGAATTCCGAGTCGGTAAACAGTGTTTTTGAAATTAGTCATGTTACTTGTGCGATAATATGAGACTCTTTAAAGCAAGTTTTATTTCCGAAGTTTGCCACTTCTACCTGGTAAAGAATTGCCAAAGAGTTCAAAGACGAGAGTTTTAATATAAAGTGTCATTTTAACAATCGTTTTAATAATTACAATTGTTTGTAGTTATTAGAAGAATATATTACATATAACACTAACTGGATTTCTGTTATTAAATTTCCATTAATGTTAATTTTTACTTTTTAATTGTTTATAATAGGTTTATATAAAATTTGCTAAGGGTAGGGTTACCAGACGACAGGAATTTTCCTGACATGTCTGAAATTTTAGCCCCTCGTTAGGAAGAAAGAGGAAAAAACTGCAATTGTCAGTATTTTTTTGAAATTAAAAGAGGAAAATATAAGTAATGAAAAAATATTTATTAATCATTCTAGTGAGAAAAAATAAATTGATTAAACGTTACCAAAATGAGTGAATTGTTAATTTAGTATATTAATAAATTTAGTTTCATACTTTTTATTGTTTGATGTTTCTTTTGGCAATTGCTGGACTTTTATAACTATTTCATGACATTCTTCACATGATATGTTCTTTAAGTTAAATTGTGTCTAGAGTAGAACCTTAACAGAAGACATTGTTGTAAACCAACTATTACTACAAATTATTAATTATTAAATTACTATATATATTTTTAAGTTACTCTTATGGATTAATAGATAATTATAGTCTAATATTGAATACTCCCTTAAGAAATAGTTATATCTTAAGTAAATTTATGTTCTAATAGGTTCAAACAAAAGCATGCCTTAATCTCCGAAACTCTAAAACTTTACTTTTTACAGAGACCATTAGTTTTGTTTATATTGTCATCGTCCCATAAATACACACTTTTTCATTTCAGTAATCATGTAAATAAATAGTTATAAGTTATAATTGTTAGTACGCCTATGTCTGTCAAATATATAATTTAGATTCGGAATAGAATGTAACTAGGACATGAACATTGAAACGAGAGGAACTAAAATCAAAAAACTACAATAGTAACATTAAATTAGTAAGTAAGAACAAAAACTGTTGTTACCTCATGATTTAGTGAACATTATAATAAAATATTAAAAAAGTAATATTAGAAGATTTATTTGAATTCATCGAACTAGCAAAGTTATAACATTGATGGCAGCGAAAGGCAAAGCTTATAACAATATAGACAGTCTGTCTCTCCTTAGTCCACTACTCTCCCATTAATGAGAAGACTCACTCGATATTGGCATTTGATGCTTTGATTGCAAAAATTTTGAAAATCTCACTGCCTTAACATACAACATTCAGATAAAATGTCCGGATATTTACAGAAACATTAGGGATATTGTCAGGAAAACTCATTATTTGATCTGGTAACCATAGCTGAGGGCATGTCTGTGGATTAGCGTCTCGATATCACAGATTGTCGTTGAATAGAAATTGTATTATATAATGGCCTTTAATTCATAAGCTTTAATTTATATAATGAATACCTGTATTATTGCAATTGTTAAAAAATTAACAAAAATCGTTTTTTTTTTTGAGGACCAAGCAGTAATGATCTTCGGTAACAAGCATTTTTAATAAATTAAAACAATTTAACATAATTCATAAATATCTATTATTTCAAAACTCGCTAAATAAAATATATAAATAAAACAACAAAGTTTAAAAAAAAACATAGGTTATGTTTTCATACAAAATATTGAAAATAATTAGTTTCCACCATTTTGAAAGCAGTCCGCTGAAAAGTTAAACATGATTTGGCGTAATGACCTTGGAAAAGGCGGATTTAGGCGGGAAATCTTCGGTCTTTGTCTTTTTTTAAATCTAACAAATCACAATGCTTGAAATTTGACATATGTCTTATTACGCTACGCTGCCGCCGAAATTTTTGGTATCGTGTGGACTCACTCTGAGTCCACACGATACCAAAAATTTCGGCGGCAGCGTAGCGTAATAAGACATATGTCAAATTTCAAGCATTGTGATTTGTCAGATTTAAAAAAAGACAAAGACCGAAGATTTCCCGCCTAAATCCGCCTTTTCCAAGGTCATTACGCCAAATCATGTTTAACTTTTCAGCGGACTGCTTTCAAAATGGTGGAAACTGTTTATTTTCAATATTTTGTATGAAAACATAACCTATGTTTTTTTTTAAATTTTGTTGATTTATTTATATATTTTATTTAGCGAGTTTTGAAATAATAGATATTTATGAATTATGTTAAATTGTTTTAATTTATTAAAAATGCTTGTTACCGAAGATCATTACTGCTTGGTCCTCAAAAAAAAAAAACGATTTTTGTTCATTTTTTTATTAATTTTATAACAATTGCAATAATACAGGTGTTCATTATATAAATTAAAGCTTATGAAATAAAGGCCATTATATAATACAATTTCTATTCAACGACAATCTCTGATATCGAGACGCTAATCCACAGACATACCCTTAGCTATGGTTACCAGATGAAATAATGAGATTCCCTGACAATATCCCTAACGTTTCTGTAAATATCCGGACATTTTATCTGAATGTTGTATGTTAAGGCAGTGAGATTTTCAAAATTTTTGCAATCAAAGCATCAAATGCCAATATCGAGTGAGTCTTCTCATTAATGGGAGCATAGGGGACTAAGGAGAGACATAGACTGTCTATATTGTTATAAGCTTTGCCTTTCGTTGCCACCAATGTTATAACTTTGCTAGTTCTGCTTTTAGTTTATCACTGGTTTCGATGAATTCAAATAAATCTTCTAATATTACTTTTTTAATATTTTATTATAATGTTCACTAAATCATGAGGTAACAACAGTTTTTGTTCTTACTTACTAATTTAATGTTACTCTTGTAGAATGATTAATAAATATTTTTTCATTACTTATATTTTCCTCTTTTAATTTCAAAAAAATACTGCCAATTGCAGTTTTTTCCTCTTTCTTCCTAACAAGGGGCTAAAATTTCAGACATGTCAGGAAAATTCCTTTCGTCTGGTAACCCTACCCTTAGCAAATTTTATATAAACCTATTATTTATTTATTTATTTATTTATTGAATACAGCATCCACAGCAGTTAAGCCAGTTACAGATACCTTTCTTAAAGTTAAAAACATTAAACTAACATTACTAGTTAATATTATTGTCAATATTACATCTGAGCCTGAGAATCCAGCAATTTATGGTCAAGAATATCCTTATATCTACGTAAAGTAATACTACTTAAATCTACATCACTAACGTATATATTAAAATAATTACACATTTTGTATAGGGGCGAATTTTTGTAAGTATTTGTTCTAGGAAATTCTAGATAAAATGTTGGTCTTTGTCTTGTTCCACCCTTATTTACCACAAATGGAAGTTGCAGCAATAGGTCTGGACTATTTATTTTATTTTTTAAGATCTTGAATATATATACCAAACATATTTTTATACGTCTGTTTTCCAATGAAAGTCTGTTAAATATATTCAATAAGTCCAGGTTATTATAACCCTGAATAGGATAGTATCCAAATTTTTTAAAAAACATATACTTTAAAAACTTTCGCTGGACACGTTCTATGACTCTACTCCACACTTCATATTGTGGTGACCATATTATACTACAGTATTCCAGTTTTGGCAGTACAAGATTGTCAAAAAGTGTCATGCAAACATCGACATCAAAATGTCTAGTAGATCTGATGATGAAACCCATTATCTTGTGAGCTTCATTAATTTTATTTATTATATGCTCATTGAAATTCAATGAACTATCAAACAATACTCCCAAATCCTTCTGACAAGAAGCCCGTTTTAACACTATTTCATTAATAGAATAGGCTTGATTTAAAACATTCTTATTCAGAGTAAAGGACATTGACGAGCACTTGTTGTCATTGAGACAAAAACCGTTTACTCGACACCACTCAACAACATCATTCAGATCCTGCTGTAAACAGTCACAATCATCAGCAGTCAATACTTCCCTAAAAAGTTTAAAGTCGTCTGCAAACAGTAATGCTTTTGAGTGTTTGATCACGTTACATATATTATTAAAGGCAATTAAGAATAAAAGAGGTCCCAAATTAGACCCCTGAGGAACACCAGAAGTACTTCTATATACATATGATTTGGCCCCTTTTATTTCAACGTACTGCTTTCTATCAGTCAGGTAAGAGACAATAATATTTATCAGATTCTCTGTAACATTCAGTTGCTTCAGAGATTGTATTATAAGGGTATGTTTCACTCTGTCAAATGCCTTTGCCATATCCGTGTAGATTACATCAACTTGTGCTTTTTTTTTTAAACAATTAAAAAGTAAAAATTAACATTAATGGAAATTTAATAACAGAAATCCAGTTAGTGTTATACGTAATATATTCTTCTAAAAACTACAAACAATTGTAATTATTAAAACGATTGTTAAAATGACACTTTATATTAAAACTCTCTTCTTTGAACTCTTTGGCAATTCTTTACCAGGTAGAAGTGGCAAACTTCGGAAATAAAACTTGCTTTAAAGAGTCTCATATTATCGCACAAGTAACATGACTAATTTCAAAAACACTGCTTACCGACTCGGAATTCGCACTGTTGCTTTCACATGCTGATTTCATCAGCTAAATATCACAATGTTTTTTCAAACCTTGTAATAAGGGTATAGCTGTACACATTTCCATAGCGTGTTTCCTATTTATTGGCCCAACAACAGGTTTACAAACTCACCAAGAGTAACAGGAAAATATTTTTAAAAAATCAGGATCACTTTCTCGCATTTCTTGAATTAAATCATTAGTATGTCCAAGCCTTTCTCCAATGTTTTTCTCAAAAACAGATCGGACCTAGTAGCGACGACTTTTCCGTTTTTTTAATAAAGAATATATTAATAATATCCTTATCTTTTGTAATTTTTTCTTTAGTTTTCCTTTTCTACATAACAACATTGCTGCAATTATTTTTTTTATTTTCTTTCATTTTAATTTATACATAAATAAATATTATCAAAAAAACAGAAAAAAGTTAGGTTACCACAAAAAAAACATTACGACTGCACGACTGCACGATAAAAGTTCCCCGTGTGGACGAGACATTTTTAACATAAATGGGCGTAATACGCCTACGCCGAAATTTTTGGTATCGTGTGGACTCACTCTGAAAGGCACGCGAACGGTGAAACATGCGGAAATGAAATGTCAGTCGCTAAATGACATATTGTACGCACGGATTTCAAAAAATAAAATAGAATTAAAAATTTTTATTTTATTTTGGTTTTTCAAAATTACTCGCATTAAAAAAAAATAATATGTTGACGAATCGTTTCTTTAAGACATTTTATTTTCTGAATAAACAGTTGAAACGTTAATTAGGTGGTACCCCGATATTTTCCAATTTTTTAATAAAATATCCTTAGAAAGTGGAATATGTCTGGCAAATATTAAACAAATTTGAGATTACAAACATATAAAATTATTACAGGAGATTTTGTTCATAACTCAATTGTATGAGCGTGCTATTTAAAAATGTTTTTCTAGGGCCAGTTCTGCTTATGGATTTAACATAAATACTTGTGTCCATAACAGCCGAATATCTTAGTTTTAAACAGTTAAATCTAACATAATTCTTTTTATGACACAACTTATAATAAATTTGAGAAATCACAGTTTGTAAGCTATCTGAAACTTTAATTTAAATAAGCAACAAATTTTATATTTACATTATGTTAACTAAAGCACTTAACTTAATTAGACTGTGTTAAACACTATACGACACTACAAATAAATAAATATTATGATTACAATTTATCAAGACATATAAATATGAACCCTACAGACCAACGAATGAGGTCATTCAGCATAAAAACCTTATTTATGGTACATTTTATCTTCAAGTCTCTACAAATCTTCATAAAATAATATATATATATATATATATATATATATATATTATATATATATATATATATATATATATTTAAAGTTGAATGTGAGATCTTTTGTCTGGCTTTTGGTTTCGGTCCTTGGTAATAAACAGTTTCAGTATCATTGTTCAAGTTTCAGGTTTTCTTTCAAATTTATTTGTCAGGACAGAACATCTCGCAGTAAGAGGCTGGACACTTTGTGAATTCATACAATAAATAACTGATTGGATAGTTTCCGTAGTGGATTGGGATGATGGCTTTTAGTCATACTACGTAGAGTTATAATTTCCACCGTTTCAAGGTTTATCAGTGCTAACTTTCTGCAATTATTCAGTATATTACTTTGTATATATGATTGCTGCTTTTTTTGATATGCCTTTTTCTTTATCTATTAGAATCTTCAAGTACTTGGCTCTTTGTATGCATTTTTATTTTACAGTTCTAGAGTGTCAATTTAAGATAAATTTAATCCAGGGAAAGTACAAATAATTTAATGGCAATCAATAACTTCACAAAAATAACAACAACAGCACTATTTTTTTTTTTTTACTTTTGAGTATTAATTTAAAGTACCAAAACTACTTTTTGCCTAAAATGGCAACAAAATATACTACGGACATTTTCGGTCTGACAGCTCAATTCAATCTGTCATCCATTTTATTTTTTAAAATTCTCGGGTTTTAGCCCGTTCATATCTGGCAACATTGGCTTTTCAAGAATACAGATTTTACTGTCAAAAAGTTCACATCACCATTCACATCACACTTTCGAGGATAGGGGCCCTGACATATTGCATCTTATTTTACGTACCATTACCAAAGATTAAAGAGAGTAACAGAAGTAAAATAGCCTGTGGAACCATGCAAGTTCGGATGCAATAAATCTTAAATAAATAAAACAATTTTTCTTATAAAACTTGAGTTAAATATAATAACATTTTCCCTTAAACTAACAACATAAAATTCTATAAATTACTGTATATTAAAGTGTAACAAGTGACGGTGAAATTTTTTTTATAGTAACTATCACAGAGGGAGTTATTAGATATTGTATAATACCATCACCCTTTTCGTTAATCTTTTTCTGAAGGTTGGGGTAGATACACGTAGAAACACATTCCAATTGTTCTGTAGACATTATTTCCTCCATGTAATTGCCAGAGTCATTACTAATTTTTAATATTACTAGATGTTTAGTCATATAATTATGCGTAATACGCACACAAATATGCCCTTTGTAATACTTCAAATAAAGTTTGCATTTTAGTCCGTCATCAGTTACTAAATATATCACACTCTCAGGTGATATAATGTCATTAGAACTTTGAACTTTTGGGTCAGTACCAAATATCGCAAAGGAATAAAATGCAACACTGAGATCAAAACTATTAATAACGTTCCCATTAACAAATATATCATCAGTACTGTATGAATTTTCACCAAAACATTTTTTAACAAATTCAACAGAATTCTTCTCAAGATTAAAATTACAACTTTCCTCATGTAAAAATAAATCCCAAACATAACAAACTGCTCCACAATTGTACCTACAGAAAAACTTTATGTTAAAAATAGCTGTAATAATCGGTTTCAGTATTGATGTACTTTTGCGATAAAAATATAAATGACATGATGAACAAATTAGGTCAAGTGAATTTCTAAATTTAAAACAATATAGACCATATTCCCAAATTGGGGGATATTCTTTAGAAAAATTAACGCGATGCCAGTCAGATTTATTCCAAAAATATGTGTCACAGCAATCGCACTTTAGTTTTATAACAAAATTTTTGTCATTTTCACTAATAAGCTTTCTTTCACAAGGTGATAATTTATGTTTGTTTTCTTTAATAAAAATATCATTGTCCAAATATAACTTTGGTAATTTCCTGTATATTCTTTTAGTACTTGATACTTCTTCAAAAGCACTAAACTCCCTTTCTTGTACTACTGGCACTGTTCTGTCAAAAATCTCATAAGAAAACTCACACAAAATAAGTTCATTAACTATATCCGTTATTTCTGAAATCTTAATTTCCAAATATTGGTATTCAGATCTCTCTAGGGAAGAACAAAACATTACCTTGCTGGGTTCTTGCAACACATTATTTAATTTAAATTTTTGAACAACTGTATTTTTTTCTGGTACAAAAGCATTTAAAAACAATCTGTCTTGTGTACATCCTACTTTGATCACAAAGGGACAATTATTGTGAGTATCTACGTACAAGTAAATAGTTTCTGAAATTTTGTTGGAATTAACAAAAAATTTGGGTTTCCTTAAATAATGCTCTCCATGTACTGTTCGGAAGTGATCAATTAGATATAACATAGAAATCTGTTTAAAATCTTCAGAACAAATCGGGCATGAAAATTTACCACCTATACATATTTTTTCATGTTGGGCCACATCTTGATATCGAAGTAATTTGTTGCATCCTTCATATCTGTTTATGCAGGGAAACAGAGAAAATCTAGCTACTTTTTCATAAAACGAGTTGGGGCTAAAAGTTTCATTTGTACAGCACCGTCCACAATATATTTCCCCATTGCTCTGTATCTGAAAAAGAAAAAACACTCATCATAGAAAAACTGGGTTATGATGATTTGGAATGATAGAAACACTGATTTTTTTGCTGATTTTCTGCATGCCTGCAATTTTGGGGTCATAGAACGCGAATCTGATGTTTTTTGGCGGTCTCGCAGTTTTATGAAAAAAAATTCACTTTCACGCCGTATTTTCTGACCTATTCCTTTAAATTATGCCACCTCCACTAACATCCATTTTGTAAAAAACCGCACATAACGTTTTGTTAAAATATACCAGAAACACAAGAAATCATACCGAATTAAAAATGTAAATAACATTGATGATAGCTTTCGATCATACCCTAGATTTAAACAACAATAGATTTGTTTGATGGCTGTTTATGGTCGGTGGGGGAGACGCTTTTTGATGTTTGACAGATATAAACATCGTTTCTTTCAGTTTAATTACTTGTCGAGACTTTTTTCGGTATTTTTAAGTGTTTGAAATTACTATATGTGCGAAGTTTACAATTAATATTAACAAAAAGGGGATTTAAAAACTTATTTTTATTGGTAAATATTGTTTACATATTGAAAAATAACAATAATAATAATTTGGGCAACCATATATTCATATCAGAATTGACGTACCGATTATCATATGATACTCGTTTAAATAATGCAATTAGAAAAGGATAGCCTAACATCGGTATGTCTGTACTAAGAAATTAAATATCTACTGTTTATAAACACTTTTTCAGATATAAATAAAAATATTATTACGTTATTCAGCGTTCAAACAACCGGGCCCTGGTTCTGACGTTTTGCTAATTCTACAGGGGTATGTTCGAAGGTGATAGCGGAAATCTTTGGCATTGTTGCCAGATCATAAAATTGTACTTGTTCGAAATCAATAAGGCCCTATTATGACATTATTTTTCCCTTTATTTTTATAGAATCGCAGCCCTGATTCTTTTTGTCTTAAAATAATGAATTAAATAAAGAACATAATGATTATCACAAAACAGGTCGTTTTACGACTTACAAGAATAATTTTGATATAATTTTTATAGAAAGGTTAAGTTACAAACTGGAAGTAAATACATGGAGACCTAAAAATGGCTTAAATTATATCCGGGCGATATATATCGATACTTCAATGTATCGATATACGTAACATCGATATCCGATATTTTGTATCGATGTTGACTCATAGGTACATACATTTATATAAATATTGTATCGTTTCCTTGTAATCAGATCCGACTCCACTATAACTGTCAATTATGTTCGTCAAACAGTCCGCATCTGCGTTTTTCGAACATTGAACGCACCCCAATTTTTATCGTAGTGAATTTCAGTAGTGTGGCACAGATGTACTTTATTACTTACTATTGTTTGTAGGAGGACATACTTTTTCAAAGTACTTGAAAAATACATAGTACATATCTTTGTAGTTAGAATATTCCCTTCCTAAATAAATATTTCGCCAAATAGCCAGGTAAATTTGATAAACGCCGACCAAATTTTAAAATATGTCCACCAATTTCAACTTAATGCACCCTTCTGTGACAATCAGTGCTGTCAAATGTTCCACAGAAAAATACTTGCAAGTTTTGTATTTATTCCTAGCAATTCCTGGCAAAATGGGTGTCATAAGAAAAAGCTTCTATTGCTCAATTAAACTGAATATTAAAAAAAGACAGATGATAACAAGAATGTTCGTCCTTGAAATTTTAGACTGCAAAACCCTAAAATAAAGAAAGAAATAACTATATGTGACAACCAAAAAGATATAGCAGAAAGATTTAATTTTAGAGATGAGCAATCTTATCGATTTTCATACACTTGCGATCAATTGTGTGTACATTTTATCAATTTTTGAGCACAAGATATCTATTCCTGGCAAATCCCTGGCAAAATTACTGGCATAGCTAATTATTCCTGGCAAATGCAAGGAATTACTGGCAAATTGACAGCCCTGGTGACAATACCAGTATTTTACTTGCCGAACGTTAGTTTGTCTTTTATTTAAGACTCTATTTTAGCGCCAAAGGGCGTCAAGAATTAATTGCTGAATTGGTATTAAAACAAGTTCAATTTTATCTGGCAACAGTACATTGGCTGCTACGACCTAAGTTTGTCACTCGATTTTGGGTTTTCTGCTATATTTTATAACATAATTGTGCAATTTCATACAATAAATAAATAAATAAAGCAATAGGTTAGAAAATAAAGTAAAAACTTTTATCTGCAAAAACTATGTGCGACCATCAAAAAAATCAGATTTGTGTTTTACGAGCCTAAAAGAGGATTTTGAAAATAATCGGCGAAAAATTCGGTGTTCACATTCCATATAATTACCAAAAATTGTTTTAAAAACACATACTGCTATACCCAAGCACCAGTGGTTAATATACAAAGACCACAGTATTCTATTATTCAAATATACCAATACCATTTATCATGCTTACCTTTGTTGGGCCACATGATAAATACTTCTTACACAGAGAACATAGCAGTTTATTTAAAATTTCATCAGATAAAATTGTGGACATTTTTAAAATGTAAAATTTACAGTAAAATAATAATTCAGTTTCAAAACAAAAAATTAATGACAATTTTCTTTGTTTTTCCCCTAGTTCGGTTGGAATCACAGATAAAAGAGTTCGTTTAGATCAGCTCTCAGCTTTCTTATCTAAATGAATACAAAAACGAGCGAGTTATTTCAATAACTTAGAGATAAAAAAAGTAAGTCAACAAAATAAAAAACTAAAGCGAGGTTAATTCACAGTTTGCTTGACGTAACATTTCTTCTTTTATGTTATTGGAGCTAACTGCTCCAGAACAAGAAAGTTAGTCAAGGTTAGCCGTCAGGTAAAGTGTGTAGTAAATGTTACATTTACTACACTACTGTACCGCTTCTTGTAATACGGTGTGGTACGGTAAAATAAAAAAAAACTGTTAAAACTTATCAAAATCGGGTGATGTGGAGGGTTTAATATATTCAGTATGGATATTATTTAAAGTTTAATAAACGTTAAAAGACTTTTTCAATTTACTTAAGAAGAAAAAATAAAACTGAAAGAAGGACATCCTTGAAACAGAAGGATCAAGCCGAGGAAAATCTTACAAAAGGCAATTTAATCAAGACATATATTCTAGAAATGACTGGATATGTGGCTGTCATTTGCATTTTTTGTTTTCCATGTGAACTTTTTGGAGAAGTTTTGGACACAAATTGGTATAATCGACCTAGCGCATTTAAGCGAAAAAATAAAAAGGCGTGAGTTATCTTAATTTATCTGCACAATAAAATGGATTTTTCTTTGTTAGAGACTGTTAAAATAAGAGAATAATTAGATTTGGCGTATTGGATGAATATTCGGAAATTTTATGACGTTAAAAAAAGTAGGCATGCTTTATCAAAAATCATTGATTGTATAAAATTTTGTGGTGTATTTGAGTTGGCTTTTCGGGGACACGATAAAACAGAACAATCTGAGTATTTTTCGTGGTCTAATAAATTTCACTGTCGAACTTGATAACACTCTAGCGGAACATTTAAAACACTCTACATTGTTTAAAGGAATTTCTAAGGAAATTTAAAATGACCTGTTAGATTGATTCTGTGTTAGAGATGTCATACAATAATTTTGTCCGAAATTCGCGAATCCCCATATTTTGCAATTATGGCGGACGAAATAACAGAGTGTCAGCAAAGTCTCAACTGGTCGCAATATTTAGATATTCCCGGAATGGAGAACCGGTAGAGCGTTTCTGGACCTATTTAAAGCCTTCAAATTTAGATGCAGAAAGTCTAAGCAAAGATATTTTTAATGTTTTAGATCCCACATTAGAAAATTCAAACAAAAAATTAATTGCTCAGCGCTATGACGGAGCAGCAGTAATGACTCCACAAAGTATACGAGTGCCGGCAAGAATTAAGGAAAAGTATCCTAATGCACAATTTATACACTGCTATGTCATTATCATTACGCATTCTATGTGAATTCCTAGAGTTTCAGCAATCTTACGAATTGTTAACCAACGTCTTATCGGCCATCCTGAGAATGCTTAAACTACTCGAAAACTCGCGCACGTGATAAATATTTAATGCCATACACTTCTAATAAAACATAAATTTCAGTAGTTTTTTTTTCAAGTTTCAAGTGAAATTTTAAAATTCGTTACATTATTATTATACTCATCATTTTATCGGCAAAACTAAAGACAGCTCTTATATGATTGAAGGTCATTGCCAGACTGATTTGTCAGACAGACACGAGAGCTGCCACATCCAAAGAGAAGGTTTGACGCTACACAGTACAGGATCAATCTCGCATCATTTAATCAATAGACAGTCTGATTTGTGAAAGTTTGATTGATTGATCATATGACATAACAGGCTGGGATTGAAAAGCCCTTACACTACAGCCTTCAGACTTATTGTATTGCCTGTTATATCCGTTCTAGGCAAACTGGTTGATTGCCTTGATCAGGGTTAACAGCCTGCTGATTAGTTTGTCCTGTGGGTACAAGCCTTCCGGATAGATTGATTCCTGAAGGTGTCTCCAGTAAACCAACGCTTCGAACTCGAAAATGATGTGTGAGGTCGTCTCGTACTCTTCATCACATAGCCTATATAGTGGTTCTTCGTTGAAGATGCCCATTGTGTGTAGATGTTTTCTCAAGCTGTCCTATCATCAGCCTGATTTGTTGTCTGCCTTGGTCATTCCAAATGCTGGCTCTGGTCCAATAAATGGAGTGGTAGACCCCTGTCTTGCAAGTTGGTCCGCTTTTTTATTGTCCGAGACACCCTTGTACCCTGGTACTCACGCAAGAGTGATCATGTTTTTTTTTTGCCAGATAAGGTTTTGAAGAGAGTCCCAGACCTGTTTTGAAGTTATTTAATAGCACGTTAGAGCCTTTCGCTCTGCCCTATAACCCCTTTTCAAATTCTCCCGAAGACGGACACCAATAGCGTGAAATTCTGCGTGACATACTGTGGTATGCTGCCCCAGTGCTACACTCATATTAAATCTAGGTGTATCCCTGTGTATTCCGGCGCCTGTATCATGGTCAGTTTTGGACCCGTCCCTATACCAAACGAGGTTTCCTGGGCTGCGATTCTATAGTAATAAAGGAAAAGAGAATGTCATAATAAGAATCTTCCATCTTTGTTCAGTCTGTAGTAACACATAAGTATATAACTATCTTAAAAGAGATAAGGAAAGGGAATATAAAAAATATGCTTACAGAATCGGGCCTCTGGCTGACTTACTGGTCGGTCAGACCGCGCCTTCCAATCGCATGGTGTAGGGTCTGCTAAATATTCTTGACATGGTATCACTGCTCATTTCTAGCAATGAGCATAGATGAAATAAGTATGGGCAATGAGTTCGTTACCACGCCATTTTGAAAGTACGCCGTATTGTATTTATTTATGAATCAAGGATTAGCCACCTAAAAAGTAGATGCTGGTAGCCGTTACTATGTGGTAGTTAAAGTTAATCATCTTCAGGAAATGTTTAAAAAGGAACTAGTATGTTTTATACCACTAAATTTATTTAGAAAACAGTGACTGCAGTTTCAACTCGCAGAGTCATTTTCAAACTGAATTACGGAGGTAGACAAAGTATTCAATACAGAAACATGAGAAAATTAAACAATAAATAAAAACTGCCTGAGAAATTACATTATTACAAAGGGGAAGTACTAAATTTTGGGAACTAATTATTATTTGGCAACAACAAATAACGGGGAAAACCCAAGTTCTGTCTGGTCATTAAGCAAATTTACATTTTTATTTTTACTATGTTTATATATTTCTAAAGATTCAAGAATATTTAACTTTTTTTAACCTTTGTTGAATAATGTAATATGTCAGTGTTGCTTAAATTAGGAAAACTGTGGTTATGTTCTAAACAATGGTTGGCGAAGCTCGAGTCTGTTTTTTGTAGTCTATGATCGGTAGTGTTCTGAAAAGCGAGTTTTAAAGCTTCTACCACTTTGTCCAATGTACAAGCTATCACACTCTGAACATTTTAACTTATAAACTGCTAATTTATCAAATTTATTAATTTTATCTTTAGCATTGTAAAGGATAGAGGACAGATTGTGTTGAGATTTAAAAGCTACTTTTATATTATGTTTGGAAAGAGTATTAACTATGTTTTCTGATAGGGTATCACAGTATGACAAAGATATATAAGGTGAACTATCTTTATCATTTTTTATTTTGGGATATATTGAATTAAAAGCTAGTTGTTTTTGTTTTTAGTTATTAATTTCTTGATAGTTTGTTAGGAGAAATTGTTTGATATTGCAATCCTTTCAATGATATTTAGTTCCTCTTGAAGATCTTCTTCAGAGAGAGGCAAAGAGAATGCCTATGAATCATTGAATTGTATGCAGCCATTTTGTGTTGTAAGGGGTGAAAAGAGTCATTAGATATAGTATTACCTGTAAACGTTGGTTTTCTAAAAATTTTAAAATTACACTGATTATTGAGGTGAGATATGGTGAGATCTAGAAACTTTATTTTATGGTAATTTCCAGTTTCCAGAGTAAATTGAATTTTTGGATGGCAATTATTAATGTAATGTAAGAATTTTTGAAGCTGTCTAGTAGTGCCTTTAAAACGTGCCACCATTCACATATCTGTACCAAAATTGAACATGGTTTTTGCTTAAAGAGGAATTTAGAATTTTGTTTTCTATATTTGACATGAAAATGTCTGCTAGGAGAGGGCTAAGAGGAGAACCCACTGGTAGGCCTGAATTTTGTAAATAAAATTTGTTATTGAACTGGACTAAACTATAAAGAAATTAATAACTAAAAAACAAAAACAACTAGCCTTTAATTCAATATATTACAAAATAAAAAATGATAAAGCTGGTTCACCTTATATATCTTTGTCATACTGTGGTACCCTATCAGAAAATATAGCTAATACTCTTTCCAAACATAACATAAAAGTAGCTTTTAAATTTCAACATAATCTGTCCACTATCCTTTACAATGCTAAAGATAAAATTAATAAATTTGATAAATCAGGAGTTTATAAGTTAAAATGTTCAGAGTGTGATAGCTTGTATATTGAACAAAGTGGTAGAAGCTTTAAAACTCGCTTTTCAGAACACTACCGATCATAGACTACAAAAAACAGACTCGAGCTTTGCCAACCATTGTTCAGAACATCACCACAGTTTTCCTAATTTAAGCAACACTGACATATTACATTATTCAACAAAGGGCCAAAAGTTAAATATTCTTGAATCTTTAGAAATATATAAACATAGTAAAAATAAAAATGTAAATTTGCTTGATGACCCGACAGAACTTGGGTTTCCCCCGTTATTTGTTGTTGCCAAATAATTAGTTCCCAAAATTTAATACCTCCCCTTTGTAATAATGTAATTTCTCAGGCAGTTTTTATTTATTGTTAAATTTTCTCATGTTTCTGTATTGAATACTTATCTACCTTTGTAATCCAGTTTGAAAATGGCTCTGTGAGTTGAAACTGCAGTCACTGTTTTCTAAATAAATATAGTGGTATAAAACGTAGTAGTTCCTTTTTAAACATTTCCCGAAGATTAGCCTCCTTTTTCCGGACATCATGTACATGGGGCATCTTTGTGTTTGAAAAAAAAATCATTAATAAATTTTTAGAAAAATATATTTCTAACATTTAACAAAAGTTTGAAGTTGGAAGAATAACTTTACCAATTTTTCCAACAATCCTTTAACACTCTCTGAATCTCGGGCACTTTCGATTTTTTACCTTTCGAACAGTACCCATCGAAATAAACTAAATTTATTTCAGTCACTAAAAATTCCACGTAAAAATCGTAAGTTTCTTGTTCGATAATCCTCGTTAATTCTTTCAAAATTATCCTAAATGGATGAGACAATTTAGAAGCAAGCTCTTGCGTTCGGCTCTTGGAAAAATACCGGATATTAGTCGGATTAGCCGGGATATTTAACCAATATCTTTCAAAAGGATTATAATGTTCTGAATACACTCCAGCATCACCATCATCTTTCGTACCTATTTCCACATGTTCAGAAGCTATTTCTAACAACGCCCGATTCCTTGAAAATTTTTTTTCGTTAGCTTCTTGCCAATTCGATAAGAATATATCAACATCTGTAGCTTGTAAGGAAGCCTTTTTATCTAAATTTAAATATTCCTCAATAAATCGATCTCCATCAGTTTCATTCGAAACTTTAACTGTTACAGTCTCGTTATATTTTCGCTCTTTGTATAAATTTTTATAAAGATATAATGTATCCTCAATAACAACGTTATCATTAGCCCCGCCATTTTTGACCGTTCTGTTGCCCAGCAACTTCAGGTACTTATTAGGCCTTAGGAGAAAATCTATGGAATCATCGTAAAAAGTTTGTTTTAACACATTTTCACAATTAATGTCTTCAGTCTTTAAAATAATTTCAATATGGCTTAGAAAGGGCGTCAAAGAATGCTGAAATCTACATTTATCATCCACATCTGCATAATCACTATCGAGTAATTTATCAAAAATTTGCAGATACTCTTTCACTTCACTTTGAATATGCTTACTCGAACCCTTAAAACTAATTTCCTGGTTTTTTATATAATCTAAATACATATCACTATCTACTTGATCGCAGCTTTGAAGCGAAGAAGGCAGATGATATGTTTTTATCACAGTATCACGATATCCTATGTATTTTAACCACTCTA
The DNA here is from genome assembly GCA_034092305.1 of Diaprepes abbreviatus. Taxonomy (NCBI): domain Eukaryota; kingdom Metazoa; phylum Arthropoda; class Insecta; order Coleoptera; family Curculionidae; genus Diaprepes; species Diaprepes abbreviatus. Next base: position 3,237,284 of record JASJET010000211.1, on the reverse strand, counting down.
AGATATCAAACATTTTAGTGTTTACTTGCTCGTTATTAAGCATTCTTGAAAACTCGGAAAATTTACTTTCAGTCACACCATCCAAGCTAAAAAACAACTTAAAAATAAAAAGTATGAACGACATGGCTCTGCCTTCATAATTCGGAATTTCTGTTGAATTTTTTACAAATGGCATTTTCGGAGCTGTCTTAATGATAAGTTTTTCGACACATTCGAAAATTTCTTTAGGCAAATTAAGCTCCCTACAATATCGAGAGCACAGTTGTACCAAATCCGGCCTTCCGATGTATTTATCCACGTCCAAAAAGTGTACCAATTTCGCGGTCCTTTTCCTGAATTGTTCATTGCTAAATAATTTATCGTTTTTTCTAGGTAAATTCAACAATTTGTCGGGCATATCCTCAGAGAAAAAATGCCTGTAGCATCCAAAACTCAAATATCCCTCTCTTATATATCGTAAAATGTCTCCCAGTTGTATGGCGTCTTCAATAATCAGCAATCCGATGTATAAAATGCTATACAGAGTGAATGAAGTTAGGACTGCAGGCCCGCGTACAAAAATATTTGAAAAATCACGAGTGCCAAACTTGTGACATGACATTTCGCCACTTACATCAGATTTGTGTTCTTCTTGGTGTTTCTTGGACATCTTACGCTTTAGTGCAGCACTGCTGTACCTAAAAAACAAATTAAATAAAGCATGCAATCGAAACTAAATTTAAGGATGTTCAATGGTGCCATAGAAGGGGTGCAGGGGCAGGGGCAAGGAAGACATATGATCACGCACATTATACAGTAACCGGACTGATCCTGTCATAAATTAAAAGTATCTGCAACATGCTATCAGCCATGGGGTGGACAAAACATTTTTGACAATACCTCTACTTAATGTAGCCCAAAATATTTAATATTATTTTTTTAATACAACTAATACTTTAAAAATCGTATATTTTAAATTTCGTTTCAAATTTCGCTCCAAAAAGCCAATACTTGTCATTTGACCGCTGTGACGTCACATGTTGCCAAAGACTGGTAAACTGATAAGGACACATAAAGTTTTTTCGTAATTTTTGTAGTTAAAGATGAGTTCTAAGTTTTATAAGTGTTATACGGTGTCACAGTGTACAAGTACTACAAATAAAACACCTGAAAAAATATTTATTCACTTTCCACGTTCGAATAACAATAGGAAAATCTGGCTTGAGCTAGCCCGCAGGGATCCGGCACTTGTGTCAATACAATCTAAAATGTATTTTTGTGAAGATCATTTTGATGTAGGTTGTGATAATATTCGTTTATTTTTCTTATATTAATATTTTTAAAATTGGAATTTTGAAGTTAGAAATAAAGTAATCAAAACTGGGTAACAATGTTTTGTACTTGTTTTATTTAGTTTTGAGCTTGTAAATACCTCTGATTACTATTATCATCTATTATGTATTCATTATCAGTTGTGGAAATAATAATTCTTTGTAAATTACCTACATGTAGATCTTCATATTTCTAAATTCAGCAGTACCACAAGTTACTATTTGTTGCGAAGGAATTGGCCATCGTAAAACAATCAATTATCGACAAATTCAAACTATTTGCCTTAATAAATTCACTTTCTATCATAGGGAAACTTCTTAGAATCGTTTTCAAAGGAAGTATTAAGCAAATTTCGAAGAAATTGCACGGAAATCATTCTAAATAATGTTAACTTAACAACGTAGCCTTCGGCAGCGATGATGTTTGCCAGCAAGTGACGCCATGCTCTTTGATTGGTTTTCGTTGTCACGTGACTTGAAAGTGAATTAATTACATTGATTATTAAATAAAAATTAAATTAATTAAAAATTAGGAAAAACATTGTTTTCTTATAATTTTTTTATTTGAATACAGTCGAGATCCCTATTCGCCTAACATTTCGAATTTTTATCGACATTAGTCGAACGAAACGAATAGTAGAAAGAGATAAAATAACAGTAATACGTTATAAATTGACCCGGCTGATTTAATTCGTGTCAACTAATTACAATCGCTGGATGTCAGTGATACTATTGGTCCGTCGTAAAAATAAAAAATTATTTCGAAGTAAAATCACTATTTTTTTGTTGCTAAAAACAACAAGCCATTAAACAAAGCAATATGTCGACAAAATGTTTCTTTGAAACATTTTTTCTGCAAAAGACAGTTCAAAAGTTAACGAGATTGGGCTCCTGTTATTTTTAGAGTGACTTCTAATTTTTATTTAAAATATCCTTATACAGCTGAATATGCATTGCAAATTTCAAGTAAATTTGAGATAGACACATATATGATTATTAAAGAAGGTTCTATTTGTAATTGTGATTATGGTTTTTCACACAACCATATATTTCACTGTGAAAAAATGCAATTTTATACATTGTTTTTCATGAAATGTCAGTATAATGGATACTGTTTTCGATTTTTTGATGAGGATAATGATCTTGCTCAGATAATGATTATAACTGTATTAACAAATTTAGGTGTTAAGTAGTTTTAATTATAATGTAGTTTTATCCTGATCGACACCTTTATGGTTTTATATACTGTTGTACTATTTGATTAATAAATTGATTTCATTAGAACTTTCTGTAAGAAAAATGTTCTTTGGGGCTACATTTAGAGTACCCCGAATAAAAAATATTGAAAAAATTCAAGGTTTTTTCACATGGGTTCTCTACACAAATATATAAATAACCATTGAACATCCTTAAGCTTTATAGTGGAATCACATGCCAAGCAAGTTGGAGATTACCCTCTTCAACTTGCTTGGTGTGTGGCAAGTTACAGAAATAAGCTAAACGCATACAAATTTATCCTAACATGCAGATAAATCCCATATAATTAATATAAAGGGGCCATATGGATTCCGTGTACAAAGAAATTTGTTACTAAAATTACATGAGGTTGTCAATATGGTAACCAGGGTAGGCTTAGCGGATGGGGCGACGTCTCCGCATAGTCATTCGTTATCAGTAGTTAGGTCATCGATGCTTATAACTATTTTGATTTTTTTTGTTGGGTTCAAGTTGGAATATTTCATCAAAACCACAGATAAAAAATCAAGAGAGAAAACTAGGGACATTCAAATAAGTGCATACCTGAACTCTGCTTGACGTTCCTTTTGTCAAGCTACTGCTGACAATCCAAGCATGGAAATGTAGTACATAATTTACATTAAATATTTTTATTATACTTACAATATAGTGTTAGGAAATAAAATTGGTCTATATTCCTACCTTATTGCTTTTTAATGTGTTATACTTACTTGTTATATTGGATTTTACTGCCCTGCGAACTCTCAGATCCACTTTTCAAGCTGGATAAAGTCTCCCCTACCAAGGAACTATCCTGTAGAATAATATACTTGTTAAAATTGAAAGCCTAGATTAAAATAAACATTTGTTCTGAGATTCCTTAGTTAGGTTCTGTTAGGAAATATATTTCTGATTTTAAGCATTTATTAGTATGACATGTCTTTTTTTTATGATTAATTATAAGAAGCAAATTTTTTTTTAGCACCTCCCTCCTATGTTTGTATCATGGATTTTGCTATATAGCAGGCGCCCTTTTTATTTGGATATGTTGTAAGCATGACTGTTTTTAGAGCTATTTCAATTATATTTAAATTCATTGTTTCTAAATTTCACCAAATGTAATTGTGACTTGCAAACAATTGAAACCAAATTTATATAAAATGGTGCTAAAATAGTCATACCAATAAAAATATTAACAGTTTGTATAGTGATGTTACCCACTAAAATCTCTAAGGTAAAGGAAGGCACTATTTATGATTTATGCAAAAAAAACATAAATAAAGAGGAAAAAATGACAAATAAAACATTAACAATTTTATATCTATATAAAATACAGATTCTAACATGAAATATTTCCTTTACAATCTTATCATTGTAGAATAAACTAACTATGGGTACAGGAATCACGTGTGACCAATTACTTTTCTGTTATAGTTAGTCACACAGGTGACCAACAATCCTGATTGGATGATGGAAGTACCCAGGCCCTCTTAGATGAGGCATCCTTCTGGACTGTTTAATCTTAGAACACAGTCTGTCCAAACCCGGTGAACATGTAAATCTTCCCTAAGCATTCTCAGACTAAGAGGTTATAAAAGCTGGCCGAAGGAAGAAAAGCTATTTAAATTCTCAGTCACAGCAGCCATACGAACCAGTAGTAAAAAAAATCTCCAAAGCAAGTACATTTTAACAATAACAGCAATCTCAGAATATGTGTCCCAAGTTTGGTCACCTCATTATTTTACATACAAAGAAAAAATGGAAAGAGTACATAGAAAGTTTTTAAGTTTAATTGTATTTAAACAGGGAATGCAGCAGGAGCGGTCTGTATATGATACTGCCGATGCTTTGAGGTTGCTACCATTGTGTGTGAGGTGCATACATCTTGACCTCGTTCTACTTTATAAGATTGTTAACTCTTGTATTGATTCTCCTGAACTACTCAATAATATTGGATTATCATCCTCCAAGAGCTTTTAGAGCGCACAATTTGTTTGAGGTGATATATCATCGAACGAATTATGGCATTAATAGTCCTATTTCTCGAATGGGTAGGGAAATGAATTCAGTTCCTACCGTGATTGATATTTTTCAGTTGCCGGTTAATGTCTTTAAATTAAAAATTTTACAATTTTTGAAAAACTAGTTAATATTGTCAATAATTGTCTTTTGAAGCACTTTAATGCATACTTAGATTTGTAAGTTTTTTAATTTTGATTCTGTTTTAAACAGTGTTTGTATTTTTTATTTTTTGAAATGAATTGTATTTATTTGATTCGTTAATATACTATTATTATGAATATCTCAAAAACTAGCTGTTTATGAGAAAATTTTATCTTTAAGTGTAATTTTTCCATTTACCTTATTCGCAAATAAAATAAATATATTAACTTCCTTACCTGAGTTAAAGTTTGTGACTGAGACAACTCCTCATACTGGCTATGTATCAAAGCTCTTTTTTTAGTAGATCTCTGTCGTCTAACACTTAGAGTGGTTGATGTAGAAGAAGTTCGGCTCCTACGCCTCTTACGTCTTTTTACATTATATAAAATATCGATGTCCTTTTTTGAACCTAAATTAATTAAAATTTTAGTAATGATACCATTCCGAATGGTAACGTACGTAACTTTAAATAATATCCTGAATATTTTACCTAAAACTGATATTTTGGGTGGCCTATCGCTTTTGATATCAAAAACTTCACACTTATGTAGATATTTCATCCATAAACACTTAACTACCATTTTTAACTCCGACTTAGCACCTATTTCAATCAATTCTTCTGTCAAACCTTTTAAAATAATATTGTAGCATTCCCAACTTGTAAGTTTGTCTTCTGTTTTCTCATTTTTATCTTTCTGAAAAAAAGTTATAAACAGTTCATTATTTGTCAAAAAAGTATTTACTTAAACCCTCCACATTTGAAGCACACCTCAGGGAATTCATTTATTCAAAATTTTTAAGATCCCCCACTAATTTGCAAGCCCTTATTAATAAGAAAACCACAAATCCTTAATTAAAAACAACTCATTTTTGTTTAAATGTCATTTTTACTGAAAAAAAAACTGTGGAGATACAGTACGACTATATACATTCGCATCCTTTGTAATTTGTGACAGTGCTCTAACACAGAAAAGAACTCTAAATAGTGACTAACCTGGATTTTCTTTGTCGACTTTTTATTGACTGCTATATCTTCCTGCTCAAAAACTTGTTCTCTAATTTGTTGGGATTGAGTCTGACATTCATTGCAGTAAAAATGACCAGCTTCTTTGTAAAAATCTGTACCTCCACAGACTTCACATTCATCTGTAGGACCAACTATATCCATTTTTAATTAAATATGAATAGGAAAAACATACGGGAAAATAATAAATCTTGTTACTTAAAAAAACTAACCTTAAAAATCATTTCCATGCTTGAAGAAGACAACAAAAAAGAACTTGACAACGTCGGAATAATTTTAAACGTGTGATAGGAAACTGACATAAACTAATGTGTAAATATTTTAGAATTCAACTCGGTTTATTTGAAAATTATAGGATATATATATTTTTTTTTCTTTCAATTATAAATTTAATTTATTTAAAAACATTTATAACCATTTTACAATATATAAAAAGAAGGATTACGTCATAACAGCTTACGCTGTCAAAAACCCTGGGAGACTTAAGTAAATTTCTGAGCGCACTCTAATAATTGGGTTAAATATCTCAAGGTGATATTTTAGGGAATCCCAAAACTATATAACTCGAACACGTAATTAGTTACGCCCAAAATTTATAAATACAACGACGTGAGAATCGATAAGTTATTTTTAATTCTGTTGTTACAAGAGTATTTGCTATAGTTTTTCGTATTAAGAATGGATGATAATCGGGCCAATCAATTAAATCCTAATAATTGGCGATTCTGGGCTGCCAGGGGCTATCCTGGTCGACCTGATAACTGGGCAGGTAAGTGTTTTAATAAATTTATAGTCTCGGATATTTATTAATTGATTTATCATTATAAAATATCTGCTCTTTTTATGTAAAATGTCCAAGGAAATTGGGGCACTCTCTAACTCTTGACGTTTAAACATATTTTGGCTGATTATTACACTTTCAATAAAAAATCTTCATGTCCATACTCGCTCGATTTTGAATGTAAAAGTAAATTTTGGCATGGGTTCTATATATTATGTATTTCCCATATGTTAATGTATTATATTTTGAAAAGATTAATTGGTTGTGAACGCTTGATTCACAGTACAGTACAGTATCGTTACATTTTTATTAAAGGTTAATATTTGATTTTAGGAAATGCAAATGGATCGTCAGGGGGAAGTTGGACTTCGACTATTGCAATTGGGATCTTGGGAGCCCTAAGCTACTTGTACTTCAAGTCAAGAAGAAATGAATAACGAGTTTTTGCTTAAGAGCCGATGAACATTTAATGGACCCCTATTTATGCCATAAAAATTTTGTTGGTGAATATTTTATTTCATGATAGACTTGCTTTATAATAATGGCTACAATTATATTTTATATTATCACTAAAATCAAGATTCACAATGCAAAATAAAACTTCCTCTTTGTACTAATAGAAAATTCCATGTTGCTCTGAATTATGTTGAAAATATTTGTTTTATATTTACTACTCATATGGGTAGTTTTAAAATTGCCAGTTTTCAAATATAATTTTGATTAAGGTCAATTTAGGAAAACGTTGTTTTTTTTTCATTCCTCAACGTACGTCCCATTCTGATGTAGTAGAACACGATTCTGGCCTTGGGTTTTCACAATTTTTCCTAGTTTAAAAAAAACACCTCAAGGTCATTTTTATTTCTTAGGTAATACCGAATTTAATATTTATTGTTAATAAAATTAGTTAAAACATGTAATATATTTCAAATACTTTTACACAAATTTTATCCAACAAATTAAGAAAAAAATTTATTTGTTGCAATGTTGTCAGATGTAAACTATTTTCATGTAATAAACTTGTTTTAAATAAAATTTGTCCACCTCGGTCAATACCAAATTTTAATTTTTTTTAATCTAAAATCAAGTGTAAAATTAATCCTGACCAATTAAATTTTTGGTTGGTTCATGCATGGACATAAGGAAAATTAATATTACTTAATATAGACTGTGGATCTAACACTTGTATAGTAACTCTACTGATCGTGTGATCACGAACTTGAGTTATAAAACTGGACTGCTCATAAAAATAATTTTTGACCCCTCCCCTCCTTATTGGTCGCCATTCGGTGCAATGATTTGTATGGCAACATTGAATTCCCTGCTAGTTTCTTACATTGGCGTGAATGTGTCGTATATGAATGTCAATTCTATTATTCTAACAGGCTTAGACAATAACTATCTCTTTCTATACTATATCTAAAACAATAAATCGCTCTTCCTTGTTTTACTTGACAGGTTAATCGAGTATATTCAATAAAAAAGACCAGAGCTCCGATTCTGTAAGCATATTTTTTGACATTCTCTTTCCTTATCTCTTTTAGGACAGTGATATACTTGTGTTAATACAGACTGAACAAAGATAGAAGATCCTTATAATGACATTCTCTTTCTCTTATAGAATCGCAGCCCAGGATAATTGTTTCTGTAAAACAATATTTAACTTGAATTTCTACTTTTAGTTTCCTCAAAATTATAATTTTTCTGTTTAAAGCAACTCCAATAAAGCAAATTTTTTTACCTTCTTTGGAACAGCGTAAATATGTAACAATGTTATTATTTTTAGATAACAAGCATGAAATGTCAGTTCTTATAAATAAATGAAAATGTTTTTTCTATGAAGGTTTACATATTTTATTTTTTACAATAAAACCATTATTTAGCAAAATAGCCAAAATGTAAAATATGCGCCAAAAACAAATCGAGACTAATTTTTTTTTGAAATATCTGTTTTAGAAACATTCTTATTCGGACGAGAGTTAACGAAAAAAAGTATTAAGGCTTTGTTTTTTAAAAATTTTATATCAGAAATTAATATAGTATATTGTTTAATGTAAGGTATCGAAATGTCCACATAATCTATTGCAAAGTAAGATAGTTTCATCATTTAAAAATAGCTTTGATTAGGTCTTTGTTAAAATTATTTTCTCCTCGATGCGTTTAGGGAACTGATATTTTAGGTATTTATATAGGGTTAACAACATTTATAATAATGTTGACATTTCCTTCATAAAAAGGGACTTTAATTTAAATGAAGTAAAGTAACATTATGTACTAAACCATTTTTATAAAAAAAAAATTAAACTCTAAAGGGGATAGTGTTAAAGCAGTTTATAGTTAATTGTAAACAAAACAATATTTATTAAGACACTTTAAATATAAAGAAGCTTGTAAATACAAGAGAATTCTTACATTAATACAATCATTTTTAATCTAAATATATACATAAAGATTTACTAGCAATTTTTAATTTTTACACTAGGTCAAACTTTCAATTTACTTAACTGTTTAAGGATCTGGAATTGACTTTTCCTAGAGTTGAATTTTTGAAATGGCAATCAATCGCAGCTTCTCACTACTTTGACAAAGGATTTTCATGACACAAATTTCCTATTTGAGCTAAAATCAAGAATTTTTTTTTTATTAATTAACATATTCAAAGAAAAGGTTATTATTTTATTTTTAGACAAAATAGACACATAAAAGTAAAATTTATGTAATTTCCAAACATCTTTAATAATATTTAAAAATTTCATATTATATGCAATCATTTATTTCTATTTTAATATGGCATAATGGTTTTTAAACGTATAATCATTTTAAATTTTAACACCATACCAGTTTCGATATTCAGCTTTATATGTCAGTTGAACATTAACTTTATGGTAAAACGATATTGTTGTTGGTTAATGCACACCTAATTCAGGACTTTTTTTGTAGAGCCAGTCTATGTTATTAAGTCCAAGTTTAGTTGCTTCAAGATGTTTACATCAAACAGTGCTTCGTATTTTTTTTCAGGCAGTTTATTTGTAAGAAGCACAGCACAAACTTTTTGCTCATCTTCTTCTATAAAACAATTTCCAGAAATATGCTCTGAACAGAGTTACTTATCTGATGTATAAAAGAATTACGATCATGACCAATTTGCTTCAGCTCTTGAATTTGAAGATTCTTTTCTCTTAGAAAACTAAAATATTGATAGCATTTAATAATTATCATATATCATATCCATAAGATTAAACTTGTTACCCTTAGATTTACAATTTGATTCTAAGGTAAAATTTTATATAATTATTATTGAATGCTTTATAACTTACCAATTAAATAAATTCCAATTTACCAGATGAGGTATTTGCACGTCTTACGACATTTTTTAAATTACCAAAAAAAACCTTAAAGTTCACGTTCCTGTTTGAAATTTTCAGTAAAACGTTACATAAAATGTGATAAAATCCATCCATTATCAAAATGAACAGTATTCAGTCAATGTTAAAAATACACTTTCACCAATATCATAAAAACTTAGGGAATTCATTGTTGCCAAAGCAATTATTTGCACCTAATGGCACGGAACACGGTGGGGTCATTTTTTTTTATAAGGGAGATATGGAACACGAGCAGTCCAGTTTTATATCTCAAATTCGTGCGTGTGATAGACTGAAAATGTCCGTACTATGCTATCCGCCATATTAGGGAAAGTTCACTTATAATTACAGTGAATACGCTGTCATCATAGGAAAATTATACTGGCTAAATATAATCGGTTATCTCTAACTGACAAGGGTAGAAGCAATTCGCGTAGCTTTCTGAATTTTTGTCGACATAAGTAATTGAACGAAAATAAAAGTAGAAAGAGATAAAATTACAGTATTACGTAATAAACTCACCCCACTGATTCAATTGGTGTCAATTGATCATAATCTCTGTCGACTTGCAAATCTGTGTTTAGTTTGCCCCATAAAATATCCCTCTACTAGAAAAATTTCGCTTATGGAACCCACTGGACGAGTATTTGAACTTTTGCTTCCAGTCGCGCGTGGCGCTGCAGTATCAAGTAAAGGTTTCTTCTTGAAGCAGAAGTTAAAACATTCCTTTAGTTGAGGTGAGAACACAACTGCGGTGTCTATTGTACGGGTGTTTCTATGCGTGATGTCTACTGTACCGGTATTTTAATTTTTGTGAAAGTGACTATGTTTTTACTTTGATTAAGATATTTTGATTTTATATTTGATAAGGAAACAAGATCATTTTCGTTTGCAGCTTCGTGATGTCTTTAACACTCGGCTCAATCAAATTTTCTGCCACTGTATGTGCTTGTTCAGATCTTGCAATTCTGTAACTAACTCGAAATGATGCCTCGACAGCCATTTTACTATCTTCATTTAAATCTGTTAGAAAAGAAGACACACTAGATCTTTATCACCTGCCAATTTTCTTTTAAAATACTCAGCAGGTTTATCCTTTTGATCTGGATGTTTTGTTTCAAGGTTTCTACGAAGAAGAGGTGGTTTTAAACTGCTGTTGACCAAGATTTCATTACAGATTACACAAAGCAGTTTAGGATCTGACTCTTCCCGGTAAAATTAAAACCCATTTGTAAATAGTCACTGTCATATTTTCATTTCTTTCCTTTTTTCTCACTCTGTTCGCCTATATTTTCTTTGGTCTCAGTCTGGCGAGAGAATTGCTCACTACAATTTCCACCCTGTCTTTGTTCCAAATCAGGGGCTGAAGTAGAAGAAGCAATTGATTGATCGTCCAGCTTCTCGTCAGATTTGACAAAACTACCCGTTTTTAACCAACGATCCATCATAGATTAACGGAGCAATAATTATTTACTTTCTCGTTCGACATGTGCACGTTCGATTTGTAAAACTACAAAAAGAAATCACTAAACCGGTTTACACTACTAATTACACACTGTGCGTTAACTACTAACTCATTTATCTTTTTGAAATCACTCGAAGTTCTTAAGCTCATCGTACGATTTACTTCGACTCTTCTCTTCCTTACATATGACTGCGGCGTTTCTATATCGGAAGACGGTATTCTCGTTCTTTCGTGCGCATTCGGGAAAAGTCTTGGTTCGCCGAAGTAGAAGTTGTCGGCTCGTTCGAAAGAGCACTCGCATCGCTAGCGGTATAGCGACTAGTGTCGTTACAAACTGTTGCCTGTTGCGATGTTTAATTTAAAATTTCGTCATTACAATTTTTCGCGAACCTCGTTTATAAAGTTCGCGAACCCCGCGAAATTCATTTCAGTGGAAGTTTCCGAAACATTCATTTTGCTCGTTTGAAATATTAGCAATTAAATAACCTAGAAAACTTTTTAATAATTTTAAAATAGCGCCAATTTTAAGACCATCAATTTACATTTCCAATTGATAAATGTATACTATTTAGTCAACAAATATTGTTTTAAATTATTTCTATTCCATTTCCCACGATTTTTTTTGAATTCACATGGCTCGGACAGCTTTTTATTTTGGCCAGCAGGCGTCTCTGGGGAATCGTCCAGTTGCCAACATCATTTTGAAAATTTCTACGAAACATCTACTGAATATGTTACATCCGAAGGTGGCAACACAGCATTTTGGTGATGTCACTTTAGAAACCTATCTTATCACGAAGATATTCATTACAATTCTCTATACCAAGAATGGATAACAATCGTGCAAATCAGCGAAATCCCAACAACAGCTCCTATTGGAAAAGCAGGGGTTATTCTGGCAGACCTAAGAATTGGGGAGGTAAGTATATATTTTCTAGTATTTCTATTACAATAATATAATAATTGACTATCGTTATCTAGTACTTACCGGATCCGTACTTGCTACATTTTATACGCGAAATTTTATAGGGATTTCATATTATATGTTTCCCATAAAATTAAATTAAATAATCTTCACTCATTCTGAGCTTTACTCAATCCCTTCCAATATCGGTGAGGGAGAAGAAAGGTGAGGCGGCTATGGTTTTCAGCAGAGTAGGGAGGTTTGGTGGGAACTCACCAACAACCCCGTGATCTAGGTTAAATCCCGAATATACACAAATATTTGAAAATTTAAAAATCAAAAAATCGTAAGAAAAACCTGGTGATCGAACCAACATAAAAATAATATAAAACGGGACGTATTACTTCGGTAATAAAAATAAAAACAGATCTATATTTCTTAAGTACGATAGGCGTGAATGTTGGCAGTCGAAATAACGATAACTGGAAAATTCTTAACCAGTGTTGACGTTTCGCCAACGTCGGGAAAAACTTAAAGAAAGTCCTCATAAAGATGTGGTAAAGAATTAAATAAAAACCTATACCCAAGAAATTAATGAATTACTTTTATAATATATATATATATATATATATATATATATATATATATATATATATATATATATATATATATATATATATATATATATATATATATATATATATATATATATATACATAACCATATATTTTTATAAAAATTTTTTATAAATGAGCACCTAGATATAATTATATTAAATTATATAATGAAATACATATTTATGTATAATTACATATAATTTTATATCGTTGTATTTAATTTTTTTCTCGGGTAAGTAAATGACAATTTATACTTATTAAATCGATTGCAATTTAAAACAGATTTATTTTTTACTTTCCAGTGCAATTTTATTAAGTTCGTTTAGTTTCTTTGTAAAAATAAAATTATTTTATATTTGGTTTGATTTTTAAAATGAGTAACCCTAATAATTTTACACGAATGTACGATATTAGTTTAAAGGGGAAACGAGATAATGTGAAGAATGCGTGAGATAAGAGAAATGATAAAATTCGTTATCCGACTATTTTGTTTTTGTTTTTTCAGTTTTCAATCTGTCTACAATAAACTTACCGTGGAAATATTTTAACGGAGCCTTCTTGTAGGTATCCCTTATCTTTAAATGAACGTGAAAATATAATTATATCTAGGCTTTCATATAAAATTATATAAAATATTATATAAAAATATGTAATTAGATATAATTATTTATAATTATATATAATTTTGTATTGATTGTAAAATTTTAAAATACATATTTATATATTATTACATATTTTATTTACGGTAATGTGTTGGTCAAGTACCAGTTATATTTTATTTTAGGTGGTAATGGATCTTCAGAAGGAAGTTGGACTTTTATTATTGTACTTTTAATAGTGGGAGCCCTGTTCTACTGGTACTTAACTTCATAAAACAAGTTTGTGCTAAGAGTTTAAATACATTGAATGCCACCTGCTTTGTGCGACGAATTACTTTTTTCAATTTTTTTTATTATACTTACTTTTTAATAAACACGTTTACTCTTAATTTTGTATTGTTTTATTTTTAATTTTTTAAATCTCATTTGATAAATTTACTATCAATATTGTTTATAGGTCGCTTTTACAAAAATAAAAAAAAACTTTCCTCTAGATCTTGTTTGTAGTTTACAGGATATCCGGATAAGGACTTAAAGGAGTCACGACAAGCAAAAAAATTGAGAGCAAAATTAAATAAAAATCCTTCCCCTACCAACCATAAACAACTTTTAAACAAATTTATTGTTGTATAAAATCTTGTGGTATGATTGAAGGTTTGGCAGGTTGTTTCAAAACACCAATTGTTGTCACGATCATATTATATTTAATAGTGCTACGTGAACTTGCAGTGACTTGTTTGTTCGCAACTATTGTTTTACGCAACGCATTAATGAACGAGAATAAGCAACTAAATCGACAACTACTTCCGAAGATATGACAAAGTTTAGATGGTTGATAGAAGATCAAAAACTACAATTCGATTATTACGATGGACGCACTGCAATAGAAACAATAAAAAAATATTGCTACGATTTTGTACCTTTAAAATTGCTCACTGAGTTCGCAAAATAAAATAGAGTGTTTCTCGCTAATTACTTACAATACTATATTAACTATTTAAATCACAATTATTTAATTACTATTTCCAAATAGCTTCACTATTCAAATACCACTTTACTACTATTTTAAACTCATATCTTCCAGTGTTATTACAAGATATCCTTTCAAATATTAGAACAACTACTTGGCTTCAACTGGATGGAGCTCCGCCTCATTATCATCTCGAGGTTCGGTAATTTTTAAATGTCAACTTTCGAAACAGGTGGATTGGGAGAGACGAATTTCACAATTGGCCCCCGAGATCTCCGGACTTAACTCCACCAGATTTTTTTTTTATGGGGATACATAAAAGGAAATGTCTACAATGCGCCCCCAACAACACTACCAGATATGAAAATACGCATCCCACACAGCACTAGACGTCTTATAGAAGTCATTTTTATATCCAGATTATGTCTGAACGTCTTAAGACATAAATAAGGCGTCTTATAGACGTTGTTTTAAAGACGTCCATAAGACGTCTATATACAACCAACGTCTTTTAGATATCTTTTAAAAGTCTACATACTACATTTTATATGAAAATAAATACAGTTGTGTATGATTTAGTTGATAAAAACTAAAAAGCAGTTCCTTCCCTATGAATTTTGTCGCAGTTGGATAATAATTTTGCAACGCCGCACCGAGCTCAGCTCAATACAAGTTGAGGCTAAAATTTTTGATTGAACGACAAATTTTTAATAGCCTCACCACGACCTTGGTTAATAGAACTTTTGCGTGATCTTTTTTATCAATACTTTGGTGCTTTTTGTCACAGACTGTTTGATGTACCGATAACAATGACACACATATATATGATGCCAGCGAAACTATAACTTTAAAAAACCCGCCTTTTGTTTCTGTCAACTGTCATTTTTCAGTTTTGTGTTTCGTCATGTCGTTATTCATTTTTAATGTTGTTGGGGTGCCGAGTGTGAAAATTTAGCTTTTGAAAGAATTTTATTAAAATAATTGATTTATCTGTGTGCCTCTGTTTATGTAATACTTAAGGTAAGATCGAGAATCATATGTACTTAGGAAAAACAGTAACGTTATTTATAGGTTGTGTTACAGGAAATTCCCGAATGCTTTACCGCTTATATTTTTGTAGTAACTCTATGTTAGAAGTATGAAATGAAATCTTCAAAAATATAATTTGTGCGAAAAAGGCTTGCACAGCTCATCCAGACCCGGTCCTAAATATTACAAGAAATATTACTAATGAAGTGGAAGGCGAAATGTTTGTTTGTGGAGTGCTTCACTAATGAAACCTGAAACCCTAACTTAAGGTAAGATCGAGAATCATATGTACTTAGGAAAAACAGTAACGGTTGTGTTACAGGAAATTCATGAATGCTTTACCGCTTATATTCTTGTAGTAACTCTATGTTATCATCCAGACCCGGTCCTAAATATTACAAGAAATATTACTAATGAAGGGAAAGGCGAAATATTTGTTTATGGAGTGCTCCACTAATGAAACCTGTAAGATTTATTTTGTTCCTGATGATTGGTGTATATTTAAAGAACATAGAAAATAGAGTTTTGTTAATTACAAGAAGTAATTTTGTTTAAGGTTTTAGAAATTTCAAAACTGGGAGTAGGGAGCATTTATGACTTTGTAAAGCGAGCTTGTAAAACTACCATGTACAGTTGATTAGTACGAAAAGGAAAGAGAAAGTTCTACGATTCCAACTTGGCGAGACTTATTATGAGTAAGTTCTGTCTTTCATTATACATATTAACCTTGAAATAGCATAAGTCACGATTCTATAGTAGAGGACAATTATAAAAATTCGCAACAATATCAAAAAATTTACTCCCACAAATGATAAACTTTATCCTATAAAATTAAAATCAGTTTGTTATTAGGATCTACAGAGACAACAGGACCGGCAAAAAGTCGGAAGAATGAGGAAATTTCAATCCACACATGGCTGAAAAGGGCATCAGACCAGATTTGTTATTCGACTAAATAAAAATTCTTGTTTTTAAAACTATTTAAAGATTTGTGTACTTTTTATTTCAATAAACTTTTATTTTGTTGATAGTCTACCTTTTAGAGTTATTATATCGAAGGGATAAACTAAGGCTTAAATTTGATAGGTTCACTTATAGTTCGAACAGTAGTAGTTCTGAAAATATTTGCTCTTCTACCTCACTTCCTCGATTTCAAATTAGAAAAAGTTTACATTATGCTTAAGTTATGTATTTTTTTGTATAAAGAGATTATGTTGAAGATATTTTTTAAAGCAAATTATTCATGCGGAATTTGTAGTTATTTAAAATGGTAGTGTATAGTTTGCTCTTGATTTTTTCTTAATTAAAGTTATTTCTTAGACTATTGAATAATTACGGTTTGACTTTGTAAACAAGACAAACAAAAAAATTAAAGGGACCCTTTATAATGTACATAATTTTATTGGTGGAATATGTTGTTTTAATGTTGGGAAGGGACGTCCATAAGACATTACCTTTTGTAACATAAGACGTCTATACAACGTCTTATGGACGTCATTCGTCTTGTATGGACATCCATAAGATGTCCTGAATGTTGAGATCAAACGTTTTATGGACGTCTTTAAGACGTATTTGTGCTGTTTGGGATAAGAGACACTTTTCAAACTGTAACCCCCCAAATATTGTCCAGAATTAGCAGTGGTTTTGACAAAAGAAGATGTAAGTGCTTGGAAATGGATGATCGACATTTCAAACATCTACTATAAATATTTTGCTTCTGTTTTGTGTTATATGTATGTATATATATATATATATATATATATATATATATATATATATATATATATATATACAGGGTGTCCAAGATAAGGATCCTAAGCATGGGGATCTCGGAAACAGTTGGAGATACGAGGTCGGTTAAATTAGAGAAAAGTTGCGCAATTTAGTGCTAAATTAAATGCAGTTAAAAAAATTTAAAAATTTCAAACATTTCCGGAGATTTCCGGAAAAAAACGAAATTTGGCAAAATCGTTTTTAATTTTTGCAGGCTTTATTTAAAGAGATATCAGAAAATAAAAGGTAGATTCTCATTGCCACTTTTTATTTTTTATAATTTGGTCTAAACAAAATTTAAATCCGACGTTTCGTTTCTGAGATACCATCATGAACTTTCATTTTTTATATGGAACAAAAAAAAGTATCCCATGTATTTGATAGCATTTTTTATTACAAATTCAACGGTGTATCACACTTGCATATCAAGTGTGTAGTTCATTGGCTTTTATAAAACTGATATACCTTTCTCTCTCGCTCTCATGGAGCTCTTATGGAAAGTACTTGAACTACGTACTCGATATGCAAGGGTGATACACCGTTGAATTTGTAATAAAATATGCTATCAAATACATGGGATACTTTTTTTTGTTCCACATAAAAAATGAAAGTTCATGATGGTATCTCAGAAACGAAACGTCGGATTTAAATTTTGTTTAGACCAAATTATAAAAAATAAAAAGTGGCAATGAGAATCTACCTTTTATTTTCGGATATCTCTTTAAATAAAGCCTGCAAAAATTAAAAACGATTTTGCCAAATTTCGTTTTTTTCCGGAAATCTCCGGAAGTGTTTGAAATTTTTAAATTTTTTTAACTGCGTTTAATTTAGCACCAAATTGTGCAACTTTTCTCTAATTTAACCGACCTCGTATCTCCAACTGTTTCCGAGATCCCCATGCTTAGGATCCTTATCTTGGACACCCTGTATATATATATATATATATATATATATATATATATATATATATATATATATATATACATAATTTCCTGAAATATAACGATTTCAATATAAAAAAAATTGAATTTTTTTTCCGTTTTTTCACTAAACCTTTTTATCCAATGTCTCCATTTTTAGTGCAAAAATAACTTCACATTCGTATTTAGCGACCTTAAAAATATAGAACCTACTAGGCATTGAAGATCTAGTATCACAACTTTTATTCAGTCATGCATTTAATTTAAAAAATTTATTTTTTATGCATAGATTTATAATAATATTATGATTACAATACGTATTTAAATGATAACCTTTTCCAAAGAGCAAGCGAGGCCGCGCAATGGGTAATTATAAATTTAAATAAAGTGTCCGGTGAATCACAGAAAACCCGCATGACTGGATTCCGATTTAATATTTGTAGGGCTGGGTTATAGTGTTACTTTGTCTTGTTTTTATAAAAATTAACTGTTCTTATAATTTTTATACGTCAGAATCTTTACGAAAAGAACTGTAAATTTTATTGGCAGTTTTTCTTATTCGGCCTTCGTTATATATAAAAATGAATACTTTAACAAACGTCATTTTATAAATCCTAGCCTAACATCGAAGTGAATGGCGATGTTACGTTCACTTAGATGTATCTTAATTTAAGCACATCTGACTACGTAGAAACCTTCAGAATGATGATAGTAATTATATAGTATCTTATGTCTCATTTTCTTTTTTGAGGAAATTTTTTTATTTAACAATTATGTCAAAAAATAGTTTTTTCGAGTTCTAGGAAAAGCTATTTATTTTTTGTTAAAAAAATTTCAAATAATAGTTGTGCGCATTGAAAATACCTACAAAATTAGTTAAGGCCCATCCGAATTGAATAATTTGTTCATTAGTTATTGCAAAAAACCTACTAAAATGGCTATTTTTTCAAATGTTTATAAACAATAGAAAAATATATTATACAGGGTGTCTCAAAAGAAAGTTCACATTTAAAAAATCGATTTAAAAAAAAGTCAGGACTTTATTGAAAAAATGTTTATTACATATTAAAATACATTGTTTGAGAATTTATTTTTTAAAAATGAGATCGTCCAAATGTAATCCGTTGCGCTCACGGCATTCATTTAATCGAGCACTAAAATTGCCCATGACGGCTCGGTAGGTATTCTCCGTGATGTCTGCCATTTCGTTGCGGATATTTTCTTTTAATTGTGCCAGGGAAGTCGGTTTGTTGGCGTAAACTTTTGATTTGACATAACCCTATAGGAAAAAGTCCATAGGTGATACATCAGGACTGCGTGGAGGCCAACTTATGTCACCTTTCTTTGAGATCAATTTGCCAGGAAAAATTTCACGCACTCGTGGCAGAGACATGTTGGACGTGTGTGAAGTTGCTCCGTCCTGCTGGAACCATGTTCTTTGGTTATAGCCAGGAAAATTTTGCAGTTCAGGCACGAAGAAGTCGTCTAACATCTCCACATACCGCTCTGAAGTCACTGTTACTGTGCGTTCCCTTTCATCTTCAAAAAAGTACGGGCCGATAATTCCTCGCGCCGACATCGCAGCCCATACAGTCACTTTCGGCGAATGTAGAGGTTTCTGATGTTTGTGTTTTGGATTGTTTGCACTCCAATAGCGGCAATTTTGCTTGTTTACATGACCGTTCAGTCATCTGGTTTACGAAGTCAAGCCTCTGACCAGCATCCTGAGGCTTCAATTCTTGCACCAACTGAATTTTATAGGGGTTCAGCTTTAAATCTTTGTGTAAAATGCGGAATAATGATGACCTATGCACATTTAAAGCAACAGCACGCTTACGAATAGAAACGTTTGGGTCGTCACGAACAGACTGAGTAACACTCTTTACGTTTTCGACCGTTCTCGAAGACCTCGGACGCCCGGATTTTGGTTTATCTAGTGTTGAACCGGTCTCTTCAAACTTCTGGACCCATTTTCCAATAAGCCGAGCGCTTGGCGCATCATTTAAGTGACAATATGTCGAAAATTGTAGAATTTTCTACGCGCTATAGTCGCCGAATTACCGTTTTTGTAAAACTCACGTACGCACAAAGCACGGTCCGTCCGCTCCTGAGAAACGCTCCATAGCGACTAAATTCCCAAGAGCCAGGCTACCGATTGACATAACCCCCGCACCGCTCGGAATAGTTGCGTTCACGCAATAAGCAAAACAAATGTGTACTTTCTTTTGAGACACCCTGTATTAACTTTATACTGCAACTAAAGGAGCCTCTTGTTGCATGCAATAAATGTACAAAATTTCAAGTAAAAATATTAGAGTTTTTTGTATAGTGAATTTGTTTATAACTTTTTATGTTTTTTTTGATCGTTTATTCTCAGCGATCTAGAGGTCGTACAGCGGTTTGCGGATACGATAGGGGAGAAAATAATTATGATTATGATAATAATGATGATGATAATTATGTCAATGATGAGAGTGATGATGATGATGAGAGTAATAATCACGACGATGAGAGTGATAATGATTATGATAATTGTAATGAGAATAATAAAACCGATAAGGGTTTCGAAAATGAGTGTCCATAGATGTCTAAGAAACGGAGAACGGAATAAATTTTGTATGTGAAAAATGTTCGTCCAATAAAATAAACAAAAAAATTAACATGTGTTTTTCTTGTACAACCAATAATTTGGAGGCAAATGACAATCGCAATTTGTTTCATGCTATAACTCCATAAATATTAATGGTACATTAAGAATCAATCTGATTTTTAATATTCTTAATTAGTAGTATACTGTTGACCACTGTCACATTTTTATCGCAATTTGAAAAGCACGTGCAATAATTTGTTTATTGCTATCTTTAACAATAATTTTTATTTTAATCAGATTTACAAGCCAAACGGCTTCCCTTTCCTTTTAGGGAATATTCATTCATACCAGGTACACAAAGGTACCAGAAGTATGAAGCTCTGTGGGAACCCTTTCCATGTTATCGGGTCCTAGGTGACGTGGTCTGCTGTATTTCAACTGTCTGATTCGCCAGAACCGTTCGATCCCAATATAACTTGACCTGGTTGTTGTCAAGAATAGGCTCCGGATTGTATTTGTAATAAGGCACTTTTCCTATCTGTAATAGGTATAACTTTTCTGCTAACTCTTGGTGGAGAATCTTAACGGTTGAGTCGTGTCTTTCTTTATACTCGGTTACGGCAAACGCTTGGCATCCTACACTTATGGGCTGGATTGTCTCTGATGTTCGACAGCCATATCTACATTGCTCATGTTCTATTGAACAATCTCTAATGATGAACTTCCGATAGTTCTTCGTCGGAATAACCTGGTCTTGGATAGCTAACAAGAAGCCCTCCGTTTCCGGAAAGATGTGTCCTGAAATCAACCAGTAGTTCGACGCCGAGTTGTCGACATTGTCCTGATTGACCTCATTTGGATGCCGTCCATGAAGTGGCTTCTGTAGCCAGGTTTGTAACTTCTCTTGGTCTGTTTGGTGGTGAGAAGTAATGTCTTGTTCCCTCAACTGTAGCTGCGTTGAATCGTCTGCCTCGCATATTCCTCGATGTAATGTGGAAGAGTTCGCTAACCTGTGGAAATATGAACGTAAGTTTATTATTTGTTGATCAAGCTGCTTACCAATATCCACCAATCCTCTTTCTCCTTGGTGTCTTGGAAGCATTGTACGTTCAATAGCACTCCGAGTGTGATGTTTTTGACCTTCTGTTAGGAGGGTTATTATTTTTCTTTGCAGGTTTTGGATGTCCATCCTGCTCCATTTTACAATTCCAAAAGAGTAGCTCAGCGCAGAGCAAGCATACGTGTTGAGCACTTTAAACAAATTTCTACTATTTAAGTTAGTTCGTAATATCCGTCTTACCCTCCTGACAAATTCGGTTGTCAATTCGGCCTTCATAGTGCCATGGTCAATTCTTTTAGCCTGTTTCATACCTAGATATTTGTATGTTTGGTCTGCTTCCATTGCAGCTATAGTTTCACCGTTCTGCATTTCAAAAGCCCCCGGTTGTATCTAAAATTTCATTCCAATATCCCCGAAGAACTCCTCTACAATTTTAAGCATTTGTTGCAGCTGGTTTCTGGTAGCAGCCATCAGTTTAAGATCATCCATGTAGAGAAGATGATTTACTCTAACTACCTCTTCGTTGTTATTTCTAATACTAAAGCCGTATCTGGTTGAGTTCAAACGGCGTGATAGTGGGTTCATTGCAAGGCAGAACTACAATGGGCTAAGTGAATCGCCCTGAAATATTCCCCTTCGTATCCGAATGGTGTTAGTTTCGATGGTGTCGCTGGATGGCACTTGCAATTGGATCCTAGTTCTCCAGGTTGACATGATACGTTCTAAAAAGGAAACAAAACTATTATCGACTCTATACATTCTCAATATAGTTTTAAGCATCTCATGTCGCATTGAGTCGAAGGCCTTCTTATAATCCACGTAGGGAGCAAAGAGGTTTCTTCGGTTGGCACAGGCTTGGTTACATATGACAGAGTCAACAATCAATTGTTCCTTGCATCCCATTGCTGCCCTCGTGCATCCTTTCTGTTGAATTGCATTGATGTTATTTTGTTCACAATGTGCATAGATGTGTTGGGTCAAGCAGGAGGTGATCACCTTATACAGTGTTGGTAGGCAGGTGACTGGCCTATACTTAGCTGGATCATGTGTGTTGTGTTGGTCCTTTGGTAGGTACGTAATACCTTCGGTCAAGAACAATGACATTTTTGCTGGGTTAAGAAAAACACCATTAATAAGCTTAGCCAGCTGACGGTGCATACACCAGAACTTTTTAAGCCAGTAGTTTTGGATCCCGTCGAGACCTGGAGCTTTCCAGTTATGGGATTCCTTGATTATTCTTGAAATTTCCTCGCTGGTAAATGGCTCAAACTGCATCTGGCTGTAGTCTTGGTAGATTTGGTGTTCTTCATTGATCCAACCAGCTGCGATGTTACAATTGGCTGGTGTGGAGAGTTGGTTTCCTCAGAACTCTTCTACCTGCTCTCTATTGGGACATCTATTATTTGCCATATTAGGTGGAGAGTTTAGCTTACGGTAGAAAGTCTTTTCTGATCGTTGGAAGAGCGCATTGTCGCGTTTTCGGTTATTGCTGGTCTTGTACCTCTTTAGTCGTCCTGCAATAACAGAGAGCTTCTGTTTCAGCGTATCAAGGTATTGCTGACCAGTAACATTCGCTGGATCTTGTTGCGAATGATATCGGACACCATTCATGATTTCTTCAATTCGCCTTTGCAGTCTACTTGTTCTTGGGCCCCTGATGTACTCCATCAGCTGTCCTATATATATATTCGAAGATTTTCAGTTTACTTATTTAGACGTTCTTCCCATGGTGGTGTGTTAGGTTCTGTTCTTGCTGATCGGCGCTCTGTTGTAACTTTAATTTCTAAAGCTCTGGCTACAGCAGTCGCGGCATAGTAGATGGTCATATGCAAGGACTCCAGAGTGTAGGCATCTGAAACATAAGCTGGCCAAATCCGATTGTTCATGATGTCCAACATGGCACCCAGTTTTTTGGATGAATTAATTTTTAGCAGTGCCGGTCTTCTTAACGGATTGCTTCCATCATACTCCAACACTGCAGCACTCATTTCCGTTGACAGTTTCTGATAAAAGAGTTCAGTGTTGTCCTGTTGGGCTTCATCATTCAGCTGTTCTTGTTGTTCTTGGACCTCAGGATCCGGTTGTGACTCAGGTTCAGCAATCGGATTGTTGTTATTCTCAGTGCCTCTGATCTCACTTTCAATTTCCGCTTTGATTCTATTAAGTCGAGCTTCAGGAATTAGGTTGTTTCGGAGAATAACTCTATATTGGTCAGCTATTCTCTGCTGGGACACTTGCATGTGTGGGTATTCCCTGCAAAATTCGATATGTAGTTGTTGTCTGTAGCCGATCATCTCTCGTCCTAGTTGAGTCACCCTATAAAAAATGCGCATTATTGTCTCGTTCATAGACACAGTCCATTTCATGCGCTGGTTTGGTCGTCCCGCTTGAGTAAAAGTTGGTTGGAGTTCCGCATAGCTTCTTCGGCGGGTGGAGCTCGTGTTGATGTAGTTGTTGTTGTTGCCGGTCCACAGCGATGTCAACTGTCATGCCGTTGTTTGGTTGTTCTTGAGTCTCTGGGTCTGGCTGTGGCGCAGGTTCTGCGGTTTGTTTATTGTTATCGTCGGTGCTTTTTATCTCTCGTTCTATTTCCGCTTTGATGATGTTGAGTCGCGCTTCTGAGATTAGTTTATTTCGGAGAATAGCTCTATATTGGTCTCCTATTCTCTGTTGTGACACTTGTAGGTATGGATATTCTCTACAAAATTCGACATGAAGCTGTTGTCTATAGCCGATCGTTTCTCGTCCTAGTTCAGTCACCCTATAAAAAATGCGCATCACTCTTTCATTCATGGATGTTGTCCATTTCATGCGCTGTCTCGGAAGTCCCGCCTGAGTGAGCGCTGGCTGAGGTTCCTGCGCAGCACCTTCGGATGGTGGAGCTCTCGTTATTGTTTGGCTCTCATGTTGTTGTTGGGCTGTAGCTACTTGTGCGACAGGTGTTCGCCTCCTCAACACCCTGCCACTTAAAGGTTGCAATGTCGAAATGTTGCTCCTCCCAGAATCCGTGGAGCAGACCGCTTCTGCGGTGTGGGATTGTGGACCATGGGTCCTACCCACCTGGGGTACTTTACGTTTTACAGTCGACATTTCATTATTTACAAATTTAAAAGTTCTCCCCCATTTAATCGCTTCCTACGATTGGTTGAGGGATCTGGATCTATTCGTTGCCGGGTCCAGTCGGAAAGCTGAAAGAAAGTGGTTCCTAAGGAATTATGTAAGAATTGAGGGTAAGTGGGTCAGGGCAAAGGGATGTTTCAAAGGTAAAGAAAGGATATGGTTAAAGGTAAGCGGATAGCTGGCGTTGCTGGCTTTACTGTCTACGCATTACAGTAGCGACAAGTATACTGCTGGCTGCAGCACACTGTCGGCCAGATATTATTATTATTATCTGATTAATCTGATTATAAAAACATATCATCCATTGTTCATATCTCGTCGAATTACGAATTAAAAAAAAAGATTTTACGATCAATATTCGTCGAGATAATCCAAATTTTTCCGACGAAACGAATGTGACGCCTCCGAGTCAGGTTTTTTTCCACTCGCCGCAGACTTCAAAAACGCCCCCCTCCACTGCTCACTTTCTGACTCTTGAAGTAGGTGCAACTTGAAACTATTGCAATATCAACAAACATAAAATGTTATAAACAAACTAGCGACCCGCCCCGGCTTCGCACGGGTGCAATGCTGATACTAAATACACTACAGAAAAACTGTGACTATTTATTTTATTTTTACAACAATTATTACATCGGCCTCCGACGCGCTATTTATAGGCACGCTGCCGCCGCCCCGGTCGGCCAGTACCGCCGCAAGCGCTACTTCCCGCAATTTTAAATATGTAATATCTTCGAAAATATTCATTTAAATCTTGTGCTGTAAAGGACCATATAGATCTATATTAAATCAACAATGTATTTAAGCTGTTTAATTGGATAAGGATTAATGCTGTATTGGTTAAAATCGCTTCAAAATTTGCCATTATTTGTCGTAAAAAGTAAATGACAAAAAAATGTTATTGTGGGATATCCATGAGAGATAGACATATACCATCGCGGAGTTTTCTGTAGACCTTTTCAATGTGTACAAATAATTAGTACATTATTTTGATAAATCTCGTAGGGTTCAGCCTGCGTTTGCAATGTAAGCGGAAAAAAATATGATAATTAACGACATCACATTAGAAACCTTAAAAATAGCAGTATTTCTCCACTATTTAATGGATGTTATTATACATATAAACCTTCCTCTTGAATCACTCTATCTATTGAAAAAAACCGCATCAAAATCCGGTGCGTAGTTTTAAAGATTTAAGCATACAAAGGGACATAGGGACAGAGAAAGCGACTTTGTTTTATACTATGTAGTGATTCACTGTGCAAAACAATTGAATATTTTTACTTAAAATTTTGCATACTTGTATGAAACAAGGGCCTCCTTTCGGTGTAGTATAAAGTTATTACAATATATTTTTCTATTGTTTATTAACAATTGAAAAAACAGCCATTTTAGCAGGTTTTTTTTTGCAATAACTAATAAACAAATTATTCGATTTGAATGAACTTGTAGTTAATTTCAAAGTGAACAACTTTTGTTTAAAACTTTTTTACTGAAACACAATAAATTTTCCTAGAACTCGAAAAAACTGCTTTTTCACATCTTAATTGTTAAATAAAAAATTTTCCCGAAAAAAGAAAATGAAACATAAGTAATTATGTACTATACATAATTACTATTATTATTCTGAAGCTTTTCTACGTAGTCAGAAGTCCACTAACAATAATTTTTTTCCAGATGCTAATTCAGCTGGCCTATTTGGGCTAAATTGGCATCCACGATCATTTGAAAAAGCGTGCCTGTAGTTTTTACATAAGAACCAATTACTTTTGCAGGATGAAGCGCGATGCGCTGGTATCGAAAAATATCGCGACAAAGTATCAGAGTTGCAAATACCGACCCATTCCTAATAACCCTGTACAAGAAAAATCTTAGTACGAGCTGGTTACGTCACGCTAAACTTGATACAAAGAAACGGTGAGTGAATCAAGAAGTCGCCTTGAAAATCTTTTTCTCTTGTCACTGGTATCTCTGTTAGAATTTTCTATATTAAGAATGGATAATAATCGTGCAAATCAGCTAAATCCCAATAACACTGCCTATTGGAAAAGCAGAGGTTTTTCTAGCAAACCTGATGATGTGGCTAACAGACCTGATGATGGAGCTGGCAAACTTGATAACGGGTCTGGTAAGTGTTTAATCAATATATTTTCTAGAATAAAATCATATAAATGTTATTTTTTCGAATTTCCGTCGATCTACCTCGAAGGGAGTTTTGAGCGAGGAACGAGTTATAGGAAAATACGTTAATGAGGTCATTGTCATAATTTGCAAAACGGGACAGATTTACTTCCCTCTTCTGGAACTGATAAATCTTTTTTTGGAGGAGTAAAATACATATATTAGTAAATATTTTTCAGGTTTTTTTTTGTGATTTTTCAAGTATTCATCTTTTTAAATGAGGAAGAAATAAAACTTGTTATGAAAATACTCCATTAACTTAGTTTCAGCAAATGAGCTGTACGCCAATTTCTCTAAAAAAAAAATTATTACAGATATTTGAAGGTTTTAAATCCTATTTAGGACTTAAACAACGGCCAAAGTAGGAAAATTCGATTTTTTGACCGTAGATTTTTTCTATGACATTTTAGAGAAAAGTTGTACGGAAGAAAATTGTAGGTATTGAAAAGATCTTTAATTTCATGTTTTATACGCCAAAATTGATAAACAATTTATCGAGATAATGTTGAAAATCCCCTTTTTTGCACTATTTTATAAATGTTAATAATGGCCGAAAGTGACATATAACACCTTGATAATAAGGCAATTATGAGTCCTTATAAGTATGTAAAAGTTCAGCCAGATCGGTCGAACACTTTATGAGTAAGGTCAATTGTTTATTAAAAACACTAACAGCCTGATTCACTAATGTGATTTAAATTTTAAACTATCCTAAATTGGTAGCAACGAACTTGAACTGACAAGAGCAACAATAAGTCAAGCAATTATTAAACCCTAAAAATATTAACTAGAATTTTCTTAGTGAATCTGACAGCCAGATTTGCTGGTTGTAGATCAACTGATTAGTTGATATACACAAGATGTCCAGACATTTCGTTCGTATACTTTGAAGGGAGATTTTATATATGACAACATGACAAAAATTTCAAATAAACATAAGTTCGCAAATGCATCATAACGGAGCTGTAGCCGTTGAAATGTGGCCCTTGAAGAAGGGGTTTTATTTAATATTTTGGAAATGCTTGAAGCGCCGATGTGTTTTCTAATATTCGAATTAACATTAATAAATGCTATTTTTTATGTTGTTAGTGGCAAATTTAGTCAGGGGCATTCCGACTTGGGGGCGGTCTGGTTTATTTGTCCCTAATTTCTTACATGACACCTTTTTAAAATTCTACTTAAAATTAATATACTGGAAAACTATATCCATAAAAATGATATTGTAGAAAAAAAACACTAGACCAATAATTTAGGAGAAAAACCGCTATAATTAAAGCAATGCATAAACTATGTTTTATTTGTGTTTAAAATGCAAATCAAAGTAGGCTTATGATGACTATACATTTGAAGCGAAAAAACATCAAGTAACTTGTGTTAATGCCAACATAATAAAAGTCATAATTTTAACTTTTTTTAAGAATTTTTTTTTTGATGTTTTAAAAAATATTATTGAATATACGTCATAGTCTATCGATAGCGCAATAATTGAAAACAAAGATAAAACAGGACGAAAAAAAGTTTTCATTTGTAGAAACGGCATGAAAAAACCGATCACCAATAGTGATTTTCAAAAAAAATCAAAATTTTTGATTTATTATTGAAATCAAAGATATTTTTTTTTCTTGTAACCTGGTTTAAAACATGTTTAGATCTGTTATGAAACACATTTGAAATGACGTCACTATTTCCGATTTTCCGAATACGATAATGACGAAGTATTGCATGTTCACTTATTTGAAAGGACTGGAATTCTATAAAAAATAAAGGGAAAGAGAATGTCGTAATAATGATCCTTGATCGTTGTTGAGTTTATAATAATGCATAAGTATATCACTGTCTTGAAAGAGATAAGGAAAAGGAATGTCAGAAATGCTTACAGAATCATGTCTATAACAGTTTCATAGTAGGCGTATTAAATAATTTTAATATGACGTCACAATTTTGAAACTTCTTGAATCTGGTTGAAATAAATTGCGGTAAGAAAACATTTTTGGAAAGTTTGAAAAAACTGAAATCGAACAAACGAATAATATACAGGTTGTTCTATTTAAAAAGTACAAGTTTAGTTTGTAACTAAAATTCTGATGCTTTTAGAAAAAAAAAAACTAAGTACGCCTGCGGATTTTACGTAAAAAACTCTACAAAAGCTCGTTTCTACTTTTTCATATTACCTAAGAAATGAAAAATTTTGTTTGTTGTGTACAGGGTGAGTCAACGATTGGATGAAGTAAGTTTGTGCCTTTTCGGTGAAATTTACAAAGAAACTATATTTATTGTTTGATACAGTTTATTTTTACGCAGATTTTAAAAATATTTAGGACTCTACAGGGTGAGCCAAAAAACTAGGACAGCATAAAGTTGTATTTTTTTAAATAGAACACCCTATATATGAATCGTATTTTCGATTTAGCTTATAATTTTAAATCTCTTTTATTAAGGGTTTACTATAACAAAACTTTATAGTTTCTGAGATAATTAAGTTTAAAGAAAAAAAATCACATTTTCAAGTATCAATTCAATCCTAAATAACGTTTTCAATTTTGTGACAAATATATTCAAATTTGGAATTTTGCAAGGCCAAGGACAAGTTAACATAATTTTTACCTAATATTTGCAATAAAAGCACCCTGTAGCTTGTTGAACACATCGGCTCAAATTTGAACAAGTTTAAATGAATAAATATCTTTTTTTTAAATGGTACACCCTGTATATTTTCATGTTATTTAATAGAGTAATAAAAACCCTAAAAGTTTTGTTCAATATATCCTATATCTATTTATAATAGTTTTTGAGATATTTCAGTTTTTCTTATTTTCCATACTTTTTTACAGAAATAGTCTTCATTATCATAGTAGCCATGGCAAAAACAATGTAAAAGAACATTTTTCTGTGTGTCAAATTTATAACCGCAATCGCTTCTTTTGGTTTTTATGTAGTGTAGTTTGGTTTTTTTTTGCATTCATCTTATATTGTAAAATGAATTTTTCAAAGAATGAGTTAATAGATATGATTTATACAATAGAAGAGGCTCAAAAAAATTGCCTTCTTGCTCAAAGAATTTACAAAATGAAGTATCCTGATCAACGCCAGCCTAATACCCATACTTTTCAAAACTTAATGCAAAGATTTGATTTTTCTGGTTCTGTTGATTATCAAAAACGTAAAGTGGTCAACAAACCAGTAACTAATGAAGAAAAACAACTACAAGTATTGTTAAATGTTCAGGAAAATCCTTATATTGGTAGCCGTCAGTTAGCAGCATTATGTGAAACATCACAATCCACCGCTAATCGTACTACCAAGAAATATAGGTATCATCCATATCACATGGAATTACACCAAGAATTGCATGGACAGGATTTTGAAAGTCGTGTAAACTTTTGTCGTACAATAAATGTGGAGATTCAATTAAATCCAAATTTATTATGCAAGGTAATGTTTAGTGATGAAGCTACTTTTAGAAGTAACGGTGCCGTAAATAGACGCAACATGCATTATTATGCCACAGAAAACCCATTTTGGATTAGAGAGGTGCAACATCAAAACCACTGGTCATTAAATGTTTGGTGTGGTATTCATCATAATCGAATTATTGGACCCCACTTTTTTAATGAACCACTAAATGGCCATAGTTACCTGAACTTTCTACAAGAAGAACTACCCCAACTGCTTCAAGGTCTCGATAGGCATGAGCTCGACAGTAGGTGGTTCCAGCACGATGGTGCGCCTCCGCATTACCATCGTGAAGTTCGTGCGTTTTTGGACCAACGATATCCGCAAAAATGGATTGGACGTGGGGGTTTCATTGAGTGGCCACCAAGGTCTTGCGACATCACCCCATTAGATTTCTTCCTATGGGGTTATATTAAAAATAAGGTGTATGTTAATCCACCAACAACAGTGGAAGATATGCGAAACAGGATTAGGGATACCTGTAGAACAATAACGCCACTAATTTTGTCCAGGGTCCGAGAAAATCTGCAAAAAGACTAAATTTGTGCATTGCACAAGAGGGTCGTTTATTCGAACACTTATTAAAAAGAAATAATTAATCTCAGTATTTAATAGGTAATTTTTTTGTTTCAATTTAGTATAAAAGTAAATATGTATTTGCCTTGTCGTTATTGTTGTGTTAATTTTTTCACATTATGTTTAATTAAACTATTGCCGTTGTAATATAACGAATAATATATTTCATCATATTTAACCACATTCTGTTTGTTTCTGTAGTTTCTTTTTATTATTTTACATGGCTACTATGATAATGAAGACTATTTCTGTAAAAAAGTATGGAAAATAAGAAAAACTGAAATATCTCAAAAACTATTATAAATAGGTATAGGATATATTGAACAAAACTTTTAGGGTTTTTATTACTCTATTAAATAACATGAAAATATACAGGGTGTACCATTTAAAAAAAAAAGATATTTATTCATTTAAACTTGTTCAAATTTGAGCCGATGTGTTCAACACCCTGTAGCTTTTATTGCAAATATTAGGTAAAAATTATGTTAACTTGTCCTTGGTCTTGCTAAATTCCAAATTTGAATATATTTGTCACAAAATTGAAAACGTTATTTAGGATTGAATTGATGCTTGAAAATGTGACTTTTTTTCTTTAAACTTAATTATCTCAGAAACTATAAAGTTTTGTTATAGTAAACCCTTAATAAAAAAGATTTAAAATTATAAGCTAAATCGAAAATACGATTCGTATATAGGGTGTTCTATTTAAAAAATACAACTTTATGCTGTCCTAGTTTTTTGGCTCACCCTGTAGAGTCCTAAATATTTTTAAAATCTGCGTAAAAATAAACTGTATCAAACAATAAATATAGTTTCTTTGTAAATTTCACCGAAAAGGCACAAACTTACTTCATCCAATCGTTGACTCACCCGGTACATAGACGTAAGAAAAATTAATATTACTTTAATATATCTCACGCTTAAAAACACAGGAGAATTCATTGGCATTTGGAGTATCGTGCTTAGCTCCGCCATTAGAAAGAGAGATCATGTTCCTCGAAAACGCTCTATCTTTTTTTTTAAGTGTGAGCCAACTTTCTTCTATAAGATCCAGAGTCTATATTAATGTTAATTACTTTTACGTCTATGATTGTATCTTTTATAGAAGTATAGGTTCGATATAAGCGGAAGTCCCCATCTTAGATATACCCTGCAGAAGTGTCGAAAACTGGGACACTTCGAACCTGAAAAGGATGAAGCAATTGTTCTTAGAAAATTTCATTTTTATCGCAGATCCAATATGGCGGGTAAAAATCTTGTGCAAAATTGGTATTGGAAGCGAAAATTCCGAATTTAAAATTATTTTCTTATAATAAATATGTCGGATCCAATTTGACAGAGTAAAAAATTCACATTTCCCTATTTTAAATTTGGAATTTGAAAGTTTTCGAGATCCGAAAATTTTTGGTCACTCAAATTAAAATGAAAACAAACTAAAAGTTCGATAAATAAATTGAAGTATTTGGCGCCGACTTCAACAGTTTCAACCACAAATAAAAATGTTTTAAATTATTTTTCACCTATTAGTGCTTTTTTAAAAGTAGATTCGATTTTTTAAAATTTTATTTAGAACTATATTTTTTTTAGGAAGTAATAATCAATCTTCCGGAGGAAGTTGGCTTGCTGCTGGTGCTGCATTTGGACTCGGAGCCCTTGCATACGCAGCTTTATCATCGAGTAAACCTAAACAAGAAGATGCTAAGAAATGAAATACATTAATTTGGGTTATGCTTATATCATAAAAATGTTGTCAATGAATATTTTATTTCCTAATATACTTGCGTTGCAATAAACATATAACTAGAATTTTATTTTATACTAAAATCTCCCTTCTCGGCTTCGCCCAAATCAATAATGTAGCAGACTCATTTTGTAACAGTATTAAATTCTTAGATTGTGAAAGAAAAATGATGCAACACTGTGCATTACTTAGGTGGAAACCATTATTATAAAAAAATGCTAAGATAGGGTAAGAATTTGTTTTTTATATTAAAGACCAATATACCAGGGAAAAAAATATATGTAATCATATATAATTACATATAAATGATCATATATAATTAGAAATGAAAATTGGCATGATATAAATATATCTGATTATATATAATGATATAAATTTTTATAGAATTATATATAACTTTAAATTAAGGTTTACTTTCAAAGAATTGTATATAATTTTAAATAATAATATGTACTAACTAAAAAGGGAAAATAAAATGGATTTTTTATTATCTTTTAAAATACCAATGATCTAAATAATAAAAATAATACCAACTTATGATATTTACATTAAAATTATTTTAGTAATTAATATTGTCCTTTTAACAATATTTTCAAACAACTTTCCACTTTATTTAACTTCTAATTTTTGCGTTAAAGATGTTTCATTTCTTGTAATTTGGAATATGAAAAATTGGATTATACGAGGGAACAAGAAAACACTCCAACTTGAAAAGTCGAAGTAGAACTGAACGTTCGAGGAGTATATCTAACCTTTTTTGTTCCAGGGAGTATATCTCTTTCTAATGGCAGAGCTAAGCACGATACTTCAAATGTCGGCTGTATTCTTTTGAATACATTTTCACTGATCAAAGTGAAAGAAGTGAAACTGATAACTTCATGTTCTTTTGAATATGCATTTACTTGTCATTGGGTCGAAGTGATCATGATTACTTCAAATGACAGAACTGAAAGTGATAATTAGTCAAAAGAATATACCTGTCATTGGATATCCCTGTCACCTGACCGAAATGAGAAATTGAGATACTACTCCTCGAAAACGTTCTATCTCTTTTTAAGAGTGAGTTAACTTTCTTCTGTAGTAATTACAGTCTATATTAAGTAATATTAATTTCTTTTACATCAATACCACACACACACCTCCCGACTACAGAACAAAATGGCCCTTGTGAACGATATATTTTTAACTTAAAAAGGTCGTATTTCGCTTTCGCTGATTTTTCTTGTCGTATGGATTCAACCTAAGAGTTCAGGATTCGGGCTATGTACTCACTTCTATTACAAATGTCTCAATTACGCTTTTTCTTGTTTGCTGCAAGCGAACTCCAGCAAACGTGAACAAAACGGAAGTGAATAGTGTACTTTGTACCTCAGTTGAAATGATCTGCGATATCTTTAAATTGATTTATAAGCGTTCACTATTGGAATGTTTCGCGTGTTACATGATAAAGAGAGAGATGCTAAATACGAGGTTATACTATCTCTCTCGCTCCGAACGTTCCCATAATTTTGAAGCACTCACTAGCCAATCGTGGTTCAGTGCACGACCTCGTATTCACCTTCTCTCTCTCTCCATTTTTCCATAAAACGCAAGCGGAGCATTGAATACTGTGTCCAGTGGTGTATGTTCGAAGGTTGAACCAATTCTCTTCAGCGCTGTAAAGCAAACGGCAATACTGACTTGGCGGTGCAATTTAATTTAATCCCAAGTTTATTCTGTGGATGTAATTGATCAAATTTGCTTCGAGGTTGCTATAAAACTGTTGCCTGTTTTGATGCTCTTTTTTTTGGTAAAAAAATTTCCAGCTGACTTTTGACAAATCGATGTAAACACGTCAAACTCGATTAGATAAAGTGAATATGATCAATTATCAAAAAAGTTGTTAAAGCCGATTTTTTATCCGGAAAACTATCGAAAAGTCTCTAAAATGGCTACAAGAAGCCTTACAGACGTTTTCCTTCTAATGAGGAACAATGCCATTCGCAGTAGACAAATATATCCCGATCAGGTGAAATATTTCTTAGGTTAGATGATCGAAAAGTTAACATATTTAAATTATTTTCGGTCTTATTTAAAAAAATATTTACAAAACACGTATAGTTTAGTTAGATTTATAGAACAAACTTTACAGCTTTTTCTTAAGGTGTAATTATTTTTAGGATTCTTCAGAACGAATGCACTTAGTTTCCTTAAATGATATGGAAGAAGGGTATGCAGATAGAAATGAGAATAGAATGCCCCCCGTTTGGATAGACTACTTGGAGAAAGCTCAAATGATTTTGCCTAGGCTTAAGAGTAAAATTGGAGACCTGAAATCTTTACATTCCAAGTAAGTTGGTAGCATAATTATTTTAGGTTTGTTTATATAATAATAAATTTCATTATTTCAAAACACTTAAAAATTCAGTGTTTGTGAATAAGGTAATCATTTTAGTTAAGTGAAATCTAGAAAAAAGACCTTTTTTTTGGAAAAATTTCACTTACCCCTATTTGAAGATTGTAGAACACAATTCTGGTCTTATTCTTCCATTATTTTTCCTGCCATAATTCTCTTAAGTCTTGTAATTCCCTATATTTATAAGTTATGCTTATCACAGTAATTTTTTTTGATTATTCTTAATGGAATACAGTGTCTCTATGAATAAGTTGCCATTAACTGCGTTTGCACATGCCCTTATAGTGGTAGATGATGGTCTAATTCAAAAGTTTTGTTTTGTTAATATATTCTTTTGGGAATATAAAATTGAAGTTTAGCAAGCAATTTGGGACAGTTAATAAAGTTATTCATGATCTTGAAACAAGTCGGTATGTGGCTATTTTCATGACGTCTCCAAACTCTGAAAATTGTCTCCTCAGTTTCTTGATAGTTTAAGTTTTCTGTAGATGTACGTGATTTATAGGTAATAAATCTAAGAAATTTTCTCTGTACACTTTTAAGTTTATCAATGTAAGTTAAATAGTATGAAATCCAAACAACTTACTATAATTTGATTACAAAAATATTAGTAAAATATTTGTTATTTCCTTTTACAAAACTCAAATTGAGTAATGATTTATTTCTATAGCTATCTACATGGTGTGAAAATGTTAACTTAGAATTAACATGAAATCCTAAGTTTTTGATCATATCAACTTGTTCTGATTCTTTATTATCAATTTTTTATTATTGTTCTGTAATAGTGACCTGATAAATTTGGTATTTTTACGTTTTTCAATATTAAAAAATATATATATATTTAATTAGCAACACTCCACTCATGAAAGTTATGTAAATCTTGTTGAAGATCGTAAGTACAGGATTCAGTAATGATAGATTTATATATTTTTAAATTGTCAGCATAAAGAATAAATTCAGAGTACTCAAAAGTGCTGTATATTATTTAAAAACAAATTGAATAAAAATGGAGAAATGTGGCTAATCTGAGGCACACCTGAAGTGACTTCAATTGAATTTGATTAGGTATTTTAACATACTGAGTTTGTGCAGTTAAAAGTGATTGAAGCTTGTTCAATATATTACTAGATATTTTAATTTTTTTATTAACAATTAATATTGTCGAAAGCTTTTCAAAAGTTGGTGTACACTGAGTGAACATATCAAATCCATCTTCCATGTTATTATATATATATATATATATATATATATATATATATATATATATATATATATATATATATATATATATATTATATATTTATTTTTTTTTGTGTGGATAATTTCTTGGAATATAGGTTTATATATTTTATTTGGAGAGTTTCCATATGTTGCAAGGTGGGAGTATAAATTCAATTCTTTAATATTTTTGTAGGCATTTGCACCGATCCACTTTTGATGATACACCTGAAGATGAAATAGCAATAGACAAATGTACACAAGAAATTACAAGAATGTTTAATGAGGTCCATAGACTGTTACAAATAATAAAGAGTCATTCCACTGAAAATGGAGTTAAGGAACAGAGAGTAACTATAAATGTATACCGATCTTTAGCTTCTGCATTGCAAGATTTATCTTTTAATTTCAGGTAAATACTCAGACTTGTTAAAAGATTATTTTAATTAATAATAATTATGTTCTTTTGTCATGTTACATGCTTTCTTTGGCATGTTTGTTTAGGCAAGAAAAACAAAAATATGTTTTTATTCCTTTGTATATTTTCTTAGGAAATCATAACCCCTTTCAAGCAACAGGTGTTTATTAGATCAAATCAAATCATATATTTCCTTCCACATTATTACAACTTTTTGGAATTGTCAAATCATGATCCCATTTCCAAAAAATAAAATAAGATCATATAAATCTACTAACATTCGTTTTGAGGATGAACTTACCAAAAGAGTAATATGGCCTGGTAGCCAAGAACAACCACTGCTTTTTTCAAAATTTATTTCTGTCCCCAGATCTTAGATAAGATCATTTATTAATGTCAATGCACAAAAGGTACTTACACAAGTCAATTAATAGTAATAGTATATAATCAAATAGCTTAAGTACTAATGAAACTAGAGTGTGTATAAAATTAAAATGTGTACAAGTAAAAAATACACTACAAGAAACATATAGGTTACCAAGACAGAGTAGCAACAGTTATGCTTGCTTAAACAATATAAACATTTAAATGAAAAGAACAGAAACAACACTACATTAATTAACATATTATTTAAAAGTTGTATTTTATAAATTCCTCAGTGAAATAAAAGGCAATTTATAAAAAAATATATTTTATCTTATATTTTAAATTTAAATAGGGTAGGAATTTTATTAAAAAGTTTGATACCCCAATATCCCGGGCCATTCCGGCACCTCTCCACACGTTGGTACATAGGCACTAATCCATCCTTAAATCTAGTGTTATAGTCATGCACCTCAGCATGAGTTCCATAAACATGCCTATTCTTATCAATATAAAGCAGATTCTCAAGTATATACAAAGAAGGGATGGTTAGTATACCAAGAGCCCTGAAAGCTTCCCTACAGCAGTCCCTATAGTTAAGACCCTACAAAGTCCTGATAGCCCTTCTCTGTATTTTAAATACTCGAAATACCTGGGGTGTATGCCCCCAAGTCAATATGGAATAGGACATGACAGGATGAAAAAGTCCAAAGTATACTGTTCTTAATATAGACCTTGAGGCACTTTCTGCTAAAGAACGAAGAGAATATAAAGCAGTATTAAGTTTTTCAGCTATTTCCTGGACATGGCTGTGCCAATGAAGCCCCTCATCTATCTGCACCCCCAAAAACTTGGCATTTGGTTTCTCATTTACCTCTCTCTATATTTCTGAGTGAGAACACCATATTATTGGTCTTGCTTTTATTGAGAAGTAGTCTGTTTGCACGAAACCACTCCTCAATATTTCTCTGCACCCTGTCGACCTCTGACAAAGTATTTTTTAGCAAATTTGTCGAAACAGCAACCGTGGTGTCGTCCGCAAACAAGATGAACTTTGCTATTGGTTCAACAAGAGGTAAGTCGTTGATATAGATTAAAAACAGGATGGGTCCCAGAACTGAGCCTTGTGGAACATCTATGTTAAGCTCATCCTGTCCAGACGACACCCCGGCAATCCTAACAATCTGCATCCTATTCTTTAGATATGATTCCAAGAAAGAAATACTTGCATTAGAAAAATTGTATTTTTTGAGTTTTTGAAGAAGTATTTGATGCGTAACACAGTCAAATGCTCTACTTAATTCCAAAGTAAAAACCATTCATATTCTTAAAGCAGTAAGATCTGTAAGAAAGCGTTGTCAAAAGTGTATTGACAATAATGGAGGCTCGTTTGAGTGTTGTCCTGGCTAGATTTAAAAAAAAAAAGATATAGCTTATTATTTAGATTAAATTATGTTTTCTTGAAGTTCTTGTTTTTTAAATACTAATTTGTCATTGTATTGGATTATTTAATGAAAAAATTTTACCCTGTATCTTCAATACAAAAGAAAATTTGCAAGTTTGTTTTGCGGCATTTTGAGTTTCCCTAAAAAACAACTCGTGAATGTTACATTACTTTTTTGCTAACTTTAATAGTAATATTCTGTATCTCAGAGCATTGGCTTCAGTACGACTACATTGAGCAACTTAATTTAAATGGTTATTCCCTTAAAAACTATTCTTCAAGAACTGAGTTCAGGGGGGGGGGGGACAGCAGTGTATGTTAACAATAAGTTGTTTTCATTTTCTGAACTTGAAGCAATGCAAACAAAAACAGATTGCATAGAAAAAAATTTTGAGTACACAATTACCAAAATATTAATAAACTAGCGACCCGCCCCGGCTTCGCACGGGTGCAATGCTGATACTAAATACACTACAGAAAAACTGTGACTATTTATTTTATTTTTACAACAATTATTACATCGGCCTCCGACGCGCTATTTATAGGCACGCTGCCGCCGCCCCGGTCGGCCAGTACCGCCGCAAGCGCTACTTCCCGCAATTTTAAATCTGTAATATCTTCGAAAATATTCATTTAAATCTTGTGCTGTAAAGGACCATATAGATCTATATTAAATCAACAATGTATTTAAGCTATTTAATTGGATAAGGATTAATGCTGTATTGGTTAAAATCGCTTCAAAATTTGTCATTATTTGTCGTAAAAAGTAAATGACAAAAAAATGTTATTGTGGGATATCCATGAGAGATAGACATATACCACCGCGGAGTTTTCTGTAGACCTTTTCAATGTGTACAAATAATTAGTACATTATTTTGATAAATCTCGTAGGGTTCAGCCTGCTTTTGCAATGTAAGCGGAAAAAAATATGATAATTAACGACATCACATTAGAAACCTCAAAAATAACAGTATTTCTCCACTATTTAATGGATGTTATTATACATATAAACCTTTCTCTTGAATCACTCTATCTATTGAAAAAAACCGCATCAAAATCCGGTGCGTAGTTTTAAAGATTTAAGCATACAAAGGGACATACGGACAG
Organism: Diaprepes abbreviatus; assembly: GCA_034092305.1. Taxonomy (NCBI): domain Eukaryota; kingdom Metazoa; phylum Arthropoda; class Insecta; order Coleoptera; family Curculionidae; genus Diaprepes; species Diaprepes abbreviatus. Next base: position 3,197,465 of record JASJET010000211.1, on the reverse strand, counting down.
AGAAAGCGACTTTGTTTTATACTATGTAGTGATAATAAAGCATACATTGTTATATGCATTTATAGATCTCCATGCGGAGATTTTGATATATTTTTTTTAAAGTTAAATGAATTATTATCTTCAATTTATTTTTCAAAAAAGTTATATATAGTATGTGGTGATTTTAATGTCACAACTTATGCTGAGGGCTGGTACCACATGTCCATGGGATAACTAGACCCAGCTCGGGCACTCAACTCGACAATATTTTAAGCCACACTGATCTGGAGCAAGAGGGTGATATCTATGTTGCTCACTTCTCTGATCATAATAGACAGACTCTCATTTTCATATGAAAAACCTATTTCCCCAATAAATTTTTCAAAAAACGTTTTTTTACACCGAATAATATAGATAATTTCATAGGTTCTTTAAGTGAAGAGAACTAGAATGATGTTCTGACTTCAGGAGACCCTATTTCGACAAATCATTTCCTTTGTGCAGCTCAAGGCAAAAAAATATAGAGAAATCTTACATAAATACTGAAATAAAAAACTATGCCACGTATATAAAGGATCTTTATGTGTGGTCACAAATTACCAACGATGAAAAGGTGTACCGGCAGTACAAGATAGATAGAAAAGAGTACCGGAAATATCTTAAATAATTTAGAATGGCCGTGAATGAAAATAAAATTTTAAACTCTAGTAATAAAACTAAAACTGCCTGGAGTATTTTTGCCCAAGAAACCAATCGAGTACGGACTTATCAAGATATTAGAGTGCTTCACAAGCACAGTATGGTTGATGACCCACAGATGATTGCTGATTTATTTGTGGATAGGTTCGATATCCCTGCTGTCATCCCTATGGGTGGGAAGATCCTCGCCGATTCAGTTGCTCCAACTATTTTCTTGAATCCTGTGGATAGCCCGGAGATCTTTAGGGTAATTATGAATCTGCCTAATAAGTTTTCGGTGGGGCTCGATGAAATACCAACAAAGGTTCTCAAACACTCAGCCCACCTTGTTGCTGAACCTATTGCGAACATTATAAATGTATGTTTTCAAACAGGTGTTTTTCCTGACGCACTTAAGGCAGCAAAAATAATACCCATTCATAAAAAGGGAGACAAGCTAAACATGACAAATTATAGACCTGTGTCTTTTCTATCCTCCTTATCAAAAGTCTTTCAGAGAGTAATATATACTCGTGTCATCACTTTTTTACATAGTTTTAACATTCTAGCAGACCACCAGTATGGCTTCAGACCTAATAGATCTACTCAACTTGCCGTATTTAGAGTAATTTCCTATATCATAGATAATGTTGATACTAACAGGAAGGTTGCGAGGCTTTTTTTTGATATGTCAAAGCCTTTGACACAATAAATCATAGACTCTTGATTCGTAAACTCTCATACTATGGTATAAGAGGACTATGTGCTTCTTTGTTGGAGTCCTACTTGGAAGGAAGAAGGCAGATAGTGTGCATCACAAAGGACCATAATAAATATTTTTCTAAACCAGTTTATATGATTCAGGGTGTTCCGCAGGGTTCGATTCTTGTGTTGTTTCTGCTCTATGTGAATACTCTCTCGGATGGAATGCCTGGTGGCCTGCTTTGCCAGTATGCTGACGATTCCTCGTTTGTTCTCGCGGGGGCGGGTTTTCCGGATCTATCTTGGGGATGCTCGCGTGCGGCGGGGGCAATGCGAGATTGGTGTGCTGGGATGGGATTGGTGTTGAATTATGAGAAGACTGGTCTGGTGTCGTTCCGAAAGAGTCGTCAGTCTGTCTATGTGCACTTGCAGGGAAGGACGATTCCGGTGGATGAGAGTGTTGGATTTCTGGGTGTTACCTTGGATGCTACCCTTAGTTGGGAGCAGCATGTTGCGACTCTACAGCCGAGACTTAATAGGTTTTGTGCTCTGGTACGTCGATTGAGGCGATCACTGGCTTTGCAATCGCTGCGACAGTTTTATTTTGCAGAGGTGCAATCATTGATATCTTATAGTGTGATGTTTTGGGGACCATCTTCGACTGCTCAACAAATTTTTATTACACAAAAAAGAATTATCCGAGTTATGCTGGGGTTGCACCCTGGAAAATCATGTAAACCTCATTTTAAGTCTCTGAATATTGTGACTGCACCATCATTATATTTTCTGTCCCTGGTGATGTTTGTCAAAAAACATCATGACCTCTTTGCTGTTAACAGTGATCACTATAGCACTGAAATGTCAACTGTCACAAGAGGCAGAGGGGATCTAAGGGTGCCAGCCCATAGTTCGGCATATTTTGAAAAAGGGCCTTATTACATGGCTCTCAGGGCCTATGGCCTGTTACCACAAAAAATAAGGTTTATTGAAAATAGTTTAGGCTTCAAGCAAGCCACAACTCAAAAATGTTTTTATGATTTTAAATTTAGATTTTAGGAAATCTATTTACTATTTTAGTAACTGTTGTATATTTCTATATATATATATATATATATATATATATATATATATATATATATATATATATATATATATATATATATATATATATATATATATATATATATATATATATATATATTAGCATAGATTTGTTTCACTCTTGTGACGTTGCTTTGTCAAATTTGATTTGATTTAGTTGGCAATAAAGGAATTTATTATTATTATTATTAACGACAAATCCCAAAAAAGTATCGAGTTTGGGATACTCCTTTACACCAATGATTGTCCATCAGTTATGTGGTTATTTCTATTTTATAGGTCAACACAGAATAGTTACTTAAGGCAAATCCAGTCAAGAGAAGACAGATCAAAAATGTATTTTGACCAAACGGTAGAAATTGATCTTTTAAATAACGAGAGTGAAGAAATAGACAATTATTTCGTCAATTCTCAGAGAATGTCCCAGCAGCAACTCTTAATGTTAGAAGAAGAAAATACAAGGTAAAAAATTTTGCGCAGAAAAGTACTTCTAATTTTCTCATTTTATAAATAAGTAAGATCATTCTTCAAAACTTCATAAAAGTAGTAGTAGTATCTAAACGCTAAATTTAAAAAAAAAATGGAAATAGAGGATTTTTTTCTTTAAAGGGTTCCCATTTAATTACTAATTTTCCCCATAGGTTCGCTCAAGAACGAGAAAAAGAAGTAACTGCGATAGTAAAGTCGATCGTCGACCTGAATGAAATCTTCAAAGACCTCTCGCAGATGGTGGCAGACCAGGGAACAGTATTAGATCGAATAGACTATAACATAGAACAGACGCAAGTACAAGTTTACGAAGGGTTCAAGCAGCTACAAAAAGCCGACGCCTATCAAAGAAAAAATAGGAAAATGTGCGCGATAGTAGTATTAGCAGCGGTTACCATACTGCTGTTTTTCATATTGATAATAGTGAAGTCCTAGTTGTTGGTTTATTTTAACTTGTACATAGTTTTCATTTCTGTGATTCTTATTTTGTACTGTACAGAGTATTTAGTTTGAAATTTCTTAAGACACCTTGTACGGGAACGAGGCCCTCTATGAAAATGTCTTGTGTCTTATGTACAAACGTTAGATTTTATATGTTACAATGTGGTTTCTCTAATCAGATCATACGATTTTTTGTCTGTTTAAACACATGTCAAAAGAAGGATTATAAATAAGATCACTCATTGCAAAAACAACATGTACGCTGGAGTCGAAATATTTTTATTATATAAAAAAGAAAAAGCTTTTTGTTTGTTAAGGATAACCGAAAAATCTACGTAATCAATCGGAGTAATATTTTAATCCATGTTTCTTGACGTAACTGGGAAGGTTTAAAGCTTTATTTCATCGCGCAAAAATATCAACTTCAATTAAAAATAACGTTGAAAAGATAACGTTTCAAAGCGTGATATGTTTGCTCCCCGCTAGGTGGCGGATACGCTGAGCAATGCCGCACTTCTTCAAATGCCTTCTCCATTGCGGAGGTTGGCAATCATAATAGCTATTTTAATTTTTGAGGCAGTTGCTCTAAATAGTTGTTTTAAACTGCATCCCTTAGGTTTTTTTGCCATGAAATTCGTCGTCGTCCTACGCCTCTTCTGCCACTTATTTTGCCTTGGATTATGAGCCGTAAGATGCTGTACTTTTCTCCTCGCATAATGTGTCCGAAATATTGCAGTTTTCTCTGTTTTACTGTTATCTCGACTTCCTTTTCTTTCCCCATTCTTCTCAACATTTCGGCCTTCGTAACTCAATCCACCCACGAAATCCTCTGAATTATTCTATAGGTCCACATTTCAAAAGAGTTAAGTCTTCTCATGGCCTCTCGATTCAGTGTCCATGCTTCCATTCCATAATATAGAACGCGGTATACCTAACATTTAGTCAGTCGTATTTTCAGGGCTAATGTTAGATCTTTGCTGCAGATAACCTTTTTCATTCTAATAAAGTTGGCACGTGCTTTCTCGATTCAGGTTTTTATTTCGACGGTATAGTCATTATTTTCTGTTATTAGCGGGCCACCTACCATTAGGGTTTCATTATTATTAGTGTTGTTTTTACTAATTATCATGCACTTGGTCTTTTTCGTGTTAAGAGAGAGTCCATACTCTCCACTAACTCTTAATATTTTATTCATTATTTTTTCTAGGTCTTTCAAACTATTAGCTATTATTATGGTGTCATTTGCATACCTAATATTGTTGATTAAAACTCCGTTTACTTTTATCCCTACTGTTTCAGATTCAAGACTTTCCAATATGACCTCTTCAGAATAAGCGTTAAATAGTAAAGGTGACAATATACACCCTTGTCTGACTCCCCTTTGTATTTCCACATCTCCGGATATTTCCTGTCCAATTTTTACTGCCGCTCGCTGATTGTAATACAGATTTGATATCAACCTTAAATCTCTTTCATCCAAATTTTTGCTTCTGAGAATCTCTATAAGTTTATCATGTTTGACCCTATCAAAAGCTGTGTTGTAATCTATGAAGCAGACATAGAGGTCTTAATTGATATCTAAGCATCTTTGAGTAAGCACCTTAAAAGCAAATAATGCTTCTCTTGTACCCACCTCGCTCCGGAAGCCAAACTGTGTGTCACTAATATCCAGCTCCAATTTGGAATGTATTTTAGCGTGTACAATTTTTAAAAGGGTTTTCAAAGTATGTGACATGAGACGATTGTTCGATAGTCACTGTATTCTTTTGAACTTGCTTTCTTTGGTAAACATATGAATGTGGATGTTAACATTTCTCGGGGGATAGTTCCTGTCGTGTAAATTGTATTAAATAATCTCACCAATAAATCCAAATTTTTGTCATTGATCAGGTTCAACAACTCACCTGGCATTTCATCTGGACCAACAGCTTTATTAGTTTTTATCGACCTTAATGCATAAATGACCTCTGCTTTAGTAATTTCAGGCCCTATGTCACCGCTTAGACTGTTTATAGAAGAATTTTCGTGTTTTTGATCTTCAAATAGTTTTTCTATGTATTCTTTCCACCTGCATAATTTTTGCTGTGTTTCCATAATAATGTTTCCCTCTTTTCCATTCCAGCTAGTTCTTTGACTTTATGCAAGTTGAAGTTGTCGTACTTGTTTTGCAACTCCTCTATTTCTTTGCATTTTCCAGAAAGGTACTCTTCTTTTGCTGCTCTTATTTTTCTTCTTATTTGAATTTGCAACTGTTGATATCGGGCCTTGTTGGTCTTGTGTTTCCTTCTTTCATCCATCAACTCCAAAATATCATCTGTCATCCAATCTTCTTTCTTGTATCTTGATGTTGTAAGTACTTTCTTGCTTGGTTCCATAATTGACGTTTTGAAAAACTGCCACTGTTGTTCAACGTTGTCATCGTTTAACCCAGGCTTGCCTTGTCTTCCTTCTAAGTTTGTGTTGATGTCTTGTCTCAGCTTTTCTTTCAATTCTTCTGATTTTAATTTGTGTATATTTAGTTTTTTGATGTTATGATTTGTTTGTATACTTTTTAATTTAAGTTGGAATTTAGCGATAAGACAGCTGAACACCTGCATTGCTCAGGTCACACTTTTGTTGTAAAAGAAACTAAGGTGCTAGCATCAATGTCTGGTTTCTTTAAACGTAAAATTAGAGAATCAATCGAAATTTCTAAATATACAAATAATATTAATAGAGATGCAGGTTTACAATCTATCTCACACATGAAAATCGATTATAACGCTGAGCACCAGTCTGGTATAAATACTAGACTGTTGCTCCTGGATAGTCATTCAGTGTTTTAATCTTGTAGAGTGAATATCTCTGAAGACCCCTCATGCAATCGTAGACGAAACGTTGGATAATAATTCCAATTTGACACGACCTAAACCCAAGAACCATGTTTTTCAATGATTTATTTACCTTTAACTGTTAACTAATACTTTAGTTCAAAAAAGTCCTCACAAGAAATGTATACGTTTTGTTCCTGTACTTTCATAATATCTGAAACATCTGCCAGTTAACGGTAGCAGACACTGTCCCCACCAGGGTATTTTTTGCCAATTTTGCCCCCCCCCCCCCCACGGGATTCGCGCTTGTTTTTTACAAAGATATAAAAATTATTACTTGTTGCTATAATTTTGTCCCATACTGTTGTATATTTTAGTTTAATCTTTCTTCATGTGGTTTTTGCAATGAGCAAATCACATGTGCTTTATCGATAAACTTCAATAACTGTGCTAAGCAAAATTTAATTTGTTCTCTTGGATTTTTTCAATTAAAACCAGTCAAATTTGTGGTATCTCAAGATTAAGGAAAAGTTGAATCTTGTAAAACTTTTTTTATTTTTGTCTTATCGATTTTTACACCTAGCGTAAGTAAAATTAAGCCAGGAAATTATTTAAATTATGTGTAATCTAGGAAAACGGTTTTTTCTTGAAAATCCTTTACATACTCGTTATTGTGAGCTGGTTGAACACGATTATGGCCTTAGTTTTCCACAGTTTTTCTTTACTTTTCCAGAAATCACAGGAAAAACACTCTTCACTTTTGAGCTCACTTTTTTTTACTAATTCGTTAACATTTTGTTACAGCCCCAAATTTCACGTGTATGAATGAAGTAAAATGCGAGCATTTTGCTTCATTCATACACGGAGCTGCATATGATTTCAGCACTACAACGGCATAATGTGGATATATCCACTGCTATTGCATCTCACACGGAGGAATCCGTGAAAGCCGCATAAACATATATACGCCATCCGGCGGGAGGTCGGCGAAGCCGCGTTCAGTATTTGCATGCTCCCTTCCGAACTGTCCTGCACAGCTAGGTGCATGTCGGTACCCTGATGAGTCTAGTAGAGACGAAACATATATCTCTGCCGTATCACTGTGGCGGGGAGGGTAAGTTTTGACTTTCTTCTCGGTATGGTGGTACAGGTAGGCCATCATCTCGATGGTGGTGGAATAGGATAAATTGTGTTCCTTAGCAATTTGTTCAAACTGTCAACCTCTAGCACGGAAAGGATATGGTTGGAACGAAGTTTACATTTACTATATATATATATATATATATATATATATATACAGGTTTTTACGTCGTTTCCAGACCAATTTTACTTTACAGACCACCTTAGACCACCCAGAAACAATTATATTAGAAGCAAATAAATATGCGTTGTATGATTATTTTTATTCATGAAATCAATTACTATTGAGAGGGGTAAGCAAATTAAAAAAAAAAAATTTCATATTATATTAGCCACGTTCATGAGCCAATTGCAACTTATCTCGAACTAAAGCCCAGTATATCAAATTTGTATCATTTTACCAGTGATTCAGACCCGCCAGTGTTGCCGTTTTTACGCCATGTAAAATATTAAACAGCAAAGAATAATGATATAAAATCTTTGTGTAGAAATATTCCTTTCTCTTTAAATATGGTCATTTTGATTGGTATTTTTTTACATTTGAGCATTTTATCTAAATTTTTAAATTGAAACTAACCGTTTCGTTAACTTTACCTTTGTAGAGAATACAATTCTGTATTGGTTAAGACGACGATATTTTGGCATCTAGCTTAATTTATAATAATTAAATAAAAAAACACCCACAAATAAGGAGTTTAATTTTAAAGGTAAATGCTACATATAAAACAAACTTATCAATGTTGGGAATACCATAATAATATACATGTAATATAGACTTAGGGTATTCAGTTACCAAAATCATAAAGTAAATCACATGCACAACAAATTAAACCTATGTACCTGTATTCTAGATTTTGTTGATGCAAAATTTTCTGTAAAATCGATTCTTCTCAATTATAATGACTTTTATGTACGTGTGCTATTAAGGTCATTTGCGCGAGAAACCTTCTTTAAGAATGAAAAAAAGAAAAGCAAATAATACCGAATTGGATAGCCTCTAACACTCACTTTGAAGAAATAAAAAATGCAGTCACTATTGCTCAGTATTAACTATCTCTTAATAAAAAAACAATTGATTTTAATACAATATATACTATAATTGAACGGGAGCTTGCGGTCAAAAATACTGTATTCAAACGTTTGAGCAACAGTATACATTAATTCAGCTGGTCAAATTTGATGAGTAATAAATTAAAAAATGTTGTTACTCGTTTAGGCGCGTTTCATACTGTTTGCTGTGCAATTTAATGCCTCAGCAAAATATGGGGAAGTTGTGGCATAAGAGATATGCTAGCCGAATCTAAAGTTTTTGCTGGAAATACCGTAAACAGAATTTTGGAGGGGTCGTTCGAGAATTAATTTTAATATATGATAGGCTAATGCAGTTATTGATAGAACATTTTTTTGATCAACTAAAAAAATAATAAAATAGAAACTTTAGCGGTTCTGATAAAAAATATCGAAACGTTTACAGTAGTTATTCAACGGGTTTAGAAAAACTTTCTTTAGATAGAAGTAATACATTTATGACATTATTTGACAAATATAGAAAATAAGGAAGTGAAGAATCTGAAAATTTTCAATTTTGGTTTGAATCTTAAATTCAAATTTAGAGTTATTCGAGCCGATACGTTTCCACTCACTTATCTATGCTTCCTTTTTTCTTTATTTGCGATAAACCGAATTACGATATGAGACTTTTTGTGTTTTGAAATTCTCCTTATGCTACCAACCGAAGCCAAAGAACAGTTTTTAATGGGATACTTTAATGTTAATTTGACTAATGAAGCATTTCGGGATTATTCCCAGATGTAACAACTGAAATGACAGTAATCAAGAGTACCAAGTCAGAGACTGGAATCACAGAAATGACTCAAAAAGAACTTGCTACTTCAAGATGAACTATGACTACAAATGTCTAAGGTAGTTATTCTGATACTGAATGGAAACGATGAATTACACCATTTTGATAATTGAATGGTAATTTAACCAATAAAATTATGAATGGATTATTACACAGATTTGATCGAGTAGATGAAATTCACTTGATTTATGATCGATACGACAGCACAACGGTTAATCCAGAACAGTTGGAACGAATTCGGAGGTATGGAAATGATAGCGAAAACAAAGAATATATAATTATTGGCGGTCAATCTACATGAAACTTTAAAAAATTCTGCAGTAATGATACAAGTAAATCAAATTTAGTGGAATTTATTGAAAATTATATAAAAAAACTATTCGGTTACTAATACAGAATAAGTTGATCATTTCTGGAGCATTTGAGCATATGTTATTATGGAAAATGATCAATATTTCGATGCATATTTCTTGTGTGATCATACAGAAGCAGATACCAAGATTGTATTTTATGCCTGTCAGTTACAAGAGCTGGATTCCGATAAAAAGTTTAAAATTATTGTTAAATCCCCAGACACAGATGTGTTTATTTTATCATGGATTCTTAAAGGAACTTCTTTTATGGTTTAATACTGGAAATGTTCTCTCGATTTATTCCCGTACATACTATTGCAAACGATATTGGAAAAATTCAGTGTGACAGTATTTTAATAATCAATGCTGTGATAGATTAAGTTTCATATATGACGTTGGAAAAAAGAAGGTGTACAAAGCTTTAAATAAACCTGCAGGTGATGGACTTAATACTTTGACAGTGTATTTATCAAAAATATGACTCTCAGAATAACTTTTAAGACTGTTGTGAATGTATAAAAAAATTAAGATACAATATCGCGTTGAAAAAAAATATATCTGATGAAAATTTGCCACCTTCTAAATCGGCTTAGTTTAACATTATTTAAGAGCGATATGGCAAACAAATGAATGGGATCAAGCAAAAAAAGTAATATTGTATCTCTTGATCCATTAACTCATAGTTGGAAACTTGGAAATAACTGTTTAGAGTTTAATTATTTTGAAGCTTTGGACATGCTACAAAGATATGTCTGTTCATACACTGGAAAATGTACACAACATGGTATCTGTGTATCCTCGAATTTAGAATGCTGCGCAGTATACTCACGTTTATAAAAGAATTGTATGAATGTTAAACAACATTTTATGGAAGACGATGATTTTTACCCGACAAATCGGGTTATTGATGAAAATAATCATATTATTGGAGGTGAAAACAATGAATAATATAAAATAGAGCGCTATCTTTAGATAATAAATAAAATAACAGATTATATATTAGTTTCAATAAAGTAATATCATAGTAAATAAAAATCGTCGACTTGAAATAAAATAATTCAAAAGGTAAGAAAGTGAAATATGCCCTCATAGGGCGCATCTGTGCGGCGACGACCATCTTGTGTACGCTCACGCAACACGTCTGAAACGGGTTACTTTTGAGTCCCACTTTCAGCGTCACAAACTCCACTTGCTCACATCAAAAAAATCTCTGTTGATGTTGAAGGTTCAAATTTCCAAAAATAAGGAATTTCGTAATTTTTTTGCATAAAATTGCAAATCTCTTTGCAAGGAAGCATTTTCCGAAAAACTGTTAAAAAATAAAAAATATTTTGACGTGTTTTATTTAATAATTAATTTTAAATCTTTTTTAATTAAAAAAATAAATTCAATATTTCAACCTCATAAAAAAAGAATAATAATAACAGCCAAAAAAACCAGCAGGAAATTGAATTCGAATCATCGATGTGACATTTCATCAATACTAAATAAAATTTTTATAAAAAAATTTAATCGACTTCTAAAAGTGCGCTAAAAAGGGAAAAATACCTAGAAATTTTGGCGCCAAACTAATACCTGACCAAAAGTGATTCGCATAAACAGATTAAAAATACTTTATTTGCAATTGCTTTCTTCCATAATTTGTATATATTAGTTATTTATTTTATTTAGAAATAATTTGGCGTCATGTAAAAATGTATAGTTATTTTTCCTTTTTTAGCGCACTTTTAGAAGTCGGTTCAATTTTTTTATAAAAATTTTATTTTTCGATTTTTAGTTTTGAATTCATTATGATATTCATAAATTATTTGAACTAAGTGCTAATCGAGATTAGTGTACCTCGCAATGACTCCAAGGTGGCAAAAAAGTATCCATTTTATCCAGAATTGTAAATCACCCTAAAATGAACCACTATAAATTCTTTGATTCTTAGAGTTCTCCAAATACCAATGAAATTGTATCAAACAAATATTTAGTCTGTCATAGTAAATCCACTATCTTAAATTTCATATTAATTATAGATTGGTAATATAGGCCCTAGAAACCTTCCAATATCGATATTTAAAGAATTTGAGACGTAAATTTCTTAGCCCGATATATTTTATATTGCATATTGAGTTTGTACACGCCCCAAGAACAAAGCAATATCAGTTCTTGATAAAACCGGAAATTGTAAAATTTTTAGTCCTTCATATTGTATCTTATCAACCTAATGGTTGTAAAAAATTAACTTCATATTAGTAATACACCACCCCCAACGCCCTAATATCAAATCTGAAAAAATGTGAATAAGGTAAAATTTTCAACCCACCATATTAGATCCGCCATATTGAATTTCAAAAAATAATTCTAACGTTTTAATCTAATCTAAATCTAAGTCCTTTAAAACCCCTTAGTATCAATTTTAGATGAAATCCAGAAATTTAAAATTTCTAAACGGTCATATTGCATCTAATATATTAGATTTTCTTAAAATAATTTTATATTCGCTATTTATATCCTCAAAAACGATTTAGTTCCACATTTGAACAAAATCGAAAAATGTAAAATTTTTAGTTCGCCTTATTGAATTCTGAAAAAATACTATTAAATTCTTAATTTATACCCTCAAGAACCTTCTATATTAGTTTTGGAGAAAGTCGAAAAATGTAAAATTTTTAGGACACTATATTGAATCCGTTAGATTGAGTTGTTCAAAAAATATTTTAAATTCGTAATTAACACTAACAAAAATCCACCAATACTGACTTTAGACCAAATCGAGAGATGTAGAATCTTTAATCCGCCATCTTAGATCCGCCATACTTATTTTTTTTAAATAATATCAGATTCGTAATGTGCTTTCCCTAAAACTCCCTCATATCAATTTTGAGAAAAATCGGACAAAATTAATTTTTATCCACAATATTCGATACGCCATATCGCATTTTTTAAAAATAATTTTGGATTCGTGATGTACGACTCCGAAAACTCCCACGTACCAACTTTGGAGAATATCGAACAAAATTGATTTTTTGTCCGCCATATTGGATCCGCCATATAGAATTTTTAAAAAATATTTTAAATTCGTTATGTGCGACTTCGAAAACTCCCCCGTACCAATTTTGGAAAAAATCGGACAAAATAAAATTTTTTGGTCCGCTATATTGAATTTTTTAAAAATAATCTCAGATTCGTTATGTGAGACCCCGAAAACTCCCCCATACCAATTTTGGAGAGAATCGGACAAAATTGATTTTTTCGTCGGCCATATTGGATCTGCCATTTTGAATTTTTTAAAAATAATTTTAGATTCGTCATCTGCGTCCCCGAAAACTCCCCCGTATCAATTTTGGAAAAAATTGGACAAAATTGATTTTTTGGCAGCCATCTTGGATCCGCCATATTGAATTTTATAAAAATATTTTGAATTCGTTATATACGACCTCGAAAACTTCCCCATTCCAATTTTGGAGAAAATCGTACAAAATTAAATTTTTTTGTCCGCCATATTGGATCCGCCATTCTGAATTTTTTTTAAATAATTTCAAATTCGTTGGGTATAACCCTATAAATTTCTCCATACCAATTTTGGAGAATATCGAACAAAATTAATTTTTTTGGCCGCCATATTGTAAGCGCCATCTTGGATTTTACTGCACCAATTTCATCTAAAAAAATATGGGATTACCGCAGCAACTTCCTGAACATAACGCAAAAAATTTCATTCAAATCGGTGCAGCCGTTCCGGAGAAATCGTTGTACATACATAAAAAAAAAACATACATACGCGACGAATTGAGAACCTCCTTCTCTTAGAAGTCGGTTAAAAAAGCATTTTCTTTTAATGCTCCCCTTTAGCCTTCATAGGACCACGATTTAGAGACTTATTATAGGCTTTTAAACTACGAAAGTCTCATCTAAGTGGGTTTAATGTCATGTGGCAGTAGTAGAAACAAATAGACAAAAATTTTAAAGAAATTATTTTGCATTTTTTAAAAATTCAATTAGACCGGAGGCCAGATTCTGTAAGCATATGTTTTGACATTCCCTTTCCTTTAAGGAAAGTGACATACTTATGTGTTACTACAGACTGAACAAAGGTGGAAGATCCTTATTATGACATTCTCTTTCCCTACACTTTTATAGAATCGCAGCCCGGGAGTTATCGACAGTTTTTTTCAATTTGCATTAGCGTGAAAGTATATTTAGTTATCTATTTTATTACGAAAAGTCTGTACTCCACACCTAGTTCAACAGTGAAAAGTGGGGTCGAGAGTATATAAAAAAAATACCAAAATATTTATCTGCATCACGCTGAAACTTCGCCCGGTATAAATTTTAAATTTAAGGAAATGAGCTCGGTGTTCAACTCTTTTTACATGTATCTGGCAGCAGTAATTTGAACTGTCAACGGATTGGCAGCGGTTTTTTGTCATTAATTAGACTGAATGTGCATTAGTAGCACTAACTTTTCAGGTTAAGAGTGATCATAATAACCAAAACAATACACTTTTACACTGATGCAAATGGGACACAAAAAACTCACTAGCTCCAGTAGTAAATATATAGATACATCGTCATTAAATTTTATGAAAGACTAATTATGGTAAATAACTATACCAATTTCCAAAATTAGATAACAGTAATTTTTAAACATAATAACTTTTTTCTTTAATATCAATAATATTATATAGAAAAAATGGCCACCTCTTCCTCTATTTTTTGTAAATTGACAAAAATCGTATTTTTTAAAAACGTTTCATGGAAGTTTTAGACTAATCATGTAATAATAATATTCTTTGTACTTTGCAAATAAAAATAATTTTGAGAATTATTTTCGAAAGTAAAAATGTTACTTTCCATTCTTTCGCAGAACATTAAAATGGAGAAATAATGTGTATGATTGATATTATATTATCATTCTAGTTAGTCTATGGCCGTTGGTAAAGTACAATTGGTCTAACAAAGTCAGTAAAACCAACAGATATATTGATATGATTATACAAACTGCATGGTTGCCAATTTTAGGGGCTTGTGAACGTTGATCTAACGAATCGAATTACATACTATATACGGATCAGACGCTAGCGTCCTCTACACGATAGATTTCGGAATTAAATCAATATATAATTCGATATTCTACCACAATCTTAGGCCCAGCTAATATTTTGTCCCTAGCATCTTATGACTCTCCTGATTACGCTGGCGAAAGGAACGTTTTCAAGCCCCAAGCCCGGGCTTGAGAACGTTCATTTGGCTTGTGTTCGTAATAAGTATGTAACGAGTTGGGATTGTATAAGCGGTAAAACCAATATATATATATATATATATATATATATATATATATATATATATATATATATATATATATATATATATATATATATTACATGCAATGTATTTGACTAGTATTTTTCAAAATAAGT